>CM067374.1:109246005-109662132 GCA_034401795.1 Chaetoderma sp. LZ-2023a
GTGACCGAGGGCCGGATCCAGGACTTCTTCGACACGCTCTAGCTGGGGCATATGGTTGTTGAGACATGTGATTTCATGGTTGGAGATGGGAGCTGCTGTTCTTCCGGGCATGGAAGGCTGTGGCGAATATAAAACTCCCGTGTGGAGCCCATGTCAGGGAGAACCTCCTCAGGGTACCGGACAGTGGCCAGCCTCTCTCTCTCTCTCTATTCTGTGTAGGCTCAGACAAACACGTAGTCTCTGCCAGAGTTGCATCGGCATGATGGGACCACCCATAGTGTCTTCCATCTACCTTGACAACGCTCACCTGGTAGGATGCTAAAGTGATTAGCATTTGCACCACAGCAGACTCTGACATGTTCACATGCTACGCAGAGAATCTGGTGCTGAGCAGGTGTCTCCAGCAGACAACCACGTCCTACCCTCTCCACACCATAGAAGTGGTAGACAGACTCGATCTCTTCACGTGGGTGAAAGCAGTCGTAAATGTTTCTCCGCAAGGGGTCGACCCAAGGATTTGTACTGGGGGTCATCCCGGAAGTGGGCCCACTTGGCATCCAATATCATGGCAGTCTCAGCGCCCTGTGCCACTGCTATAGATGCCAGCATGAGCAGTATGATGAGAATCATGGCTATATATGAAGAGTTAAACTGAACAGAGTGAACCCCTAGAGAAATATCTGTGCCAGATCGAGCCCTGTTCCATCCGGATTGATAGTGATCTTCATCCCCTCAGGGGCAGGGGCTAGATGCCTCACCCTGCCACCGGCTAATAAACGTAGCTCTTGGACTATATGAGTCATTTGTGGGCTAGTGAGTCCGACTCGCTGAAGCAGTTTAACAGCACCTTTGGCTTTGGAGACATGTGACACACCATCTATCCATAGGATGCCCTCCTGGAGGTTAACAGCTTCTTCTGGTCCATCTAATGGATGACGCAGCAGGAGCTTTACACCTGTAACCCCAATCCGGTGACCCACCCTCGTCAGGGAGACACCATCACCTATGTAGGTGAGGAAGGATGATCCCCGATTGTAGAGCTTTCGAACTGTTCCATCCCTTTTCACAACAGTAGAGAGGGGAGTAACTTCCATGTCAATGACTGTGGGAGGCCTATATAGTGGCAACCATGTTTGCCAGTCACCACCAGGTCCAGCGCGGTACCACACTTCATTCTTCACAAACATGAACTGCAGGTTTCTTGACATGGTCAATAGCAGACCATCATGTGTCATCAGCGGGGCATTGCTCGAATAGGGGTTGACCAGATGAAAGCCGAGTTCGTTATGTAGGGTGTTGATGTCTGCCACCTCTGTATCCGAGACCTCAATCAACGGCTCGAGGATGTGGCCATGGTGAAGATGACAGGTGGAAATGAGGTTCTTCCTGCCGCCACTGCGGCTGTCCTCACCACAGTGGTGAGTGGGGTGGCCGAGCACTGTCTCGGAATAACTCACCCCATCCCAAAGATCGCCATCAGTGGTGCCTCCTACACTGCCGCCACCAAGATCATGGGTGAACGTGTTACACTAATGGAGGCTGCGGTTCTAGGGCTAGCAACGAGTGCAATGGCTGAGATCATCGTCGCCTACGTTTACACCTCTGAATAGTGAGAGGTGGATCACGAGACCCCTGCAGCATATGAGGCATGGCATGCCGGAGGGCAGTGTGTAGCCCATAGTCGAGCATGTGGACTGAGGATTGCCAATGCCCGGGAATGGTGGACCGTCCACAAGGCGTTCCCCTGCAGAGTGGGCCAGTACTCTGAGCACAGCTACCTATTCCCTTGGCCGACTGTGTGGTCCTCCTATGCCCAACTATTTCACTGGGGGTATGACCAGTAGGTTTAAGCCATCTGTATATAGCACTATGACTCTGTCACTCACAGACCTAGAAAGCAACGAGCTAGGCAATCTTGCTCACTTGGGCGAGGCACGCCTCGGTTCAGAGGACACTGTTGCCCCTATCTCTTTCCTAGACTTCGATGAGAAGGGAGACCCACGGGAGATCCGAGGTACCATCCCAGCCCGAGATCTCATCGGGAACACTGATACGGTAGGACAATCGGCCATTAACAAGGCCAAGACTGTATACAAGGGATGGGCATCAAGGAGAGGGCGATGATGCTCTGTATGCTCGGATTCGATGAGGCTGGATCCATCAAGGTTAAGGCTGAGTCCTTTGCACATGACCTGACCAACAGGATGGAGAGAATCTCAAGATAGGCACCATCGGCCTGAGCAATATCACTGTCGATGGCAAAAAAGGTGCTACCACCAGCCTCCAGCTAACAGAGGTGAAGAAGTCAGGGTTCTCTGGTTTGCCGTTTAAGACCACAGGATAGTCATGGCTTCCCGTGCATGTATCATACAGATACTAGATGTACTAGACACTGTGGGTGCTGACACAGGCCCTCTATGCTATCTTCTCAGCTGCTGCTGGGATTTCATACTTGACGCCTACATCGCATCCTTCATATCCGCCGGAGGTGCTGGATTCCCCCGCTCTGCAGGTGAAAGATCTGGTGCAGGAAATACTGCCGTTTAGTCTTCCTGATATAGACGATGCTACCGCCGACCAAGTCCTAACCATCCTCCGCACGCATGTCTGTACCATTCAACAGTAGGCAAGCTGATGCTGGCCAGGTCGTGCTGATCATTGCCCCGTCAGGACATGGGAAAAACATCTTGCTGTGGGCTCTCCTGGCCGAACATCTACACTCTCAATACATCCTTCTGGTGTCTGACCCCGCCTCTGAGGTGGTTGACAGTAATGATCAATGGTACAATGGCCCAATCACCAAGACGCAGAACCTGCAAGCACTGATGGAGAAGCTGCTGGCAGACTGACTTAGAGAACCACTTGTTCTAGTTATCGATGAACCTGCAATGGACTAGAAGACAGTCACCTACCTCAGCAACATCACCAGGCGCATCCGGCACACAAAGATAACTGTCTTCATCCTCTTTCAGAAGTACACCCGCGAGCTCTCACTGGACATCTGCCACAATGCCTGGTTGCTATACTTCAGCTCCAAGTGTGGACGTACCCTGCTCGAGACCATATACGACAGCCTAACCCTCAAGGAGACCAAAGGGGACTTTATCGCACGTGTACAGAGGGCAGCTGATCTGTACCGCTTCATCTTCAGCAACAAGGAGACAGGTGAACTGTCACACTTCAAGCCATCTCTGGAAAAGGCGCAGACCTTCACATACAAGCTGAATCCAGCCAGGAAACTAGCCTGCTCTACGTGGCATTACTTACAGACTGTCGCCGCTGCTGCAACTTTTTTTTCATTCATCAGAAGGCTGAGGAACTTCGTTCGCAGTCTCCGCTACTTCGTCAGATGCTTGAGGACCTCCGTCATTAGCTTGAGGAACCTCGTCGGAAGCTTGAGGAACTCCGTCAGTTTCGCCAGAAGCCTGTTGCTGAAACTCTATCCACTGTGGGTCAGATGCTAGGACTCTCTTATTCTGGAACTTCTCACGGAAAATCCACTTTGTCCATGCGCAATGAGCATATGACTTGCGAGTGGATTTGATGAGGTAGTCCTGGTAGTTATCTGGGAATTTCGGATATGCTGGCAGATTACTGGCCAATCGCCTGCGCCCTCTTTCATTGAAGATGTGCTCAACAGCCTCCTTGCGGCCAACAGTGAGCCCCTACTGAGTACCTTCTGCATGACCGGTGGCGTGGCTCTACGCTACAGTGGTACTGATCTCCTCCCTGAAGTAGTTATTTGCTCCAGACTGGGGCTATCCAGTATATCTTGCTATTTCTGGCTATGGAGGCTAAATATGGCAGCCCACCTCCCGACCATTAGTAGATCTTTGGGTTCGACCCTCACCCTTTGGAGAGATAGAATAACAGGACTGTTGGTTTGGGCCACAGGTAGGTTGAGTGCCCTGCCCTGGGTGCTGTCAAACTTCCGGTAGAGTATCCGAGTCAGGAGTTCTTTTGCACTATGAGCTGGCGCTCCTTCCTCTATGGCGGCCAGTATCTCTGCATCAGATGGAGGTGTGACCTTGGCTCACTCGTGGATAATGTTGATGTCACGAAGCAGTCCTCGGACCCTGTTACAGTGGGACAGTGCACGCCATGGCTATCATGCTGACTGTCATGCCGACTTGTCCTGCTACCTATAGACAATCTGCTGGAGAACTTTGCCGAACATGGCAGCCGTTTAAAACCTCTATATACCCAGACCTTAAACATGCTGCAGTATGTGCAACATCCAGCTGGGGCCAGTGAACCCGCGACACCGCACCGCACTGATCCTCGGAAGGACCGCCTGATGGTCATTCGACCCAGTATACACGATGAGAACCCATTGTCCGCTGCTGGGAAGTACATCGACTTTGCAATCTCGGCACAGATCAACGAGATCAAGAGCATGACACTCAAGTTCAAACTTCAGAGCACAACAGAACAGATGGTAGAGTTCCCACAGGTTCTGAACAGGTGGGAGATCATGCAGAGCAACAGCACCATGGACACCACCTATGTGAATGATGAGTACCGAGTTCTAGGTCTGCTGGCTCGTGGACCAACCTTCTATGCGAAGGGAAAGATGTACTATGCTGTGGGGTGCAATGAGGGGTTCACGGAATTCGAACCACAGGCAGGTGTCAAGAGGCCCGTGGCAGTTCCACTCTTAACCCTCCTCGAGAACACACATGTGAATCCGGCTGCCATGCAGGCTAGGCTGGTCCTCCGGGTGTACACTGAGCAGCTCGCAGATGTGACGATGAATGCTCCAAGACTTCATGTCTGGCATGACGAGAATGACCAGAAGCTGAAGCAAATGGGTTCCAAACAGCGGATCATGCATGTGGAGCGAGAACACCAGCATGTCCAAGCCACAGCTAACCAATGGGTGGAGCTGACATTGCATCATGGTGTATTGGACTGTGTCGCTGTTGCGGTCCTGGTTCAGATGGGAGGAGCCATCCAGCAGGTGGATAAGCTAGACGACTTCAAGCTTGTGGTTGCTGGGACCAATGTTCTTGGTGAGGTATGCGAGCTGGCTGATTGCCAACTCTACAGACAGAGAACTAAGTTATATGCGCTTCTGCGACTAACCAGTGGATGCGACGACCTCGAGTCGGCACTCGAGGCATGTCACCACCTCGGGGGGGCAGGGACATCCCACCTAACCATGGCAACCGGCTCTGTTTCAACATCGGAAACCTCATAGCTGGGACTCGCTCATTAAGTGTGACAGTACTTTACTTTGGCTATTCTAAGGCATGTGTGTCGAACACATCAGGTATACAGCTTGAGCGTGCGTAGAGCATGACTCCTGTCGTCACAGCTGCAGCTGCTACCACTACTATAAGCTCTGCTGTCTTCCGACCTGTCGATGCTTCATAGTTGAGCGTTTGCTCAGATATTTTTACAGCCTCATAGTACTCATCGAGACTCTCAACTGCCTCTTTGATGCTCTGGTTGGCCTGAGCTCGGAGTTGTCATCAGCGTGCCTCCCTCTGGCGCATATGCTCGAGTGCTTTGCTGTACTCAAACTTCTCCTTAGACAGCTTTTCCATCGCCTGGTTATGATGCTCACGCTCGACCTCTGGCGCCTTCTTGTCAGCGAAGCTGAGTCCCAGTTCACTAAGGCAAACACGCCCGCATTCAAGATTGCGGATGCCATGCTATAGTCTATAGACTACAGTTTAAAGCTACTACGTATATAGCTGTCCCCCAGCGACGGATCCACAGAGCGATGTATGGACCAGAGGCATATGAAGATCCAGTCGAGCATATAGATGACGAGGACTATGAGGAGGACTATGAGGAGGAGGATTATGACTACGATGTCGGTGGTGAGTATGATGATGTAGAGCCTGAATCCTGCAATTTAGTACACAGAGCGAAAGGAATCTATCACACTTACGTAAAAGGTTCTATCAGTCCGCTGGCAGCAGTTGGGGCTCTGATCACTCTGTTCACAACGAAGGCTGGCGAGACGGTCTGCAAGATCGCCAAAAATGCTCTTCATGTTGTGGAGAAGATTTCTGAAGCCATACCAGCCATCGCCTCAGGAGCAGGTATGTTCTTCGGAGTCACAGGCCCTTGGCTACCGTACATTGCCATAGCCCTCGTGGCCATCTGGGCCGCCGAACATTTAAGCCATACTGTATAAGGATGGCTTCTCTGTACGACCTGGTCAAGACACTTAACTTCTGAGGGTTGATCGATAAACTACCGTTCAGTGAGGATCCAACAGAGACCAGACGCTGGTGTATGGAGGTGTTTGAGGAGGTCTTCAATGATGGTCGAATGAATAACGGCCGTCTGTTCATTTGTTTAGAGTTCATCCAGGCCATGCATGGCAGTAAAGGAGTGGACATCAGTGATGAAATCACACAGGGCATGCGTGAGAGGACGGGAGTGGACGTCAGTGATGAAATCCGGGAGCATATCAACCATCTTTCTTAAGGAACTCTACGATCAGCCTGGTGGATATTACCGTGAGGCCCCCCCCCCCAACCATTCGAGGCTGCACGTCGCAAGGGCCACAACTTCACATTGGAGACAGTTAGCCAGTGGCTCAGCCACCAGGCGATGTGGCAGATATACAGACATCGTCCACAGCACATCAGGCATGCCCATTTCGATGAAACTGTCCCGAACAGAGTTCACCTGGCAGATGTTCTATTCCTTCCACACGACTCGGTTGGTCGTAAGACCTACAAGTATGCCCTCACCATCGTCGATGTCGCCAGTAGGTACAAGGCTGCAGTACTGCTCACAGACAAGTCAGCTGGCCAGGTGGCCCAGGCATTCCAGGGTGTCCACGAGGCTTCGGAAAATCCTCTCCAGTGGGCGGAATTGTTGCAGGTGGATGTGGGTAAGGAGTTTAGAGGAGAGACTGTATCCCTCATGTGGAAACACGGTGTGGCAGTTAGCCGAGGTGAGGTAGGGCATCATGTAGCTTGCCGGGTAGTGTCGGGCTGCTCCAATGTCTCATGTCGACTCGCCGCGCCGTAAGTGCATGACGAGTGATGATGCTGGTTAGTGGGTGATGGACCTTGAACGAGACTGCCCTGCGTGAAACAAAAACCGGCGCCTAAGGCCGGTGGAACTCAATCATTCCGGTGGGGCCATGCGACCATTGTCACGAACATTAAACATGATGGTCTCATCCCAAGAGTTTGTGTCAGCAGTATGCCTGTCCATAGCAATTTCGAGAGCTATGGACTTACAAGATTTGATTTGGTGACCTAAAAATATAAGTCTATACAATGAGTTTACCTAACCAATTGAAAAACATGCTAGATAAAACTACAATAAGAGCATACGAAAATACAAGACATAGAGGCAGGTAGATGAACTTTTAAACATGGGGCTCCCAGAGGTACTACACAGACTCGTGGGTCCGGAGAGGTATTCCCGCAAGGGAGGTGCACGTACACGAGACATAGCTTTTTAACTTAATATAAGTTATTATACCTCTAATCTGAAAGGAATAAGGCCATCTCAGACGAAAAGTGATGTGCCTCACGCGGGCACTACTCCTAGTACTAGTTTGGGTGAGGAGTATTATCCTGGCATGGACCGTTGTCGCTGAATCCTTGTGAGAGGCAAGTGCCTCGCGTGGGCCTCCGTCTCAGGAAGGTGTCGCCACGGCTTAAAGTGGGAGAAGAATAGTAGGCAAAAATGGGCCCACCCTAATATTTCAAACAAAAATGCTGTAGAAAGAAAAGACCATACCTAGTGAGATTATGTCTATAGGGGTGCGTACTGTTTTACATGAAGACAGAACGGAAGATTCCCGATGGATTCCTTCGTTACCGTCTTATGTGATTGCTAATATGCTGAATTAGTAGTTGCCGCTTTATTTCTGCGGGCCTTCTGCTTTGCTTAATTCCTTTTAGTTGTTTTCAAAACAAGAATTAGTTTAGGCCGCAGCTGCCCGATATCTACCTAGCTATTAGACACGGCTGTCACGGAGAACAGATGCCCAAGGACATCAATACTGTAGACAGTGCTCATACATGTTACTTAGCGGCGATCTCCGATCTGGGTGAGAATCCGGACATTCCGCTTCGCAACCACATGAAACATTACAGGACATGGTTTACATTTCACGGAAGCATTATTAGGCCATATCTCCTATCGTTATGGTGGGGGGTAAGAGAGACGAATGCACACCGTAAATGTCCTTCCCGTAAGAGTGTGGCAGATCTAAATATCATGCCCAGACATTTTAACAGAATTTGGTGAGAATACATATCCCGCCGTCACGGGGTCCTATGGAACTAACCTTTTAACCTGTCGTTAGGTTTATATACAAGTTGCCAGTTTTGCAATGCGGTGCGGGAGGATTGTCATTAAATAAAATAATAATTAATATATGTGTTTTCGCAGTGCTTTCCTACATTGTCTTAAAGTACTATCTACTAAGTATCTGAAGATACATGGGAATGTGTATGTGATACCGCACCCTAGCCATCACCGCTCGGAAACCCCAATAGTTTCCCAGAGTCGTTCAGCTCATGGTGCGGATAGGGACGTCCAAACAATTAAGAAGCTACAAGGCTAAGAGGAATATGAAGAGAGACACAATCTTGGAGTTATGAGTCTTACCGGAGTGCTGGGCTAGATTATCGCACTCGGAAGAAGAGAGTATATTACATAGTATGCAATGAAGAGATTGTCCCTAATCATTTCAAACCTATCCTATCGAGCTGAATAGAAAAGGTTTAGTCGGTAGCATGCCGGGCTAAACAGAGTTATAGCACGGACAGCGACCTCAGTGAAAAATTGTTGGTGGCGGGAGAAAATGCTGCATATATAAATGTTGCTGTATAGTGTTTCCTACGTGCACTGCATTCCTATATTATTTATAACTTAAGCAAAACAGTTTAATGGATGGCCACTGGCCATATACATACGTAATCTAACCAGAACAAACAATACGGTGGCAATGATTAAGATATATATATATATATTAATACAGGTTAATGAACCTATAGTGCGGTTAGTAACACATTGACGAAAATGAAAATAACTATTTAACAAATACAGAAATTATAACTATTGGTCCTAAGACCGTCACGGTTCCTTTTAGTCATCGGAACCGTCAGTATGGATACGAGATAATCAACAAAACCTATATAGAGAAATAATTAAATGGTGAAGTATAGTTACTTGAATACTTGGTGGTCATTCCCAAGTTAGGCTACCATGTCACTGAAATTGACATGTCAATCCGTAGTCGACGTGAGATGATGCGCACTCCGGAAGATGGAAAGTTCCCGCATGCTGGTTCCCACGAGCTGTTGTCCGCAAACAAGATTCCCGCAAGAGCGTTCATGGCGGAGGAACATCACTCAGCATTGTAAACCTAATAGAATGTCTAATGAGCAGTCAGTAAAAGATACGATAGTACTACATGGTGAAGAAAGTTCCCATACACCGATGGTACGGATGGAAAGTGGAAACAACCCGATCACTAGCGGGGGTTGTTAGAGGCAAATGAAGATACAAAACAAAGCTTCACGGTGCTGGGTACATCAACCAGCTCTGAAGATGCACTGGGCAGAGTTTACTTGCTGCAGTCGAAAGTTGAAAGAACTTACACGATTGGTGCGGCATCGTTTGAAATAACACATTTAGGCGTGGCTGGCAGATCCGGCGAGTCATCCATCAAAGAACATCCTGCCTCTACATCTGTAGACTCACATATTCAGGCCGCAAAGGCCTCACCGCAAGTTTGTGTTCCGAATGTAGATGTAGTATTCGTGAACGATTATCAAAAGTTTCAAACTACTCCGCAGATGGGGGAGTCACAAAAACTGTTTAGTGCGGTGGGTTGGCTACTAGTAGCTACGGAAACGTGACGGAAACTGAAGTCATATGTGTAATATCTGTCGATCGCAGCTAGTACAGGTCCAACCAGTTCAGCCCCTGGCCGAGGATGCTCTCGATCACTGGATCGCTTCTCCTTTTATACTCTCCATGATGTCACAGGCGCAGGCTTCATCCAATCGTCGTTCGAGCAACAGCCAATCAGCATACAGCTAATAATAGCATCGTCGAACGTTCTAGAACATTCTAGACGCTTTATGTCCAAGTCGTTATGACGTCAGGGCAATATTTTGAAGATAATCAAGAAGAGTTTTCCTGAATAACTCAGCCATTTCTCAACCGATTTTGAAATGGTTTACAGATTTGGAAAGCCCGTCGAATTCTGGTCTTTATTAATGCCAGATTTAACGGGAACAGACAATTAATTAGAATTACAGAGTACCAGCTCGGTATACTATAAGCGCCATCCTATCTAGGTCACAACTACACGCTCCATAGAAACAGCGTCCCAGCGCGCGCATGCGCATAATGCGTTTCAACGAACTTAGTCGTTTTTCGACACACTCTCTCTCTCCCATAGGCCTATATACGCTTATAGCCCTACCCAGAGGGGCGTGTTCAGAAAACGAATCGTAGACGGGTGGCGCATACCCAGCATAGCTGGTACGGCCGGTACCCGACCGGTTGATCCGAACTACAATCACCATGCCCAGGCTATCGTTGAGCGGTGGAATCTGACACTGGCAAATAGAATGTTACCACACCAATACGCTCCGCATTTGGCTGCATATACGCTTATTGAAAACCCAAACGATGATAATCTACAAAATAACATAGTGAAACTTGTAATTGGTCAAGAGATTTCAATTCTACTAAGACTAACGCACTACATCTTGGGAAGAACAACCCCCAGAAGCAATACTTCATGACCGACACTGACACCCATCCACCAATAGCGATTACTGAAAGTGAAAAGTACCTTGGTGCATGCATTGACGACAGGCTATCCTTTGACACCCATATCAATACAATCATTGCAAAAGCGAATAGAATACTTGGGGTGGTCAAAAGAACATTCACATATATGGACCAAACCATGTTCACTAAATTATTCAAGACCCTAGTCCGACCAATCCTGGAATATTGCTATACTGTATGGGCACCTCACCCAATGAGACAGTCTAAGAAACTAGAGGGCATACAGTGGAGAGCAACGAAGCTTGTCCCACAACTTAAGGAATTCCAGTACAAGGACAGATTAACATTGCTCGAACTGATGTCTCTAAAATATAGATGCTTCAGAGGTGATCTCATAGAGACATACAAAATACTCCATGGCTACTACAACATTGAAGCAAGTAAGTTACCAAGTAAGTTCCATGTGGAGTCCACACGTGGCCACACATACAAGCTACATAAGCAGCAGTATAGCAAAGACATTCGCAAACACTTCTTTTCAAACAGAGTAATCACCACATGGAACTCCCTGCCAGCCAGTATTGCAAATGCCAAGAACATAAGAGATTTTCAAAATCGAAATAGACAAATTTTTCAAAGACATAATGTACAACTTCGACTAGAGACGAGTACCAACCAACAGCCAACAAATAAATTGTAGCTATCACAAAGCTATACGGTACATGCATACATCAACACACCACACGCTCTAGATATAATTGGGCAAGCAACAACAGGGAAGGGTGCAAGATGCCCTGAGTGTAGGCGGCACACCGCAGCCAATGTTCAGAGCAGTGACCGATGACTGTAGGTGGCACACTGCAGCTATCGATTTTGGCCCATGCACTCTCCCCCCCCCAAGCACAACCACCTCGCAGATACAAAATACAATTTATAAGTCTACTAAAAGTACGCAACCAATAGTTGTCTAATGCTATCATCACGGACTACGAAATCACATATACACAAATTGACATAAAGCACAACTTAGACTATGAAAGTATATCAACCACAGCCAAACTAAATCAAACTTTGCAAAATGACAACGACTAAATCAGCTACACAAAACACAGTAAACCAGTCATCTAGCAATAGCTACACAGGTTGGGGGAGGAGTGCAATCTGTTCTAAGTGTAGGCGGCACAGCGCAGCTAACGTTTAGATCAGTGGTCCAGTATTGTAAGCGGCACACCACAGCTAATAGTCTGGATCATGCTCTTCTCCACCAAAACTTAGAACAGCTTACACTTCAATCATGGCCCCCCATTAATAAGTCATAAGAACGCTAAACTATTTCCCATAACAAAATAGCTAGAGACATAAACTAAGTCATGCAAGTGTTAAGTAAGTAACTAACCTAAGAACCAGACACAACTTATTTTTTCAAGACTATAAAGTAAAACAATTGTACACATGTAAATAGATTGTATTCTTTTCTGTATAGTGTAAAGCATCTCTTTTGCCTCGCTGGAAGAAGGAAGTAAGTATGTCAAGTTACATCTGATACAATAAGAAGCCTTGGCTTATGCCCTGAGATTTTTGATATTGATATTGATTAGTATGGGCACTCGTATCTCGCGAGATCTCCTTTGATACGAGATCAAGAAAAGTGTATTCTTGAAGAAGTCACGCCCCTATTTTTAGATTGTAGTATGGGTTCTCAAACCAATACACCTTTCCCACATTGACGTCATTATGCCGGGATTTCCCTAAATCAACACTTGGAGCAAAACTGCTGGCTGGTATAGCTGCCAACAAGCCGCTGACCTGCATTGAATTACGTTTACACCAAAATACACAAAATTTAAACCATTCCTATGATAAACTAAAATCATTATATTATTTAAATCATATATCATTGGAAAATGCATTCAATTGCCGAAACATTAATACATTATATTTTTGATATTTTTGTCACGTTTTCACTGAGTTATTTGCATATATAGAATACACCATTCGACTTAGATTCATTAAATCAAGTGGACAATAGGACAATATTGCAAAATTGCAATCAACTGTATTAAATTTTACAAAACTATAAAAACTAATACAGAAATGTATAGAAAATTGGCTTAAAGGTCATATTTGGAGAAATCCCTTTTATGTACAATTTTGCAGGTATTTAAGGCATTATTGTATAGTAATTAATAACAAACCAGCTGTATGTGTCTAACATTCACCAAATAGCTAATATTATGCTGCGAAGTCGGCGTATGATCGAATACACGAAATTACATGATGACTTACCTCCCTTGATTTTGAGCTCAGTGTCAATAATGATGTAATAGTGGAACAAGCTCTTACACCGTAATGTTGAATACATGCAGCTTCGTTCAACTTCAGCAGGAAATAAGTACAGTTTGGTTGCATTTTCCCGATCAGGCAAAGATAAAAATAGCTTTTTCAGGCCTTATGCCAATAAAAATAATACAAAGTTATATGTTGATTGATTTTAACCCTAAATAAACAACTGATCTAATGCACACGCTTAATTAACATACATAATATAGCCTACATAGCGGAATGGCAGTTTTTCGTTGCTGAATTAAATACATGTGCATACATAAAACAGATACATGTAAATCAGCTAGATCTTTCTTATCTGTCTAAAACAAAAATTGTATGAGATCTCAATGAGGGGATGTCAGTTGGGGAATTGACGGGCCTGCATATTTTCACATTGATGCAAAGCATATTATTTTGAGTAATTACCACCGGGCTTATTGAAAATTACCACCGGGCGATAAAACAAGCATTCCGTGTGGTGGAAGCACATAAATCGTAGCAGATGAACGAATTCATCGGAAGACTGAAATATCTGTTATCGATCGTCTCTCTTTCAGTTCATGGGAACGTCAATGAAAGCTTATAGTAAACAAACAATTTTGACAATCTTCGGCCAATCTAAAAATAGAAGTGTGGCATCTACGAGAATACACTTCTAATGTATTGACCGGCCATCTTATTACGTCATCACAACGACTAGACTCTTACACAGACTCCACTTCGGCGACAAGACATATTGAGACCCAGTCCATCTCCATAGCGGACTCTAAAAGGAATACTATGGATAGTGTTGATTTTGGTATCATCTTAACCTCTGCATCATCAGCTTAATACAGACATTAAAATGGACTTGATCCACACAGTGGTTCGTGTAATATCAACATCCACGCAACGTCAACAAATTCTTGACCCCATTTTGTGTGCGACAGACATGCGACAGATTTGAATTTTACAACGAATTCAGAGGGACTATTTTTCTGTTAATTACTTGTCATACAGACTACTCTAATCTTTATATCATCTCATTTTACGTGAATTAATATTGTCTGGGATGAAGAGAGTAGCGCTCGTGTCCTTTTAAGTTTCAGTTCTCTCTACCACCATATTCTGGTGGAAATCACTACGCCAATGGCTACTCAATACATACAAGATACTTTTCTCGATCTCGAATCGAAGGAGATCGAAGGAGATACGAATGAGTCCTCGACGCATAAGCTATCCAACGTAAATGTGTGCACTGTTAATAAACGTAAGCCTATCTAAATATGATTATTTAGTTCATCTTACCCACCTGTTATAAATTATTATTGTCACGTTTTTTGCGCATCTTCACTCATATATGTGCTTTTTCAGTATATATTTTAAAGCTATGTACTTTAACGGCAATAAATATAAAAACTATGCCATGTAGTAGCAAATTGATAACAGCTATATGATTTGGAAGGACTGGATATATTATGTCTTAAAATACACTCTCCATATATGACTTTTAATTAGCTTTCCAATGATGTATGACTTCAATAATACCGACAAGAAAGAGGAAAAGAACCTAACCTCAACATTATCTGTGACTCCATCGACAGCATTAATACAGAGAACATCATATTAGTAGGCGATTTCAACTTCCCAGACATTGACTGGCTCACAGATGGGGCTGTTTCCTCACTTTCAAACAGATTCTTAGACACCTTAGAAGAAAACCTGCTAACTCAACTAGGCAGCTCACCAACAGGAGCGAACAACATACTGGACTTGGTGATCACAGGAAATCCTGACATTATTGAGGAACCGTTCAGCACTAGTGACCATATGTGTGTCAACCTAACTCTTAAATTACCTGTTCCACGAATCAGCCTAGCTAATCAGAAAATCTATCTATACCCAAAAGGTGACTACGAGTTTCAGTATAAGCATCTTAAAGTTCCCCTTCCCTTCCTTCAGAGTCTATGTCGTCACTGTCCCATCAACTATGCTACTAATGTGGGATACGTGCGCAACCAAACACCATTTGCCCAATTATTCATTGTTCATGAATTTACTGTACCACTTACAAATATCTTCAACTTATCGCTATGATCTGGTACCATCCCACAAGACTGGAGGGATGCAAATGTGACTCCACTATTCAAAAAGAGGTCTCAGCTCTCACCAAATAACTATCGACCTGTAGCTTTAACCTGCCAAATATGCAAGCTAATGGAAAGACTAGTCCTCAATGCATTGTGGCAACATATTGACGACAATCAGCTAATATCTTGCCATCAGCATAGCTTTCAGAAGAGATGCTCTTGTATTATGAATCTCATTGAATGCATGTCAAATTGGTTCTCGGCTTACGACGACAACAAACAAACTGATGCAATTTATTTAGATTTCAGCAAAGCATTTGGTACAGTACCACATGCACAGCTCATACATAAACTGCAAAAGCTAGGAATAAAGGGACACATTATGGATTAAATCTTTCCTATCTCATAGACGGCAATGAGTCATTTTAAGAAACGGACATTCAGACTGGAAACCCATTACAAGCGGTGTAGCACAGGGTTCTATCCTGGGCCCTGGACTTTTCCTGCTATTTGTCAACACCCTTCCAGACTCTGTAAAGTCAATGGCGAAGCTCTTTGCAGATGATACCAAGCTCTACCACATAATCAATGATGAAAGCGACTGCAAACTCCTCCAAAATGACTTAAACTCACTCGCTGCTTGGTCTAAAATATGGCTAATGTGGTTCAACGCTGAAAAATGTATCATCCTAAGAATCAGATCATCCATACATTTTTTGTACTCACTCAACGGACATTACTTAAAAGAGGAAACAGACCAGAGAGACTTAGGCGTTTTAGTTTCTAACACTCTGAAACCATCACCACATATTACAACCATAGTAAACAAAGCCAAGCAGAAAATAGGAATGATCAAAAGATGCTTAAATAACAGATCGCCATATACAATCACAACATTATTCAACTCTATCGTTAGACCTTCACTAGAATATGGATCTATAGTTTGGAATCCACATCTGGTCAAAGATAAACAGCCATTAGAAAAGGTGCGGAGACTGTACTATAAACTGTGCAACAAAATTCCTACCACTATGCTAGAGGACAGAAGAAGGCGTACAGATCTCATTGAGACCTAGAAATACTTTAATGGATATTACGCCACAGATGCAACAACGCTCTTCCAGCGACCTCTAAGGGACCTACGAGGACATTAATTCAAACGTTTTAAACAGCGATGCAACACAGATCTAGCTAAAAATTTCTTTCCATCCAGAGTAGTTTAGGACTGGAATAATCTACCAGAATCTGTCGTATGCACACCGACTGTGGAAGTCTTCAAAAGAAAACTGAGAGCGGTGCCCTTTGGCGAAGACAGCTAACCCACCAAGTATCCAAGTAAGTCTTATGAACATAGTTTTTCATACGCACTGCTTAAAGTGCACTGTATCTGATTCCCATAGTAAAGTAATGCTGTTTGCGCGTCGGCTATCGCGGTTACCAGCTGGAAGTGGTATGCGCGGTGAATTCTGGGAAAGTATTTTCCCAAAATACGCTAATGTGGGAAAGGTCTATTGGAGGAATATCCGTACACGAAGAAAAAAGGGAGGTAATTTGTCAACTTTGACAGCCATGGACACGTAAGCAATTTGTTTAAATTGGTTCGCGTAACCATGGTTTATCGTGCCCTAATTTCAATAAGTGAAATGTAAGTAATGGCCTATGCTGCATGTTTAGAGATAAGTTCACAAATGATGTTTGTTTAAATTACGAAAACTGGTAACATGCAATTGCATTTCTGCCCAGCATTCTGAAGGAACAGGCACTGGTCCTTTCCAGTTCAGTGAGTTTATCTATGCCTTGACCATCTATATCTAAGCTCCATGCACACCACTCGTGTTGGGATCTGCTCTGTTCTGTTTTTTTAGTTTCCGCCAATGTCTGGCGCACCACCACCTTTCGGTGTATTATCCGGGTTTTTTTTCCTAAACGGATCAGTCCATTAATTATATATTATACACGCACACACACACACACACACACAACACGCGCGCAAACGATCATTAAATCTGATAATTATGTACATGCATGTACACGCGCAAGTGATTTTCCTATCGGTATGGTTCGAGCAGAGCTCTAGATAAGCAAGGTTTTTACGTTGTCACCCAATACAAATGGCCAATCACCCAATTAATTTTTAACATCATGAGTACCGAAAGAGCCAATCACCCAATTAATTTCAGTTCTATCGCTAATAATGTATAATAACTTAATTTAAAAAAACCCATTAAATTCCAAATAAACACAATTTACAAAATTTCTAAGAGTGAATCACCCAATTATTGAAAAGCTTATCTAGAGCTCTGGGTCCGAGTATCATCATCAACATCATTTACGACTTTGGAGGCCTGTGTGGGCCTTTTGTAGATCTAAAGTAAAAGATTTAAGTATAAATATATATATATATATATATATATATATATATATATATATATATATATATATATATATATATCGCCCTTCCGGTTTAGGTCATGAGAAAATAGTTGTATAATACCTATGTACAGTATATGGCAATTTATCTACACATTAATGGTACATTGTTTATATACATTTGTTTCATGGGGTTAGTCCCCATCATCAAACAGTTGGTGTATGTCCATGAGTCATACACAATAGGGTACTCCCTACCAGGTTTCATCTCAGAATTTTGTATACTGTGTCCAGATACACAGCTGGTTTTGACATCTGTAGTAGGTAGCACTAGACAACATTTGACCATAGATCGCACACAATAGGGCAGTCCCTACTAGGTTTGATCACATGATTTGGTTACACTGCTATCTGTACTGAAACTTAAAGAACTAAATTGATGTTTGATTTCAGCAGATTTGACATCTGACTAGTAGGAAGCAGTAGACAACTTTAGACCAAAGATCGCACACAATAGGGCGGTCCCTACCAGGTTTGATCTCCAAGCTATGTACCAAAATTTACAGAGCTAAATTAATGATTAATGGATGGCGTCAATTCCATTTTATCAATTCAAATTCCAGTTCCACCTCAATTGATTTTATCAATTCCAATTACGTTTCTACATCAATTCATTTTATCAATTCCAATTCCACCCAGATAAGTTCAATTCTAATTCCATTTTATCAATTCCAATTCCATACCAATATTTATTTGGGATCAGATTGTTATGTTTTAACCCTTTAATGCCCAAGATTGGCCAAGAAAAACTAGATTCATCATTAGCAAATGTCCATTTGCAGAATAAGAGCAGACTATTTTTTTTCAATTTAACAATGCAATGACTGGCTCAGTTATGGAATCAGACATTCCACTGGTAAATTTTCAAAAATAGTCATAGCATACATATATATCATCGTTTCTCAAGACCAGTGCAGAAGGCATTTTTGGCTGGCTTCTCTCAATTAGAATAAAAATTTGTGTTGCCAATAGGTAGTTATATCTTTCAGTCAAATTATTATCCAAAAAGTCAACATTCGGCAGATCTTATTTTTAGTTCATTTGACTTAATTAAAGCTTAATGCCAAGTTTTTTTCCTGATGAATAGGGCTAAAGGTTAATGCCATGTCTAATTATTATAGAAACATGTAATCCTTGCTATATAAATGTTGCATTAAAAAGCATTAGAATACAATGTGTATAGTACAGTACTGAGTGAGAGTACTGAGCACATGTATGTAGAGCTTGAATAGCACCTCTAGTCCATGTGTCTGTGTTTTAAAAGCTGAGACATTTCACATTGCTCAATGATTCCTTTGTTATGTAGGAGGGTATAATTACAGGGCAATTATCTTGTAATGTACTGCTTTCTTCACCCATTCCATTCCATGCAGATGATAGTTATTACTTTACTGAACATTAAATTGCTAACATCTTGATGAATAACTTTAACACAATTTGCTTATAGATTATATATTTGAAATCATTTTAACAAATTTGTATGATTTTAAATATGGCATGATTTCATAGAGATGAAACCCTGTTTCCAGGGAATGCAGAACGAAATAAGTTCAAGATCAGTGGCTTTGATTGAATAAAGGAGGTACAAAGCTCACACAGGATAAAACGGTTAATTGGTCACTGGTCATGGAGAATTGAGTTAATTCAATAATGTATTAAAGTTCATAGCATTTATCAGATCTTTATTTTGTTCATTCAGAGAGTGAGAGATCAATATTGAAAATATAGCACTGAAATTACTGGCTCGCCACTCCAGTGGTAAATTAAAAAAAATAGTCTTCCATTGGCTTGCCAATGAACATTTCTCAAACTCATTGCGGAAGGTGTTTTGGCCAGCTTAGGTGTTAAAGGGTTAAGGCAGGGTCTGGAAAAAGTATGGAAAATTAGGAAAGCCTTTTCCAAGGCTGGAAAAAGTATGGAAATTCCAATTTTGGGCCAACTGGTATGGAAAATTAAAATATCGGCAATCCTAATTTTTCCGACCGCAATCTTTTTGTTTACGAAGGAAATATCGCGTTTCCGCCAGTCTTGCCAGAATCTAATTCGATTGGGTGCCGGTCTCGTCTTGCAATAGAAAACGCCTATTACCGGGAACATCTCGCGGTTGTTGAGCAATACGTGTCTGAACATGTTCAAGTACAACGCAAAAAAATGAGTGAATCGGCAGTCGTTTGTCAAATAGTGCAGAGTGTTAGAAGCCGAAACAATGAAATAATTTGCGAGATTGCCTTTTTTTGTGATACAGTAAAGATGGGAAAGTGCAAATATTCTAGTGTTTGGGAAACTGATGATACATATAAGGATTGGATTTTACCGGACAACACATCAAACTCACATGGCAAATGTAGTGTTTGTAATAAGTCGTTTGACATAGGGAATATGGGCGAAGCGCCTCTTGTTAGCCACATGCCGGGGAAAAAACATGAGACACTGACTGAAGTTCGTCTAAATCCAGCACCGAAAGTTACGGATTTCTTTGGTTCAAGGTAAGAATATTTTACATTTTCACATTGATAGTACCAGAATCATTTAGAAGCGTAGCAATTTTATATCGCCCAACGTTAGATGATCCCAACTTTGCCCTCGTATCGCGAGGCCTCTTGTGTTGGCTCGTCATCGAGTGAAAATAATGAATTCCTGTTGCTATGGCGATCATTTAGAAGCGTGGCAATTTTATATCGCCCAATGGTAGATGATCCCAACTTTGCGCTGAGTCAAGGTAAAATATTATTGACTGCCCGACAGCGCTCTGGTATCGCGATGCCTCTTATGCATTATCGAGTGAAAATAATGAGGATTCCTCCTGTTTCTATGGCATGATGATCAGCTGTGGTAAATTAAATTAAAAATAAATTAGTATATATGTGCAGGTTTTAACTGGTCATCTAAAGGTGGGGGTGGTGGGGTGGGGGTCGCCCTCAACAAGTGAATGTTGGTCTCTCAAGCTCAACTTCACAGGATAGCTGTTGAATATTTTGAAAATAATTTGACTGGAAACTATTGCTGCAACAGTTTCCAGTCAAATTATTTTCAAAATATTCAACAAAAAATGTGCTGCTGTAATGAAATTCATATCTGGCTTGCATCCTGAAAAACACTGAGCCACTCCTAGACAATATGCGATTCCCAGAGCCACTCATAGACAATATGCGGTTCCTAGAGCCACTCCTAGACAATATGCGGTTCCTAGAGCCACTCCTAGACAATATGCGGTTCCTGAGAAATGTCCATTTGCAGATCAAGAAGACTATTTTTGAAGATTTATCACACTAATGACTGGCATGGTCACCATGTCAGTCATTCCAGTCGTAAATTTTCCTAAAAGTCTTCTGGCCTGCAAATGCACATTTTCTATTTACACTTAAACCCTTTGTTTTATCAATCGCCATGATGTATGTATGAAGTGGTCCTGAGAAATGTCCATTTGCAGATAAAAAAATACTATTTTTGAAGATTTGTCACTGTAGTGACTGGCCTGGTCACTATGTCAGTCATTCCAGTGGTAAATTTTCAAAAAAAAATCATTTAAAATTTTTTTTATGTCTTCCCTGAGTGCTATCCATCCATATCAACATTAAAATTGCCATGATTGCATCCAGTTATTTTAAATGTCATATCAACAAATAGAGTGCTGTATATCTTTCTATCTGTGATGAGTGCTATCTTATGTTAAGTTAGTTGATTATTTATTTTGATATGTTGTTTTACAAAGTGTAATAAAGTTTATATATGATAATATGATGACCTTAGTAACTGTGTTTGTTTTTTGTCTGATTGAAAGTCGTAAATTAGGTCTGGGAAATTTGAAATTGAGTCTTGAAAAAGTATGGAAAATGTATGGAATTTAATTCTGCTGAGGGTGTATGAACCCTGTTAAGGGCTAACTTGCTCATCACAGAATTATCAGTATCTCAAATTCTAAGTCTTCGTTTCAAACATATAACTAAGTTGTTAAAATTTAATTTAATAGAAACTGTTGCAGCCATAGGGGACAAAAGTATTCAGTCAAATAAATTGTAAAATATTCAATAAAGTATCTGATAACAGCTGGCATAATAAATATCATCAACCTGCATATAGAATGAAATGTGGTAAATAATATCATATAGATCATTTAGGATGAAATGCATTAAGAGTATATAAAGATCAGTGTATAATACAGATATTACATGTACATTTTATAGCCAACAATGTTCAGTAAATCTATGACAAATATGACTGGAATTGATTGGAGCTGAATTGGAATTTATCAATTCCTGTCAATTCAAATTATCAATTCCAAATCCAATTCCAATTCCAGTGTCTTAAAATTTATCAACTCCAATTCTGGAGTCCTCAGATTTATCAATTCTAATTCCGGAATTGAATTGGAATTGACTGATCAATTCCAATTCCAATCGGAATTGACCCCAACCCTGCTTGATGACGGCATGTTTCACATCATATGTATTTGCTGTCACTTGACCAGATCGGATGTGGCTTTCCGATGTCAAGGATGTCGACATTCACAAACCAGGCTGATGATTTCTGCTTCATATCTTCCTTTAGCATCTCCAGGACTACTGTGTTTACATCCTTTTGGCCATGACACTTCTATACACATCTAGGTGGTGGGTCTTGTAGCAACAGGTGGGCTGATGGTAATTGATATTTTTGCAAAATAATTCGACATATTGAAACCAACTGTGTCTGCCTTCTCTTTTCATACCGAACTGCCGAATTGCTAACTGTTGTTCGACAGAGCCTTTACTCCTTAGCATTGCACCGAGTAATGTCAGCTTCTTCTTTTCTATTTGCACCTCTATCGGCAGTGCACCATGAAGTAAATATGCCAGTGGATTTGCACAACTATTTGGAAGTGATTGCAATTGCTTTAAGGTTTTCTCCTTCCATGTGTAGTGAGCTGACTCATTTCCTTCTTGGGTATAATTAAGGCCTCCAGTCCATACATACATCGTGGTATTACATATTTTGACCATAGTTTTATACTGACAATTGGGCGTAGTCCATTAATTCCAAGAAAGCCAGCACTCATCAGTGAATAAGCTGTTGCACAGGCTTTTCTTATAATTTTTTTGCAGAGGCCACTTTTGTCGTCTGTTCTTATTAGTACCAGATGTTTATATTCCTTTACCTCATCCATCTTTTCTTCGCTTAGTGTCCACTCATATTCTGTTTCTTTGCCATGATTCAAAACCATCACTTGGCTTTTGGCAATGCAGCATTCAGTCCCACCTGTAACCCATCTGGGGATGTATCTAGGACTGTCTTATCATCACAGTGTTATTGAGACCAGATATATTGAACCAATATGTAGACAGTTGCTGTTTGCTCAAGTAATTTTAGTAGAGGATCCTCATATGGTTTATGAACTTCAGGAGATGTGACACCACCTTGTAGAAGGCCTTGTTTGACAGCAAACCTTCTACTTCTATGTCCCTCCCATTTGACTTGTGCTGATATGTTTCTACATTTCATTCGCTTCCCTGTTATACTGAGGAGGTAAAGATGACGCAATAATGAAGAATGCCAGATAACATCGAAGGCTTTCTATGTATCCATAAAGCCAACATAGCAGGGCACTTTATTTTCTCTGCATTCCGCTATAGCTTCAGTCATTAGTACTGCTGCAACTGATGGTGATTTTCCAGGTGTGAAACCAAATTCTAGATTATTTTGGCTTTCTGAAATCAATGGTCTAATGCGTTTAAGGTAAATTTCTCAAAGACTTCCCGCTATGGATGTCACTGTGATTTTCCGGTATTTATCTGGGATCGTCACTGGGTTTCCAGCCTTCTTATGGATTGATGTAATCAGACCAGTTTTAAATGCATCTGAATATATGCCTTCATCTATGATCTTATTATACAGTATCAGAAGAGTGTGGATTAATAAGACACCACCATGTTTAAGGTGGAGTCCATCAGAATCTCAGGCCTTTTTCAAGTGGAGCTCATTCATGGCACTGTTTACATCATCCCACGTTAAGGGATCTGGACTGGACCGATCATCACCACAGATCAATCGATCGATCTCTGAACTCACTGACTATCAATTTCCAGAAAACTATCATATGCAGGTACTGGGTAAGCTGTTGAATATTTTGAAACTAATTCGACTGGGTGCTGTTGCTGCATATGGCAGCAACAGCGCCCAGTCAAATTAGTCTCAAGATATTCTACAGCATGTTTAATATGAAAATAGGCATTGCCTATAAGCGAATGCAGACATCATTTATTGTTTAAATAAATAGGACAAATTTGTATATGGTCGAAATGTCCTAAATACATCTATGATATCCATGTATAGTAGGAGGGGGGTACTATCAAACTGTGGTAGTTAATGAAAACTGGTGATTTAAGCTTTAAACGTTTTCCTTTTAATTTTATACATATAATTCATATCCTGAAACTCCTAACGAGCATCCTACAATATCAATTTTAAATTGCCATGGCATGATCAAATTTAACTACTTTCAAGTTGAAGAGGGGTTATCAAACTGTGGTAATGAGACAGAGTAATCAATACAAATTTCTAGTGCATTAAAGTTGCTATAAATAAAAGCAATGGTAAAATAAATTTGTCTAGCTGAGACACAGTTAACTTTTAATTGGTTTCTGCTTAGATTCGTCTGTTTAAATATGGAATTAAAGATACGCCTGCTAAAAATTAAGGATGTCAGCCATTTTGAAACTCAAATCACATGATCCGAAGACAAATTTACAAGTTGTGGCATAACTATTTGACCTATTTATTAAATATTTTACGTGGAAGTAATGAATGAATATAAATTCATTGTGTGCTAAAAGTTTTCCAATCCAACAAGTAGTTTTCCAATAGGACATGCTTAAACATAAATACCACGGTTTGAAAGATACCACGGTTTGATGATACCCTACCCTACATTTGAAGCTAACTTTTCATCAAGCTTGGATGGTATTCTGGAGTCCACAATAGTCACAACAATACTAAATTGTCAGCTATACACGCCAGCATAGTTTCATTTTTTACATAGGAATTTATTTGCACCAGTACAATGACAACATAAAATGTGTAGCGACCAGTAGCGTAGCTAGGGTGGGAGCAGGGTGTTTGCTCGCTCCCCCTGAGCCAATCTTCCCAAATGTGGCGCATAAATCATGTCTGTAACACATACAAGTTTCGGAACGTCCCAACTCCCAAGCCACCTTTAACAAGTTAATCTAGATTGAAAATTAGAACTATTTGAATTTACAACGTTGTTAGTGTCTTCTTGCCATGCTTGTTCATCGCTATCTTGAGACTTTTTGTTTTAATTACGCTAAATCAAAACAAAGAATAGTAGAATACACGCTACTTTCTCAGTAGAATAAAATAATTGGCGACGCTGGAATGCTTTTCTCTTTATTAAAGAAATTTAAGCAGATTCCGAACCCTAATTGGTGTGCAGGGTGGTGCCTTTTTAGACCTCACTCCCCCTGACGTGAAAACCTGGCTATGCCACTGGTAGCGATGTATAGCAGTACTCCTCGCCTGTGGGGTGTGTGTGTGTGTGTGTGGTTTACAAACAACAACGCTCATAGTAACAATGATGTCATAGAGAAATATCGTCCGCTAGAATTTTCAAATTGCATTTTTGAACAAATAGGCTACAAACATGTGAATTAATGCATAATCCAGCGAGTAAATGCATCAATGCACATTCCATCCATTTTATGTTACAGCACTAAATCCATACGACATTGAAAACCACAACTTTCCATGGCTATGGGTGGGTGTCTGGGTGTGAAAAATAATACAAGAAAGTGAACGATAGCGCACGCTTGCAATTAGATATGTAAAAATAGAAATACATATAGCTTTATCTGGCCTGCTTCACACCATTTAATCTCTTTACATTCTGAAGTAAATGTAGCCTATTCCGTAATAGCAATATAACACAAATTTTGGACATTGAAAATGCGTGTCTGAAGGTTACCCTAAATAAAACTGGGGGAACACACGCATAATGAAGGACCATATCTCATAATGCAATGGGGCCCATGGAAAGAAACCAAAAAGCTATATCATAAACGGGAACCAGAATAAAAAATTCTTGTTACCGGAAACCATGCTTTCTTAGTCGCAAGGTATATGTAATTTAGCCTAGTTCCTTGTCTCATTTTTTGTTGATTTTTCCTCATTACACATACGTACGTGTTATCTATGTACACTCACTTCCTTCACGATGGCTTCGCGTGAAGCCATCGATCACGACGTTCGCTATTAAATAGAAATACATACAATTCCTACGGCATGATGGACTATTAAGCTTTAAAACAGACTATTTTGACTCATTCATTACATCATGATTATGATGTCAGCATACACGTCACATAGATCATTATGACATCATATGAATGGTATGATGGATGGATAAACTGGAAAAGTGACTACGTGACTGAAAAGTAGAGCTGGGCGGTCTGACAGTAGTACCATGAGGACCGCGGTATACCGTGAACCGATACCGTGACCATTGACATTTCCAAATACCGTGAATACCGTCCATAATGTTTGAGCAATATTTGAGAAATATATTCATAAAATCTGCCTTGACCAAGAGTAAATAGGTGCTAATAGTGCCAAAAATACAGGCATCCCTACCTATTAGTGGAGTTGAGGTGAAAGGGTCATTGTAAAAACAAACATCAAGACATCAATTACAAAATAATGACAGGCAGAATTGTATGTCAAACGTACGTCTTGAAAGTCTCATGGTGAAATTGCTTTATTTAAAACATCTAGTCATTCTCTGTCCATCCGCCGGTAGTAATTACACTATAATATATTCCCTATTCACGTTTCTATTATTTGTAATTTATTACTCCAAGCATTTTGTCACCGAACAAACACGCTAGAATAACAAAATAACATACAAACTGCGTGCTATTCAAACACAACAGCGATCTCGCAAAGACGTATCTGATTGATGAACTAGACCGTGGGAAAATACATTACTATGCTGAATTTATCAATGAAAATTTACTAAAACGTAGTATTTGCTATTTTATTAAAAACGAGCAGCGTTGAAGTCGTTATTTTTTATTTTTCTGGCTTCCAGTTTAAGTAACGACACCTAAAAATTATAGTGTTTTAGTTTTTGTAATTCATTTTTCAACTGGCTACACGTCGGAAGTTCGTGGAAATAGCTTTTTACACGCATTGTTCATGTGAAGCATGGCGAGTAACGAGTCTGCACATCGGGTACTCGGTAATTATCAGGAGCTTTGGAATCGGCTATATTCAATGTCGTGTTGTATGTATGTGTATAGGCCTGTTTTCGCGAGTAACAGAATATACGACTCCAACAGAAATAAAAGAGTACAACACTCGCCCCGTTTAAATACTCGCAGATTTTGTCTAGACTCTGTTTATCAAAGCGCTCGACTGCCAAAATAAAATGTGCCGTTTGCTGGTCGTACGCATTAATAGCAAGAACAATCCAGATTGAAAATAGTGCGCCCCAATGTCTCAAACAGCGGGTTATAGTTAGCGAGTCGACCACACCCTTTGACCGATATTCCCGTGAATGATATTACGTCAATAAAAATAGTGACCTAATAAAATCGTGAAACTAAACAGTCGCAATAGCCATGTTTTTCTTCTCTAAATCAGGAAGCCGATTTATTTATTTTACCTATATTTACCGTTGATTGGCGATGGAAGTGAAAAGGAAATGGGAAAAATTGTTCTAATTTCTTGGCATGCCCCAAGCTCAGATGACGGTATACCGTGGTACCGCGGTATCTTTTCATGGTACCGATACCGTCATGTAAATATCAATACCGCCCAGCTCTACTGAAAAGTCAGTATTGGTTTACTACATGTCACCCTTTTGGTTAATTCAATTACTCGTTTGAATGAGCCTTATTAGTAAATCATTACAGGCACATCATGCATCATTTCGACAATTCAACCTGTTATTTGATGTCAAAACCTTTAGTTGAAGATCTGTGTTCCAATGCCCTTTCACACATGCATTATGATCTAGACAAAATATGATCTCACCACAAGTACCGATTCCTAAAATTGTAATTGACCAGCACGTATTAACCGTTTATAAATTTCAAATTTGTTCAAGAAAATTTCCATTTTGTCATAGAAAATGTTCATTTGCAGACCCGGACCATTATTTAAAAAATCGTTCACTGTAATGACTGGCTCTGTTGTCTCTTACAGAGCCAGTCGTTCCAGTGGCAAAACTTTTTAAATAGTCTTCTCTTGGTCTGCAAATTGACATTTCACAAGACCATGCACTGCGGAATACGCAGCTTTTTGCCGGCTCGATTGTCATGGCCAAAGGGTTAAAGTTTGTGGTTATAAATTGTCAATTCTTGAGTCCATTTATAGACTTTTTAAAGGTGTTTTGCAAGTGCAGTTTTGGCCAGTAATTATCAATTGTAATGCAACTCCTCCTAGACCATTTCAGATGGAAACTTGAACCTTTCTATATGATTACACATATGGCCATGGATGTGCATGATGTATTGGAATTTTGATATCACCCCCCAAGAGCATGGGTGGGGGAAATGGTGGGCAGAAAATAAACTTTAGCAAATGTGGTCATGTCGCATCATTTTGAAGCGTGTAGTTAGTAGACTACAGTACAACTAATTTTTTTGTTCTTGAGTCAATCTGAGGGCAGTGGCCAGGGGTCAAACTTATTTTTCAACACTGGCTGATCCGATTTCAATGAGACTTTGGAGAAGTGATCTATACTATACAGGGATATGATCTACATAACAATAGATTTAATTTTGGGGCATTTTAACTATTTCTTTCATGGTTTTGGACTTGGCCATTTTTTCAACAATGGCTCACCAGATATCAACAAAATTGTGCAGCAGAGTTATATACTATGCAAGAAGTACTATCTGCATCATTACTAGTTTCATTTTGGAAAAAATCTCAAGATCAGACTATCCGCAGTTTGGTAAAAAATGTCCATGTTTGATTTGTTACACTTGTTTGTTGGTGCATTTCTGAATATGCGTAATACAAATCATGTCAAGTTTGCTTTGCCAATCAACAGTATCCATGCTTTTACAGGCGAGACATTGTACGCTTCAGCGTTCTTGTTTATACAGATTTTCGATTTTTTAAAAGGTATATATATTTTTTATTTCACAGTTTTTTGGGAGGAATTTGGTCAAATTTGGGCTAGCATCCTATACATGAGGATGGCCTTTAGTCGAGAAATGATTGTACTAACCCATGTTTCTCATGGCATCTAAAATTTGGAGGTCCCAGAGACCATGCACACTGAAATCTGAAGGTCCTACGGTCAAATTCAAGGGTCCCAAACTGAAATCTGGGGCTCTCATGCAGTTTCTCTCATCCATGCTCCAATTAGAGGGTACCATGGATTCACAACTATGAATTCTCGAAGTCCCATGCTAGATTTTGTGGGTATTTCTTTATAAAAACTAATTAGTATTTAACAATTATTCAAGATTTTCATTAATTAAAAGATGCATTTTGTGTGTAAATACCCTCAAAAGGACCCACTGTGAAAATCCCTGGTACTAACGTCAGACTTAGCTGATCCTAACATCCACACCATTGAGAAAACAAAAAGAATGCGACTGGATACATGGAACCAATCGGGATCAATCTAGCAGGATAAAGGCGACCCCTTTCTTGTCCGCTGGTATGAAAAACAAGACCAGTGGCCAGTACATCATTATATTCTTACTGTAGTAGAACACTCGACCGGGAACCAATTAAGGAAAATTCCAAAGATTCGCTGGGAACAAATGGAAATGGCGGCATTTATAAAATTTGCACGTTTTTCCCATATTGCTTTGGTGCATTGGTAAACATTGTTCTGCTTTACTGAGTAGCGTTGTGATAGATTTCATAATGGGGAAGTTCATGTACAACAGGCAGTGGGTGTTCAATCTGCATTATAAATGGGGTAATGAGTGTGACTCAGAAAAGCATAAGGTACTATGCTCCATTTATAACATGCACCTATTGCAGGTAAAATTACAGATTTTCGTGCACCAGTCATTATTTACCTGCATTGTCCGAGTAAACGTCCTTATAATTTGACACCTGGACAACTAAAGAAGTTGCTTTTCCTTGTCATTTCAGTGGTTGAAGCGTTGACCATTATTCATAACTGTTATCTATTGTTATTGAATTAACATATCCTGCCAGCTTTGCTGTTGTTTTTTTGTTGCTCGGTAACCGAGCCAGCCATTCCAGTGGTAATATTTCAAAAATAGTTTTCTCTTGGCCTGCGCATGTATATTGTCAAAGCAAAAAGTGGGATTTGCTTGAATATTAACCATTTAATGATCAAGCTCAACAAAACATGTGGCAACAGAAAGATATTTTTGTGAATTTCTGTGGCAAATTTACACACATTCTCATCTCTAAATCGACATTTACTGAGTTGCAATTTTCTTTGCTATATATCTAGAACTTTAAAGGGTTAATTGATATAGTAGTATTATGAGCGCTTTGAGGCACTGTTGACACAAAAGGTATTAACAGGGACACATGTCTATTTATAACAACATTCTATGTGATATATCATGTACATTTAAGTTTTACTAACGTATGTGATTATAGCATGCATTATAATTGTGTGTACCTGTAGATGCACGTATACGATCAAGCTGTGATGCGTGATATTTTGAAAAAAAAATTTACGAAAAATGTAGTAAATAATTTTTTACAACTATTAAAGTTATTGCCATCTAAACATTTTAAAATGTTTTTCTTAAAAGTGATGCATGATGTGTTGGTTGAATTTTATGCAAAATATTTACTGTAGTAAATAATTTGATTAGATGTCATTGCAGTCTAAAGATTTTTAAATGTTTTTACAAGAATCTCAAATGTTAAATGCTAATTTTTATCTCACCACTGTTCATAAATCGTTATGGGCATGGCTGGGTGTCTAGGTGACAAAAGAAATGCACATAGGCCTAGTCTAGTACATTGCCTTTAGTCTGGTTTCTTTAAATCTATTTTCTATTTCCAAACAGGGGTGGTGTAGAACCATATACATCCTGATTACGTGTAGCATTCGTCTCGCTCGAGATCTCATCCGAGACAGATGTAATCTCGGCATGAAGCCACCTCTAACTTTAGATTGATTACACTGCTGTTAGCAGATTTCTTTTCTCACTTCTGGGACGGGGGTTATATGCTTACAACCCTGCTAACACTGGTTACGGGCCTGTGCTGAGCCAATACCAGATCAGTATGGTCCAGTATTAACCCCATAAGCTGCGCTACCAGTTAGGCTAGTAGGCCCTACACCACCTTTAGTTTCTTTATTTTCGACTATTTTCTTTTCATCAAATTTGTGTCTAGTTGCTCAAGTCTGTAAGATAAAATACATACTATTTCTTTAATTTATTCAGAATTAGGGCCTAAGTGTTATACGTCTTACAGACTTGCTATTATAATATTTGGACAGCCTGTATCCGATTTTAAGTCAACTAATAACAAATTGATGGCCAACTCATACCAACGTTGATGGACAATGTGTACCGTGTTCTGAGATAACTCGTACCAAAGCTTGGTCAACTTGTACTAAATTTATAATGGATGTAATTGTGGTACAAGTTGACTATGGTTTGGTACGAATTGTCAAAAAACTGGAGCGTTTGGTATGAGTTGACTTGGTACGAGATGGCAATTGTACAAGATGTCTAGAATTGGATGTACTCGCAACAAAGAAGAGGCGAAGATGATGAGCTATCGCGACAGATGCGCTAGCTATCAGCTGGGAGGGATTGTATGCATATGCATATCCACCAGCAATTCTGATTCCATAAATTCTTCAGAAAATCAGGCAGGAGGAGTGCCAGGTAGTTCTGATCACCCCGAATTGGCCAAACCAGATCTGCTGGACATTCTGGCTTGCAATCTAGTTCCTCGGCCTCTGATGAACAACATAATATCTAATGATGAATATTTTATTTTGTACAGTACTTGATGAATTGGTAACGCTAGTATTGGAGTGACGTTCATAATGGAGTCTAGTGATCTGCACATGCGGGTCATTGACCAGGCTGAGATGATAGAGCAGCTGCGGGAAATGATCCGAGAACGAGAAGATGCATTTCAAAAAAAGGAAAAAGAATTGCAGGTAATTGGTTTAATCGTTGTATGACTCTTGTTAACATTTTACCAATAGCATGAATAATGGAATCTTAGAGTACCACTTGTTAGAATCCCTTTTGCTGCCTAAGTCCCGCACTCTACAGCTTACATGTACCTGCTCCCTAAGCATGTTTCACTACATTTTGTATTATTTTTTAACTTACCCATTTGGCTGCTTAATCATCAAGATTGGTCGAGAAGACCCCATTTTTTTAATGTCCATTTGCAGACCAAGAGAAGATTACTTTTAGATAATTACCACTGAAATGACTGGCTCAGTGGTAAATTTGTCAAAACTAGTCTTCTCGTGGCCTGCAAATCAACATTTCTCAAGACTACTGAAAATGCTGGTTTTCACCAGGTTGATGGTAACGTTTGGCAAAAATGTTGTTTGCATGTTATTTTCTGTTGGCAGTTATCCGACATGACACTACACATATTATTAACCCTTTACTTGTGTGGAAGATAGTGATTCAGCTGCCAACCTGATCAGTTCCCGTTTACTAAAACCATTACTAAACATCATTAAAAACCATTAATTAGGAAGCCCTATAGTAATCACCACATCTCTCTCTGTCCGCCCTGTCTGTCCGCCCGTAATATCTCGTAAACAGCATATCATACAGAACCCCTTCATATGGTTTAATAAAACTTAGTGTACTGGTTTATGCCTCAGTTATAGCTCCAAGATTTTTGGTGAAAATGGCTTTTTAATGCAAAAACTCACGATTGTTGTAAATTTTCTCGTAAACACCATATCATACAGAATCGCTTAAAATTATTTAATGAAACTTGGTTTATGCCTCCGTTATGATACGCAGCTGTGCCTTTTGAAGGATTCACCTTTATAGGTCCAAGATTTTAGGTGACAATGGACTTTTTAATGCAAAAACTCTTGCGTCTGTCAACTTTTTCTTTAAAATGCTACTCTTCATTAACCGCTTGGAGGAGTTCAAATTAATTTGACATGAATAATCCTATGGGGGTGGGGGGGGCACGCTTTAGAACTTGTATACATAATTTTGATTGGTCAATCTTTTCGTCGCTCATCTTGAAATTTCTGAAAAATGCTGGAAAATCGTTTAAAATGCTATTTCTCATTAACTGCTTGGGCAATTTCAACCAGACATAGCTGGGAGTATACTACGTTGGTATGTATACAGAATTTTGTTTGGTCAATTTTTTCGGCAGCCATCTTGGATTTTCTGACAATTTTGGAAATCACTTAAAAGCCTACCATACTTTTATGTCTATATTGCGCAGTTTTTTGCTCATTTTGCTCCAGGCCAGAAGGGGGTTGCGTATTATGGATTAGTATAAACTTTTATCACATTTTTGGGCTCAGAATTTTGGGTCAGAGTGGCCACACTAATGTACAGTTAAGCCAAAAAATGCGATATATCAAAGGGAAACCACTAATTCCTCTTGCCTGCCGTATTGCAATAAACAATATTGTGGGCTACACTGTGTTTAATAATTGTATACTATGTAATATTTGTAAATCTTACGTGTATGATTCTTAGATGATAAAATAAAAAAAATCAAACTAACAAGTCATTGTACATGTATTGTCGTAAACCAACCTAACATGACCCAAAGTAACTTAAGAAATAAAATGAGGTTAGATCCCTTCTTAAGTTGGACAACCACATTAAAGCTCTTTTGTGATTGGAAGCATTCTACTGAACTTTATTTGGACTAGAAGGAGACCTCCCAATAAAAACAGATTTTGCAACGTCGCAAATGCCAATATCACAAATTAATAATAAATATATACAGAAGATAATGTTTTTAAAACAATTTGATCAATAAATTCACTATTACCTAATTAGTAAATGTATTCGGCAATATATTTACTGGCAAAATTTGTGTTCATTGGGAGATTTTGTCCCGGCCGACTTGGTTACATTACATTCTACCGAGTATTAATCACCGTATTAATCAGCTATAGTGCGAGTTTAAGCCGTCACTCTCGTAGCTACTCAAAGCTTCTCTCCTATTTGTGGATTGCGCAAGTCTCTAACCGGGTACTACTATTAGCCTCTTCACGCTACTCGGGTAACAACCTAAACTCATCCTATGGCCTCATACATCACGTGATTTCTATTTTCACGCGACGTCATTTTATGTCAAACTTTGGATTAATTTTGATGAATTATACAATGCTTATATTATGTTAAAATATACGCAATATTTACGTGGCCCCAATTAATAATTTCACTTCCGCGATGATGGATATAAGGTATACATTAAGGCTGGTAATAATTTCTATCGTGAAAAATTTTAAATGTTCTAATTCATGGTATTTTTTGTATATTTTCGTTTGTCGGAAAAATGTTTTGCAATCTTTCTGAACTATGACTGCGTGTTATATACCTGTATAAGGCTTTTTTGGCTCATATTTTGTCAAATTTTGCCGTGCATGTTATCTATTAGTGTGCAATATAGACACGAAAGTACGGTACTCGATAACCACTGGGCCGATTTCAATCAAACTCAGATGGAAGAACCGTAGCGTAGTATCCTTCAGAACATGTATACAGAATTTTGATTGGTCAATTTATTCGGTGGCCATCTTGAATATTCTGAAAAAATGGCTGAGAATCATTTAAAAAGCTACTCATTAACTGCTTGGGCAATTTCAACCAGACTGGCTGGAATGAGCCTAGGACAGTAGGCTTCAGAGCTTGTATACTGAATTTTGATTGGTCAACTTTTCCGATGGCCATCTTGGATTTTCTGAACATTTTGGGAAATCAGTTAAAAGGCTATTTATCATTAACCGCTTGTCCGATTTCAACTCAGCTGGAAGAACCATAGGCCAATAAGTGTAGAGAATTTTGACGGCTTGATTTTAATGGTGGCCATCTTGGATTTTCCGAAAATTGGGAATTCATATAAAATTCTCATTAATTGATTGGGCAATTTCAACCAAATTTGGCTGGAGGGATCCTATTGTCTCTAGAAATTCTATTCAGAATTTTGATTGGTCAAATGTTTTGGCAGCCATCTGGGATTTTCTGAAAATTTTCCGGAGCCATTTAAAAATGGTACTCCTTCAATCAATAGCCCGATTTCAACAAAACTGGTGGAATGATCCTATAATGGTAGGCTTCAACATATTAAACAAGAATTTTGATTGGTCATTCTTTTGTGGCCATCTTGGATTTTCAGAAAATCATGCGTCATGTCTATTTGAATGCAAATAGTTTAAATGCCAATGGTCCAGGTGAGCGCCACAGGCCCTTGGGCTTCTTGTTGTCAATATTCTCATAAACGGCATGTCATATGGAATCGCTTAAAATAATTTAATTAAACTTAGCAGGTAGTTTATTTATGATGGATAGTGGTGCCTTTTGGAGGAATCACCTTTATAGGTCCAATATTTTGGGTGAAAATTGGCTTTTTAATGCAAAAACATACAATTTTGGTAAATTTTCTTGGTTTAAAATTTTTTTTAAATTTATTTATTTATTTTTATTTTCTTATTAATATGAAGGCTGTGATTAAAATTTCTACCTACTACATAGAGAAAGGTATTTCCAGTGATCACGGGTCCTTCTGAGTCAAACAACGTTTTCTAGTTATTAAACCATTGATTCCATTGCTGATTTGTATATGAAAAGGTCTACAAATCTTGGGATAAGTGGTTAATTTGTGTCTTTGAATGACCAGCGTGAATGAACAGTGTGCATGCTCTAATATTGATTTAGCCAATCTAATTTATACAGGTTTCTCCAGTACCTATGTGTGTATATTTCCCGCATGTCATTGCATGTTTTTTATTTTTGCATGCAGGACACCAATGCCAAATTAACCAAACTCCGACTTCAGGCAAAAGCAAAGGCTGCCAAATTGACCTCACAGCTGTCTGATGTTAAGAGGAATGCTTCAGAAACTGATAAGGTGATGCTAATAATAACTAGATTGATCAGTCGATGACGCGTCATCGCAAATCCCCGCATTCACCGCTTTGAACTTTTGACCCCACCCCACAACCCACACACGGGGGCGAAGCCAAATGTAAATGTCCTTTTGCACTCCACAATCATATGGGTAACTCACATACTGGTTGAATTTCGTCCAACGGTGTCAGAGGAGTTGCATTACAATCAATTTCATGACCTTTTGACCCCATTGGGCGGGGCCAAATCTAGATGGGCTCATGCACTCCACATTGATATGAGTAACTTAAATACCAAATTTGGTTGAATTCCGTCAAATAGTTTTGGAGGAGTTGTATTACAATTAATTTCTTGACCTTTCGACCCCTATCAACTAGATGGAGGCGAGGCCAAATGTAAATGGGCTCATCCATTCCACATCGATATGTGTAACGTACCAAATTTGTTTTGAATTCCGTCCAAAGGTTTCAGAGTTGCATTACAATCATTTTGATTACCTTTTGACCCCCATGCCCCACTGCCCCATGGGGCCAAATTTAAATGTGCTTATGTACTCCACATTAATATGGGTAACTCACATGCCAAATTTTGTTGAATTCTATTCAACGGTTTCGGATGAGATGCGTTACACTCAATTTTTGCAGTTTAAAATTTGACCCTTTGACCGCTCCCTCCATGGAGTGGAGCCAAAAATGTAAATGGCCTCTTGCACTATGCAGTCATATATATATATATATATATATATATATATATATATATATATATATACCCCCCCCACACACTCCACCTCCCCCACCCACCTCCCTCATATGTAAAATAACCCCTGGGACTGCGGAGTTGGGGTGTGTGTGTGTGTGTGCGGGGCAAATATAAATGTGCTCATGCATTCCCCATTGATATGAGTAACTCACATACAAATTTTATTGAATTGTACAATGGTTTCGGAGGAGTTGCCTTACAATCAATTTCCGTATGGTAAATTTGATCCTTTGACCCCTCCCCCGCCCCCAAGGGGGCGGGCCAAATGTACATGACCTCTTGCTCTCTGGTATCATAAGGGTAACTCACATATCAAATTTGGTTGAATTCTGTCTAACAGTTTTGGAGGAGTTGTGTTACAATCAATTTGACCTTTTAACCCCTGCCACACCGCACTCATATCGGTAAAACACAACAAATTTGGTTGAATTCCATCCAACGGTTTCGGAGGAGATGCTTTACAATCGATAATCCAGCTATGCACACACGCAATCACACACGCATGTACGCACGCACGCACAAAATCGTGGGGATAATAATAATTTGGTCACTATGACTGTGACCTTTTAATAAATAGATTAATATTTTGTTTCAGGGCCACAATCTGTCTGCTAAGTCTCAGGAAATTCCATTTAGTGGGGTTTTAATTATAGTGCATACACCCTTGTCCATAATTGAATCAGTATGACTTGGGACGATCAAAGAACCCTATGGATCTTTTGGTCTATAAGCCAAAGATTATGAGTATAGTAAACTAATTATGGGGATTGGTCATCAGAAATCTAATAATGAGGAGGTTGTGGAATAAATCAGCAATCCCACATTGTCATCCTGGTTTAGTTCAAACTTTCATGTGTTTATCGACATTCATTTTAAATATACATTAAGATATTAGCAACTCTCCACAATAGTAGCTTATTGAAAATGGATCTCCATCTTCTTTCAACTTGTTTCTATTGAAGTTTCTGATCTGCCCCGTAAGTAGCTGATATCATAATCAATGGAGGAATCCAGTTTTAGCTACGCCCCACCCATCTTTAGCTAAGCTCCACCCACACTTCACCCGTGTTGGGATCAATCGATCCCTGTACTCCCTGACTATCAATTTCCAGAAAACTGTACAAGTAAGCTGTTGAATATTTTGACTGGATACATTCTAAAATAAGTTTCAAAATATTCAACAGCATGTTTATTAAATAGTGAAGACATACAATTCATACAGCAATGCTTAGTTCATCATCAATTAAGCATTCGTGACAAACTTAGCTACGTCATTCATGATGTAATTGATTATGATGTTATCCTACACGTTACGCAGTTGATTATGACATCATACATGTCCTATGATTGACTGAGAAAGTGGAATCCTCCATTGACAATTATCTGATATCTTTCTACAATTTTGATGTTCTATCATGTCTATCATTGTCTTTTGTAGAATAAATTTAAGAGCTTTGTTATCATTAAATTACTTATTTAAACTCGCTGTCATGGCCAGAAATACATGTTTTTTTAGCTGCGGGTAGCAGTTCAATAAAATGTCATGTTTCTTGGTTAGTCCGTTAATTAGTCAGTCACAAACATGACAAAAGCTTATTTCTGGCTGTACATAAATCTGTACTCATCTTATTTAGAATAAATTTCAACACAATAAATAGATTTTCCATGCATGAGGATTTCCAGATTTTGGCCATTATTTGGATAAATGATCCCAAATCCGGATCGTATCATATTCTGGGAATATCTCGAAAGCTACTGGTTTAATTTGGCTCTAATTTTAACGCAGGAAACTGCGTGACCATACACTAGGCTTCCACAACTTTGGGCGTGATCCAAAAATCTGGTACCAGCATTTTCCAAGATTCTATCAACCTTGTTTTATCTCACCTGTGAAGCCGAAGCGAGACATAGGTCGGTAACATTTTTTCGCCGATGGTAGTGGCAACAGCAACGCTAACTTTTGTCTTTAGCACAATTTTTTTGGCTTGTTTGCATCTACGTGACAAAACATTTTTTTAATGTTAATTTTCTTATGTTTTTATCATATCTCGCTTTAACTTCCACAGAATAATTTAGAATTCGATATTTGCATAGCATGTATTGCTATGCAAATTATAAACTGTATAGTTGTGGGCAAAAATGTATAGCAATTAACTCTTTCATGGATAAATTCCCTGTATCTCAATCTCTGAGCACACAAACAGGAAAGCTGTTTGACTATTTTGAAATTAAAATAACTGGAAGCCTTTGCTGCCTTATGCAGCAATGGTTCCCAGTCATATTAATTTCAAAATATTAAACAGAATGTTATAAATTGTAAATGCTTTACTTTTTCAAGAATTTATCATTGGAATGATTAATGATAGAACTTAAGAAAATCAATGATAAATTACAATTGGGTAAAATTTTGTATAGCAGATATAGCTATGCATGATGCAGAATGTATAGCAACTGCCAAAATATGTGTAACAAATGGAGATGCGATAACAGATAAATTATGCCTGACTTTCAGGATTGGTTGACCCTATTGCAACTAAGCTTGGATAGATTGTTGCCTTATGATGTTAGGGATCTGTATAATGACATTGAAATCACACGGTTGAAGGTCAAGGACACTGACTTCTGATCCTTATAGACAATGATGACGGACGAGACATTTCATTTTATGGAACTCGTGCATGTATTATCCAATATGCTATTTGTTTTAAAATGTTCTTTGTTCCTTCTCAGGATTGGGAAACAGCATCCATATCCTCCGAGGACTCCCGTACTGACCAGGCTGCTCGAGCGAAAGCTCTGGTGCTCAAGAGGAAGTTGGATGAGAAAGATAGGATAATAAAAGTGGGTTATCTTATAGCATATTGTTCTTAGAGATCTGCATCATTGTTAGCTTGACTACGCATGTTAACCCTTTCACCGCTGAATTCCTCACATCGTATTTCCAAGGCAACCATACAGGAAAACTGTTGAATATTTTGAAATTAATTTGACTGGAAGCCATTGCTGCCTCAGGCAGCAAAGGCTTCCAGTCAAATTAATTTCAAAATATTCAACAGAATAAGTTTTATAGCTTAAAGAATATACTTTTTCAGGGATTTGTCGGTGAAAGGGTTAATGCTAACTTAGAATGGGAATGAAACCTATTCAGTTATTAACCCTTTAACACTTAAGCTGTCCCAAAACGGCTTCTGCAGTGGTGTTGAGCAATGTCCATTTGCAGACCAAGAGAAGACTATTTTTGAAAATTTATCACTGGAATGACTGGCTCGATAACCGAGCCAGTCATTCCAGTGCTAAATTTTCAAAACCTTTCTTCTTGGTCTGCAAATGGACATTTTCTATGAGAGAATTGAAATTATCAGTTGGAAGGTTAAATAGTTAATGATGAGTGAACTATATATAGGACTAAATTAACAGGGGTATAAAAGAGTAATATATGTAACTCATTGTGTTCATTAACCCAAGTATCGGTTAAATGTCAATCCCAAAAAAGAGTGAATATGGAAGCTAAGTTTGCATTCCCTTAATTTTTGTTGAGCCCTATGTGAATTGGACGATCACTCGACAGCGATACAAGTGGCATGTTCCATGTACCAATAATTAGGTAAATGTCGAAGCTTTTCAATGGGAATTTAATTTATCAAGTGCTTATCCGAGCTTAATAAAACTTTATAGATATGTTCTATACAATAATCCATCATAATGAAATTATTTTCAAATTTTGTCCATATTTTTATGTTGATTGAACATACATGTATGTACATTTGTAGCACCAAGAATGAAAAGAATGTTAAAGTTTTTATGTAATACCGTACCATGTACCGGACCGGACCGGACCGGACCGGACCGGACCGGACCGGGCCAGACCAGACCATGTGATAGCATACCATACAATATGAAACCTTATTTTGTGGCACTGCTTCATAAGATGTGTGATGTGTGAAAAAGCAAAAGACTTTGACACACAGGTTGCAGGCCTTCAAGTTTTCGATATTTGTTTGAGACGGTTATCTTCGTTGCAAAATATACAATTTTTAAACATATTAATGGTAAAATCAATTCACGAAAAAACATATTTGTTTATTGAATGCCCATTTTAAGCCAAGAAAAGACTATTTTGGAAAATCTGGCACTGGAATGAATTGCTCAGCTATTGCGCTAGTCATTCCAGTGATAAGATGAAAAAAATATCTTGACATGTCTGAAGAGCAATGCACAGGCCAGTTTTGGCCAACTTGACAAATAAAGGGTTAAAAATCTGGTCATTCCTTGAGTAATAACTTATGTTAGACTGCAAGGATTGGAACCAAATTTGGAACAATACTATGCCTAAGGACAAATTCATGCTCTGTTCATCAATAGTTTGGTGGAGTTATGGCCCTTGGAAATAAATATGGAAAATACAGAATAGAGTTTTCCGTACGCCTTATGGATCAGAAATGACGAATTTGTTATGAGGTTAGGAATAATGGATCTTTCCACTTTTAGCTATGCCCCGCCCATCTCAATCTAAGCTCCATCCACATCACGTTCGTGTTGTGATCGATCGATCAATGAACTCCATGACTATCAATTTCCAGAAAACAATACGTGTAAGCTGTTGAATATTTTGAAACTAATTTGACTGGGTGCTATTGCTGCCTATGGCAGCAACAATGCCCAGTCAAATTAGTTTCAAAATATTAAACAGCATGTTTATTAAACATGTTAAATGGCAAAGACATAATATTAAGCATTAAAGACAGACTATGTGGAATCACTCATGACATCATGATTATGAGGTATTTGTATTGCTTGAAATCTCTTATTATCTTTTTATTGTGACAATTTTCTGGTGCGTAACTAGTTAGAAATCAATACAGCACATGGAATATTCATATGCTTACCTGTTATATGCTATTAGTACATTGTTAGTGCTTTGCATTTACTCCCACATATAGCGTATTATCATTGATTATATAGATTTTAGATATCTTTAACAATCTTTTCACATTCTTCAGGAGAAAGATGATATCATTGGTACAAAAGAGCAGAACATTGCTCTCAAGGAAAAACTTCTAGAAGAAAGAGAAGAGTCGCTGAAGGCTTTAGCAGCACAGTTAGAAGAGCAAGTTAGAACAGCAGAATCAGCCCATGCAGAAGTGAATGATGATAAAACTGCAAAAGAAGATGTATGAATAATTTTATGCCTTTTAATATTGAATGCTCATTATCTTCATTGGTACAGAGGATGAATAAATAGAAACAAGCACTCCACAGAGAATTCTCATTCTCATTATATATGCATTATAGTGTGAAGATGCACGAATATTAATCTAGGTGCTTGTAAGCCTCATAGGTAATGCCTTATTTCATATCATGAGAACATACTTACCTCCCTAACACTCTTGATATACTAGTATATCGGCTCTAAGTTCAATAATATTCAGAATTATAAAAAGTTAGGTGCCACTAATGGGCAGGTGGATGTACACAGTCAGGCACATGTCAGACCCCACCTACTGCGCATACGCATACTGGTACTTCCGTTTTCTAATATATTGGCTGAGTGTCAACTTGTGGAAAACTTTCCAAGCTCTTTATTGAGAATTTTCACTGTCTATTGTCATCTTTTATTCATAATGGCTGATGAAAAAGTGTCAGAGGAGTCCTCTTCATCCATTAAGGTGATATTGTTCCATATATTAATTAAGACTTGTAACTTTTATATGTTACCAGTTTTCGTTCGCGGCCGTTTTATCGTTACCGCGTTTTCAGGCGCTGGGAATCCTTGTTAAATTTCTCCTAGTGCCTAGGGCTATTAATCCCTTGTGCTTTGTGTTCACAAGTTCAACTTATGGATAGTAAGGGTTCCTGTTCTTCTCTCGAAGGTTGTTCACGTCTCTTTTTTTACTTATCATTGTGATATGTCTACGGGTTGGAGATGTAGTAAATGAATAAAAGAAATATCTCCTTCCTTTTGTCCCATCCCCCTCATCTGTTCTACAGAAAGAAGAGTCTCGGCGGATGGATGGACGTGTTCTCCTGCACAAGAGGATGGTTTTGCCTGTGCTCAGGCTAAGGGAGTTTATTAGTTATGACACATAATTATTTGAAAATATTCAAAAATTTCTGCTGCCATTTGTTATTGCACTGTATTCTCTCTTGTATGTGCATGGGTTTCTCGAATATATATACATGTAATTTAATATCATATTATTCGGGAGTAATGAATGTCTTTAGTCTCTAGATATTTCTTGCATTCTTTTCAGATGTCCCCTCTCCTTGAAGGTGCTGTTGCATTGAGGTTTGATGTCATAATCAACCAGAGTTTTTTCTCTTTCCTTGATGTCATAATCTTAGTTTAGAGAAATCTTTTTGATGTTTTTATCACCCTTTATTATGAACGTGGAGAGATATCTAGATAGTCAATAATCTTTCTCTTTCATTCTTAATTTGGGATCCTGGTTGTGATTGATTATTATTATTAACAAGAGAGGTCAGCTGTCCCGTCAGGGTTGTCTGTAATAAAAGTGGGTGTCTTCTCTCGAGTTTGTTCTTGATTTGTACTAATAGTCAAATAACAAGGTTTTGCAAACTATAATACTCATTGTCTTCATATGCCTTCCTTTTCAGAAGTCATGTCCATCATGCTTTAAGCCCATGAAGGCTAGATTCTTCCCCCACCCTTGCCATCTTTGTTCAGTTTGTAGGCTGTCTAACAAATGTGTCATTTGTAAAGAGTGTGGGGTTGGATCTAACCTCTGAATTCTTCTCTTTTCAGGCTAAGATGATGGCTGAGGAGGGCAAGAAGTCAAAGAAGGAAGGTAAGAAGAAGGCCTCTGAGAAGGGTGGGCTCGAGGCCTTCAAGGTTGAGTTAGTGAGTGAGAGGCGCAGGACTTTGAAAGACCTGATGCCTGACATGCTTCGCGGCATGTTGCCTGGCACAGGTGTTTCAACTTCCTGCGCATCGACCTCAGTGCAGGTAGCCCCCGTCCCTGGATCATGCCCTACTAGCTCGGACAAAGTGTTTAGTGATCCAGGGGTGGCCGTCTTGGACCCAGGCTTGATGTTCGCATCGCCTGGTGTTCCAGCGGCGCGAGAAGCATCAGGCGGGACCCGACCAGCGGGCCTGACCACGATCACTCGCGGAGTACACTCATCATCTGCTTTCGAGCAGTCTCCTGGTCAGTCTGGATTAGTTTTCTTTACTAATCCAGAGTCTAACTTTCCTGACCAGGAAGATGATGAGGTGAGGACTACCTGCTCGGTCCACAGGTTGACCATGAAGACATGGATGTGAACGTCTACACTCCTCTCATGGGGAGCGTGAACGCTCGCACCTATGGCACTGTTCCGTCGGGAGCAGGTTTCATGGTTCAGCCTGTGGCCCAGTTTGGAGCAGACGGCCGGCCGTATAAGATTCCACGCTTGGACGTGGAATCTCATACGGACGTTCCGGGCTGCGCTGGTGTGCATGAACCCCCTCACACAAGCGTGGCCTTGGTGCCTGGTTTGCCTATGGAGAATGCTATGCCAGCCGTCGCGGGCCCGTATACATTCCCTGGGCAGCCAGATTCATCTATAGCCTCCTCGGCCATACCTGCGAATGCCATTGAGGATGACGAGGGCCCGCTGCTCGTCGGCAATTCGCAGGTAGCCACGGATGAAGACTGGTCAGAAGCGTGTGCGTGGCTCCTCGCTGTCAGACCAGAGCTCACCATGGACGAAACGGCCGCCGCTAACCCTCGAGCATGGTTACAGGCAAAGCCATTGGCCAACACGACTCTGTCTCTGCTGTATGCTGAACATATCTTAGATATGTTCTCGGCGGCAAAGGAGTCGATTAGACCGAAAGGTCGCCTCACGAAGGCCCCCTGCGAGGCTGCTAGGCGATGTCGGGTTACTGCTAGTCAGTATGCTCGATATGGCCTAGCGCCGAGGGCGGATGACCGTGCCGCTCTGGGAGCAGATACGCGGCCGGGTTCCCATGCTGACACGGGAGCGTTGTGCTCGGGCGCTATGCGATCGGCTAATACTGCCTTGCGCGACACTGAGGAGAGCTCATGAGCAGCGATTGGTGTGCTGTCTCATGTGTCTCAGCTGCTATCTGGGGTAGTAGCAACCTCCGTGCAGCAATAACCTAGCCCCGTGACAGTCCAAAGAGCTATCCAGGATGGGATCAATCTGGCGTTGGACTGTCTGACTAGGTCAGTCACCAAGTCACTGAGGATGAGGCACACTTTTGCGTTGGACAATTTGTGGCCATCTCAGGAGCTCAAGTCGTGCTTGTTGCAAGCGCCAATGGCCGGCCCTGGTCTTTTTGGAGGTGAAGGTTGTCGGCACCTCCAAGAGACAGTGACTTTGGTGAATAACCAGAGGGCACTGCGCGCACAGTTTGAAGTGCTGCGCAGAGAACATGTGCGTGTTCAGCCCTCGGCTGCTCGACAGCAGTATGCTCGTGGTGGTGCTGGCATTGTCAGAGGCAAGCAGGCCGGTCGAGGTGCAGGTGGCGCTGGGCTTGGCGCGCGAGGAGCGGCATATGGTAACCAGGCCTGATGGGCTAAAAGATTTTCTGGTTACCACAGGTACCACTCGGGTGTTGTCACTCGTACCAGAGACACACCCACTTCTAAAATTCATGGGCACCCCGTCAACCCTAGGTACACCAGTGGGAGGTCGTTTGACTTGCCACATTCAGAAGTGGGAGCGGTTAATTCAGGACCGCTTAGTCTTGCAATGGGTTTCGCGCGGATACAGTCCAGAATGGGTAAACGGTCCGTCATTGCATCTGCCTCTGGTACCGGTCTGGACTCAAATTCCAAGAGATCCAGATGAGCGGTTGTGCATAGAAGAGGAGATAGAGTTTTCGTCGGTTCCTGAGATTTGCCTTTCAGGGACGCCAATGGGAATTCAAAGTTCTTCCATTCGGCATCTCGATGGCTCCAAGGGTCTTCACTCGAGTGGTACTTGCTATCACGGCATACCTCCGCAGGAGAAATATAGCTGTTCACACTTACATAGATGACTGGTTGCTGAAAGCACACAACCCAGAAAGTTTGACAGCAAATCTGGAGATAGTTTTGAAAACTCACAGATTTAGGCTGGATAATCAACTTTCAGAAATCAGAGTTGACTCCATCCCAGAGGTTTGTTTACCTGGGTATGTTCTTCGATCTGGAGATAGGATATGTTTATCCATCCCAGGAGAGAGTGGAAAATCTCTCATGCATTCAGTTGGTTTGCAACAGTCGTTATATTCTAGCACAAGTCTATCTGAGAATGTTAGGTCTTATGGTTTGAATGGAACCAGTCATTCCTCAGGCGGCCTTACGCAGGCGGCCGATTCAATTGTTTCTCATGACTCAGTGGATGCAGAGTTCCGGATCACTGGACTCGCGCATTCAAGTGTTGGACTCTCATTCATCACCTTCATTGGCGGATGGAGAGAGGAAATCTCCTGGCGGGGGTCATGCTGACCTCTCCCCACCCTCAAGTAACGATGTTTATGGATGCATCGACGGAGGGATGGGGAGCTTGCCTGGAAGAAGCCACTATATCAGGGCTTTGGAATCTGGAACAGTCAAAGGAACATATCAACATGCTAGAATTACGGGCTGTAATTCTAGGCCTGGAACACTTCTTAAAAGAAGTGAAGGGAAAATTTGTGATGATACATTCAGACAACTCTGCAGTAGTGAGTTACATAAACTGCCAGGGCGGAACGAAGTCGCCCAGTCTCTGTATGATGACATGGAAGCTGCTTTGCTGGTGCATGGATCATATGATCACCTTGAAAGCAGTTCATATTCCGGGAAGGCTGAATCTGTTAGCAGACTCATTGAGCCGAAGGATGAGCATTCTGCCTACGGAATGGCAACTAAAGCAATGTGTGGCGGATCACCTGTTCAATCATTGGTGACATCCCAACATAGATTTGTTCACAATGAAGAAGAATGCGAAGATGACGACGTACGTTTCTCCGATACCAGATCCAAGCACTATCGCAATAGATGCACTAGCTATCAGTTGGAAGGGAATGTATGCATGCGCATACCCTCCAACAATCTCAAGGATTCTTCAGAAGATCAAGCAGGAGGAATGCCAAGTGCTTCTGATCACCCCGAATTAGCCAAGCCGATCATGGTTTACGGATCTGCTGGACCTTCTTGGTTTGCAATCCGGTTCCTCTGCCTCTGATGGACAATATTATCTTCCAGGGCAAGACCCTTCACAACAATCCGTCAATGTTTCAATTGACTGCATGGATGTTGTCAAAGAATCCGCGATTAAGGAGGACTTCTGAGCAAGCAGCCAATTTCATGGCCAGAGCCAGAAGGGGTCAACCTTCAGAGCATATAATTATAAAATCAACAGATTTGCAGAATGGTGCTCAAAGAGATGTATCAATCCGATAGAAGCATCTATTCAGTTAGTAGCTGATTTTCTCTGCCACCTGTATGATGCCTATAGTCTTAAGCCTAATTCTATTGCTGGATACAAATCAGCATTAATGACTGTTATCCCTTGCTTGGCAAAGAGGGGAAGTGATGAAATAAGTGTTTTAAATACTCTTATTAAAGGTATGGGCAATCTCAGACCGAGAAATCCTCCACTGACACCGTCATGGAGTCTTTCTCTGGTTCTTCAGGTTTTGAGTGATATACCTTTTGAACCACTTAGTGCTATATCTGTAAAATTATTAACACTTAAAACTGTATTTTTAGTTGTGGCAGCATCAGCCAGACGCAGGAGTGAAATTCATGCCTTGTCTGCTGAATCTGACCGTTATATAGTTACAGGTGAAGCCCTTAAGCTTCTACCAAGATTGAATTTCTTGGCTAAGAATCAATCTTTAAAATATCCGGGTCAACCTATTATTTTACCTGCCTTAACCAGATATGATCCTGGTGCTAAAGCATGGTGTCCTGTCCATGCTTTAAATAGGTACAAGAGAAGAACTCAGGTTTGGCGGACGGACCCATGTTCCCTATGGTTGTCATATATTGAACCCCATGGTAGGGCGTCAAGAGACACTATTTCCAGATGGATAGTAGAATGTATTCAATTCTGTCATAAGACAGCCACTGGAATTCAAGTAGATAGAACCAAGGCTCATATTGTCCATGGTGTGGTAACTTCCTCGGCATTATTTAATGGCGTTTCTATTGAAGACATTATGTCAGTGGCACTGTGAATCTTACTGACCATTACCTTCGTGACACTTCTAACCCTCTCGCCGTCTCAGTCCTCAGAAAATAAATAATGTAGAGGTGAGTGCCGCGCCCAAGACATCAGAGGTCAGTATATGTGACCATTTTGGTTTTTTGTCTTGGTGATGGTGTCATATTTTTTGTTTTTAATATGGTGATGGTTAATGTCTCTTAATTGTCGTTCTTTCAGAGTGTTTTTTGAAAATGAAGCAATTCTTCTTTTTCCAATGTCTAGTAATACTTTTCATCAAGTATTAGAGAACGTGCTAGTCGTTTAGAGCAGCGTTTTTTCCTAACCTTCCTCAGAAAAAGGGGGGTGGAGCATATTTGCTTTTTGATCAATCTCTCTTCATCGGTCGATTATCCGATGCAAAATTCTATTCCTGGTTGTATTTTCGGATACAATTTCAGATGTTTTTAAATCTCTTGAAAATTCAAAGAGCTAGTTTCTTCGAGGGTGTGCTGGTTTTCAGGACCTTGCCTCCCTCCTGCCAAATTGATTTTCAAATTCTGGCTTTTATCAAGAGTGTTAGGGAGGTAAGTATGTTCTCATGATGTGAAATAAGAAAATGTACCAAATCTCTTTTTCACGAGTGAGATGACGTACCTCCCTAACAGGATCCCAGCCTCTCCACCCCGCGGAGGCCTGGTCCTTTGGTTATTTGAATAGTTGCTTCTATATCAGCCAATATTTAGTAACGGAAGTAGCAGTATGCGCATGCGCAGTAGCTGGAGTCTGGCATGTGCATGACTGTGTACATCCACTTGCCCATTAGGGGCACCTAACCGTTTATAATTCTGAATATTATTGAACTTAGAGCCGATATACTAGTATATCAAGAGTGTTAGGGAGGTAAGTATGTCATCTCACTCGTGAAAAAGAAATTTGGTAAATTTTCTTAATTCCAACCCACCTATAATGTATATATCATACTATGTTTGAACTGAAAATAAAACTAACTAACTAACTTGAACTAACATCATCCTATCATTTTAGTTCTTCGGAACCCTAAGAGCAACAAGCCATGCAAGATCTGTTCAGTCAAAGTTGAGATACTGCGCCCATCATTTTATTATCCACACATGTATGAAAAAAAAAAGGGTGGGCATATTGCAATTGCATCCATCCATCCATCTGTTCGTCTGGATATCTCCTTTGGAACCGTTTGGTGTAATTCAATTGAATTGTTTATGTTAGTTACCAAATGGTTGTGGACTGCAAGATGACATTTGTATTTGGACTGCAAGATGACATTTGTATTAGGCTCTGCCCCCAAGATGGGGAGTCTGGCGAGGGTGGAGGTAGTGGACAAAATATTAAAGTTGCTAGAAATCAACCAAATTCGGTATGTTAGTTAATGGTTATCCATATGAATGCGAATAGCGAGGCAATGTTTACATTAGGTTCCGCCCGCAGAATGGGAGTGGATTGGTGGTGGGTTGGCGACAGAATGTCAAGGTAGGTGAGAGCGTGGGCTTTACGATGACGTGCCATCGATGGTGGATTCTAGTTATATTTGTGATACGCTTAACCTGAACCTATGACTGATTTTACCACACAATTTATCCACATTTATGGAACCCCAAGCAAACCTTCCACTGAAGTTTTGTGACGATCCCTAGTAGAACCTGAGTATACCAAACACAGGCATGCATGCAATAGTGAAAATTGCAAAAGACATCAGGAGTAAGGTTTATAAATCATAATCTTGTTTTCAGAATACCATTCAGGAAATGTATGCCCAGATGGTGTATAAGGACCGTAAGATAATGGACCTGAACAATAAGATCCTTGATCAGGATAAACATGTTATGGACCTGCAGGAGTTCATAAGCGAGAAGGCGGAGGTGATACATGGCAGAGATAAAGTTATTGAGGTATGTTCAATGTCTGTGTGATGCATGCAATTGACCTTTACAGTTTATCCATCCATCATATGATGTCATAATGAACTACATGACGTGTAGGATGACATCATAATCATTATGGCACGAATGACTCGATTTAGTCCATATTTAAACGCTTAATAGTCCATCAGGTTGTATGACTTATATATCTTTACTATTTAATAAACATGCTGTTGAATATTTTGAAACTAATTTGACTGGACAGCACCCAGTCAAATCAGTTTCAAAATATTCAACAGCTTACCTGTATAGTTTTTTCTGGAAATTGATAGTCACGGAGTTAGGGATTGATCTATCCCAACACAAGTGAGGTGTGGGTAGAGCTTAGCTAGAGATGGGCGGGGCATAGCTAAAACTGGAAAGGTCCATTGTATATGTATGTGTAAGTGTGCATGTACGGAACTTTGACAGACAATCCAATTTGACTAACTAGTAGAATCATGTTTGGTCATTTTCAGAACCCTTAATGATGACCAAAGATGAGCGAGTGTCCCCTCCCAAATATATCAGTCACCTTCATCTCACCTCTTCTCCATTTCTAGTATTAAACCTTGAGAAATATCCATTTGTAGGCCCAGAAAATACTTTTTTGTGAAATTTACCACTGAAATGACTGGTTCAATTGACTGGCTCAATAGATGAGCCAGCTATACCAGCTGTAAATTAAAATAAAATATATATAGTATAATACGCCTAGCTAGTAAGCGAGGAAAAAAGTCATATTTGCTTGACTAATGCTGGACCCTTAACCCTTTAAGCCTTGAATTTGTTCAAGAAAATTTCAATTTTTTTCAAAGAAAATGTCAGTTTGCAGACCAAGAGAAGACTATTTTTGAAAATTTACTGCTGGAATAACTGGCTCGATAACCGAGCCAGTCATTCCAGCGGTAAATTAAAAAAAAATTGTCTTCTCTGGGTCTACAAATGGACATTTCTTAAGACCACTGCAGAAGCCGCTTGTGGCTGATATGAGGGTTAAAGGGTTAAAGGATTACTGTGGTCATGTGACCCTTTACGCTCTGAAGTAAAGTGTTAAACATAAGATGGCTAGCTTCTATTTCTTATTTAGCCACCTCTTGCATTTATGAATCGTTTGGTCACAAAAGGCCTTATGAGCATGTTTGATTTTGTATTGCCATCCAAATATCATCAAAAATATTGTCAGAGGAATGTGATGAAGTGCAAGATGCAGAAAATTAACCCTTTAATTGTCAAGCCAGTCAAACTTGGTCTAGGCAGTTGTAATGAGAAGTGTCAGTTTTATAAAAATAGCCTCTCTGCCTAAAAATGGACATTCAGTAATCAAAAATTTTCATTTTCTTGACCAATTGAAAGTCACTAACTCATGAGTACATTGCTTTCAACTACCCAGAGAATGAATGGACTCATGCCTACACTGATGGATATTCCACTGAGGCAACTTGTGGTGGAGGAGGAGGCGTTACAATGAAGAGGGTGTCCATATGCCACTAACAACTGAAAAATACTCCATTAATTTCGAAGTAGGAGCAGAAGCTACAAAGTGGCAAACCCAAAATCGTTGTTTTTACAGATGCACTATCTGTATTGTTCGCACTCCAAAATCCCAAACAGAAGGAAATAAATGAGCTCATTACAGCCTTGGTAGACCTTACAGCACATAAAGTCCTAACACTACAATGGATTCCTGTCCATTGTGCTATTCAGAGTAATGATGCAGCAGCCATGTAGGTGAAGAAGAGAGGACATCTTGATCAGGAAGATAGAGACGTCTCCTACTTAGAAAAGAATATCATTAAAACTCATTAGAGAAGAAGATGGTAGCAACAACATCCCGACTACAGTCAGTCAGATAGTTACTACCATCTGAACGGCTGGCCAAGTTACCTTATTCAGGCTCCACACAGGGCACAATAGAATTAATGCCCATATGTACTACCAGCTTAAAGTTGGCCATATGGACAGGTGCCCATGTGGCAGAGCCCTGATGATGAGTGAACATCTACTGCAGCATTGTACTCTCCAGGATGCGCATAGGCTGACAGCATGGCCAGAGCCAACTCCTTTAGAAAAGAAGCTCTTTGACAACATCTTGGATTTTGGCCGATTTTTAGAAACGTCTTTAAAAATCTTCTCCGAAGCCGCTTGAGGGACTGAAGGAAACCTCATGAAATATGATCCAGGGCAAGAGCTAAACCAAGTTTGTTCAGGGGAACTTGATTGGTCAAATGGTTTAGTGGCCATCTTGGTTGACCTAGTTTTAGCGAAAATGACTTCTCCAGAACAGCTAAAGTGATCAGGCCAAAATTTGGCGGATATGATTAGAGACTAAGGGCCAAGAAAGTTTGTTCAAGAGAAGTTGAGCCATCAAAAAACATGGCCGCCATGGGCCAATCAAAATATAGCATGTTTGGCGGCCATATTGGATTTTTTTATTTGATGGACTTTGAGACTGAAATTGTTTTTATATAGGATTTTGGGTATTCTGATTTGAAATTTGCAATTTTCGAAACTATCAGATAAATGGTGTGGTGGCCATCTTGGATCATTTTCCCGCCAAAAGCTCCCATACTAAAGCAATGGGAAATTTTTAATGTCTTCTTTTCGAGAACTGCTGGGCCAATTTTGATTATATTTGGCAGGAAGCATCCTTAAGGCATAGAGAGTCAAGTTTATTCAAACGAACCCGATCAGCCAATTTGGTTGACGGCCATCTTGGATTTCGGCCGATTTTTAGAAATGTCAAAATCTTCTCCAAAACCATTTGAGGGATCGATTCAGAACTCACGAAATATGACCCAGGGTAAGAGCTGAACCAAGTTTGTTCAAGGGAACTTGATTGACCAAATGGTTCAGTGGCCATCTTGGATGACCTAGTTTTCACAAAAATGACTTCTTCCCCGGAACCGCTGAAGCAATCAGGCCGAAATTTATGATATATGATTAGGGTCTAAGGGCCATTAATATTTGTTCATGAGAATGTAATCCATCAAAAAACATGGCTGCAGTAGGCCAATCAAAATATAGCATGTTTGGTGGCCATTTTGGATTTTTTTATTTGATGGATTTTGAGGCCGAAATTGGTTTTATGTAGGTTTTTGGGTATTCTGATCTCAAATTTGCAATTTTTGAAACTGTCGGATAAACGGTTTGGTGCCATCTTGGATCATTTTCCTGCCAAACGCTCCCATACTAAAGCAATGGGAAATTTAAAATGTCTTCTCGAGAACTACTGGGCCGATTTCAATTACATGTGGCAGAAGCATCCTTAGGGTGTAGAGATTCAAGTTTGGTCAAAGGAAGCTGATCGGCCAATGTGGCCGGTGGCCATCTTGAATTTTGGCCGATTTTTAGAAACATCTTTAAAAATCTTCTCCGAAACCGCTTGGTGGATTGAAACAAACCCCATGAACAATGACAATATTTCAATGTAATTAAAGCCTCTTCCGACTGGTTGGCGTATGGGTTTTTTGTTGCAGCTTATTAGATATGTGCATATCATCGCTTAATTTTGAATCAACCGATAAGTCAGTCTTTTCTACGCATTATCTCCAGATACGTAATCTGTCCTTTCATCCAACTTTAGATGGCCAATTGTCTTCGGACCGTTCAGCCTTTTCTCTTGCTCTTTTTTCTTCTTCTGTCAGCAGGTTGACATATTTATTTTAACCAAAGAAAGCTAATTTGTTGCCCTGATTCTAGCGTAATTCAAATCTGACAGTCACTGAAAGGAAATAGAATCAGAAGAGGATACATAGGGAAGAGAATGGCGCCAAGAATAATGACCACAAGAATAAAAAGACACTAAGAAAGGAGAAATAACCCAAAAAGGGAAAAGGAGGAAGGAATAAAAGACGAATTTTCTTCTCTGTCGTCATGGTTTCGGCGAGTCATTTCGCCCTGGTTTCATATCGCCTCTGTCTTTTCAGTGTTTTTCTTTTTGGCTCACTTCTAGTTTTATCCTTTTACTTCAAAGCTTGTTCTTTCCTTACATCTCGGCGTCAGTTCTCTCGGCTAGCAAATTTTTAAAATTTTGTTGTTTTCCTTCTACTTCCGGTAGCTGTCGATCGTCGTCTTATCTGTCAGTTTGCTTCTTCTTTTCCCTTTTTCTAGCATAATTTTTTTGCTCTAAATCTCAGTTTTTATTTCAATTTGGCAGTTGCATTTCATTCTATGGGCTTGATTAGGTATGATGTCTGCGCGTGATTCAACCCAGAAGTGTGTATTTTGCTTTATTTCATCATAAATGCGTATTTATGACGTCTTCATTTGTTGTTAATCAAACATCAGTGTTTTGTGTATTTAACATTTGAGCTGATCCCAGAGATTCATTATCAATCAATCAATCAATCCTTTTATTGGCATATCAAACACAATGACATACGCCATGGTACAAACATTTAACTACATTTTACAAAGATGAAAATATAGGTTCTAAGACAATAAATATAATAAATAAATAAATAAAAAAATGTACAGGTTTAATGTGTAGGGCTATGATTTAAATTTACTGCCACTAGGCATAAATATCAGATTGTTTGGGATATCTAATTAAACAATATATCAAATACAGTGAGATATGGTGAATTTACCAGGACTCATGAAGTTGGATAGGTTCCCAATGAAATTGATATAGATATTGATTAAAATATAGGTCACAGTTATGCAATCATTATAGGAACCAGCCTCATGTAAAGGATGACAATCTGACGAATTGTGTCATTGCATAGGATTTAAAGTACAAGCCCAAGCAGCTAGGCAAACGTTGAGGTAATCAATAGCAATTTTTATTAAATCACTCTCCTAGGCTTGCACGAATTGTCCTAGGAGGTATCGCGATATATCGTGGTGAGAAAATCACGATATTTTGATATATCGTATAGCTTATTTTATGGCATGAATTCATGGGGTGAATTGGTCGTGTTGAGTTGGACTGCACGGTTTGGCTTATGTAGACATGTCGGCTTCGCTATGAGTTTTCATATGAGTTTTAACCGAATATGACTTCTAATTGGTAAATTTCAACAAAAACATTAAATGCAGTTGCCAAGATGCTTAAAGAACGATCGTTAATAAAACGAAAATAGGAAATTTCCCGGTGTAAATCTTTGACGCGTTACACTTTGGCTTAATGTGTACCTTGTCCATCATTGCAGGAGTGAAATTATTACATTGGACAACCCAAATATTGCGTACTCTGTTATAACCATCGTTTATTAGATCAAAATTAAACTAAAAATTCGACATTCCATATCATCTTTTAGATCCATAGATATCTAATTTTTAGACCTGATCCGCATTATCGAGTACATGTTTACTAATAATAGTTAGCCTTCAGAAACATCTCGGATAGTTCACCTTGCTGGCTAAAGCGTGTATACTGTCTCATTTAGCTATCACATTTGTGAACGCACCTCCTCTCGCCTCCAAAAACAGGAGAGCAAGCAATATTACGTGATTTATATATTTTCGCGACGCCATTTATTGTAAAATTTAGGATTAATATAGATTTTATAAACCATGCTTATTAAGAAATATACAATATTTATACCGTCCCAGGTAATAATTTCACTCCCGCGATCATGGTTTTGAGGTATACAGTAGGACGGCAAGAAATTGTACCGGTAAATTGCGTTCAATTTTCGCATTATTAGTCCATCTTGTAAAACAATTTTAAAGAATGAACTTCAACTTTTTCTTGACCTATTCGTAATATAAGCCCACCCCTCTCGCAAAGATGTTGGTTTGGGAATAGATTGAACAGCTTGCGGTAATAGAAGGCTGCGCTACAAATACATAACAAATAGGCAGAATATGGCATGACTAAAATTTTCGCGATATTTCGATTTTTTTTCAAAATCATTGTGCAATCGTGTAAGCCTACTATCTCCATTGTTATATGACATTAAAGATCTTATTTGGCTACACCTATCAAGCGAGACAAAATGAGTAAACTTATTAAGCTTTTTGTGAGCGATTGGTTCTCCTGGTCGTACTGTGGACATTCCATTATAAAGTGCTTTTCATCCTCGATTAGGTTCTAATTTAACATTTCGAGCAGTGGTTTGGGAAACCCTAATTACATTTTCCTTACTAACTTGCTAAATTCAGTCACGATTTGATGTTTTCGAATACCAGACGGGATTATTGCAGATTCTCAGGTACAGGATTTGACTGTATCTTGATTCTAACCCCTCACATAGGCTTTCTATGGGTTTTCGGTTTGCCACGAAATCTGGTTAAATCACTATAAATAAAATTATCTATAATGTTTTCAAGGTCTTCAGAATTTTAATAAGTACGGCTATATTTCTATGATTCTCTTTTCTCCATTCAAAGAAAGCGGTAAAATTAAAATAACCAAAATAAACACGAGTTACGACTTTTCGTGATGGCTAAGAATAAGGATATAGCCCAAGATTTTATGGTTTGAGCTTCATGGCATATGTAAACTATGTGTTTCTATGAGCAGTCCTCTTTAGCATATAGTAAGTTTGCCCCAACTTTAAGGGCGGCCCTTATCAAAAGGGCTGGATGTTCTTCTTGGATCTAGAACTCTTCTCCGCAGTCTCTTCTCCCAAATGGTCATCTGTTCCATCCAATCAGAAGCTATTAGCCTTAGAGGGGTGCTAGTTTTCTATGATTGTCAATGAGACTATAGAAGAGGCTCTACCTTGGAAAGTAGACCCGGGCTTCTGTTCAACGATCTTCATAGTCTCCAATTCTTAGAAGGCTGGCATTCTTTTATCTTCCTGAAGAAGTTATATCTTTCTTTATCTCCCAAATTCAGGATGGAGCCCTCCCCTGTCGCAAGTCTATTTTTCAGGCATGTAATCCTTTTCTATCGATCGTTAGGATGCCTATTTCATGTCCATTTTTTACCTTTCCTTCTGAAGGTACATGAGTTTTGCTTTCAAGGATAGCGTATGGCATTTTAAACCATGCGCATTCGATCTGACTTTGGAGCCTTTCTTTTCACACATCTGCTCTCAGCCGTGGCATGTGTCTTGCGCTGTCGTCTTATTCTTCTTCAGTCTTTATAGACGATCGGTTAATAAAAGCTAGGTCTTTCTCAATTCTTTCAAGATTTATTCCAACGGTTTGCAGTTCGCCTTGCAGCCTAGTTTGAATTTTATTTTTCAATAAGTCAAGCCTAGTTCCTTCTCAAGTTTCTCCCATCTAGGCATAGCCCTTGAGCTGGTTTCAGGCTCAAGTTTTTTCCTTCAGAGACAAGGGTAGAGGCAATCTTGTTGACACTGGTCACCCTGACATCCTCTTTCTATGTCAGGGCAAGATTTTTTGTTAGGATTCTAGGCTTGGCGGCGAGAATGTCATTCCCAGGGTGACGTTGATGAGAAGACTTTCTAATGTTCCTGATCTTCTTTTAGAAGCAGTCAGTACATTCTAGTTCCCTCTATTAGTCAAGACCTCCCCTCAGTTGATTATTTCATGTTTTTTTCACAGGAGGAGTGGGAAGCAGTTTGGGACTCCCTGATTTTGCCAGTCTTTGGTCCCTGGAGGAGCCATTTTCTCTCATTAATTTAGTGGAGTTGTAACTTGTCAAGAAGCCCTCGACTTTTGGTCGGATCGAGTGATAGGCATCAAGATCTCGATTCGATCAGTCAATGCCATGGGGTTTTCTTTAATTTTCAGTTGGAGGAACAAGGTCTTTCCTTCTTTATATGGGGATTTTGGATCCTTTTCTTGGGTTGTCACTAGATCCAAATTTTTCTAGTTCACAGTCATGTTCCAGACAGACGGATATTTCATGATGACCAGTAGTTCCGTCCTAGCAAGTTCTCACTCACTGAGTGGCAGTTTAAGAGGTTGGTTTCAAAAAGCATTTTCAAGCTTCTGGGTCTTCCCCATGTAGATCTTTTTGGGACATGTCTGATTGCCCATATCTAATCATTCATGTCTCCCTTTTCAAACAGTCAGGTTTGGGCGATGATCACACTCTCAGTTCTGGACAGGATTGTTTGATTTCATGTTCCTTCCAATATTCCTGATTCTAATGGTTCTGAAGATAGTCCTGGACCAATTTAACGAATTTCTTCTAGCAGCTCCCTTTTGGTCAAAGAGGATATGATTGGTAGCCTTTCTTGATCTTCTGGTAAGATTGTACTAGCCCTCTCCCAGTATCATCAGATCTCGCTCAAGTAATGGGCTTGCATCTTCATCCAATCCAGAATTCTTCATCCTGTGTGTTTGGAGAATTTTGGAGTGTCCGGTCTCTGAGATAAACTTTTCTTCAAGATCTCAGGAAATCATTGTCTCTTCCAGGAGGGAGTCGACCTGTCGAATTTGTACAAAGTTCAACTATTAAATCTTTGAAGAATTGCGTTTAAAACATGGTTTCTTGACTGATTCCGTTTCTATTTCCTAGGTGTTAGATTTTTAATTGTATCTATTCGATTCATTTCATTTATCAGCTATCACCGTTAGGGTTATAGATTTCTTTGGCTTCTTCTCTTCCTTGTCTTCTGAATGCTGATATCAAGGATTTGAAGATTCTCAATGGTTTTATTAGTGGATTGGGCAATATTCGTCCTCCAGTGGCTAAGCCTTTGTCTTCCTGAAATTTGGCCTTGATTCTTCAAATTTTGGCAGGTCACCATTTTGAGGCAATTCGATCTATCAGTCTCAAACTATTGACTCTTACGGCTGTTTTCCTTGTTGCTGCCACTTCAGCTAGAAGATCCAAAATTCATGCTCTTTCTGCAGATTTTGTATCGAAGACCTAGTCTAACCGTTACTCAGCCAAACCTGTTATTCTTAAATCTTTATCATCTTTTTCACAGTCCGACAGATTCTGGTGTCCTGTCAGGGCCTTAAAAGTCTATAAACATTGTACCAATTTTAAAAGATCCGATTCTTCGCACTTATGCTGTCCGTACACGGTGGAGGTGGCTAGATCAGTTTCTAAAGCCACAGTTGCCAGATGGATCTGTGAGACCATAAAACTATGCTATGAGATTGCCTCACCAGGTGAGGTCAACTTAGACCATGTCAAGGCTCTAGACCTTCGTGGTATGGCTACCTCCTTCACTCTTTTCGCCGGCTCATCATTGGACGACGTCATGTAAATCGCAGGTTGGAAATCTGAATCAACTTTTACCTCTCTATTTAAAGGATCAGAGCCCAGCGGCCTCATTTTTTTAGAAATATAACGATTTTAACAAAACAAGCCAAGGACATAACAATTTTAACAAAACAAGCCAAGGACCATTTACCAAGCACATCTCACCAATTTCGTTAGTCTGTATGTCTGTCAGATATGGTGAGAATATTCTCTTCTTTTGTTTATTTCGTTGAGTTGACAATTTTCCTTGTTTGATAATCACTGTGATTTGTTATGGATGCACTATTATGTTAATTTATTAACATTTGGATATGAGTTGTTTAATTTGGCGGAGTATTATGTAATGCCGCTGTCCGGGCGGGCGGGTGTGCAGGCAGCAGAATGGTTTCCGGATGATAACTCTGTTACTGTTTGTCAGATCGCATTGAAACTTCATAGGGTGGTTGGACTAGGTCAGGGGAAGAAACCTCTCAAAATCAACAATGATCCAAAATCCAAGATGGCGCCAGCCACCAGTGGCCATCTTGAAAATTGGTTTCCAGATGATAACTCCGTTATCGTTTATCGGATCGCTTTTAAACTTCATCGGGTGGTTCGACTACCTCTGGTGAAGAAACCTATCTAGATGGACAATGATCCGAAATCCAATCTTGAAAATTGGTTTGCGAATGTAACTCCGTTACCGTTTATCGGATCGCTTTGAAACTTGGTAGAGTGGTTGGACTAGGTCTGGGGAAGAAACTTATCAAAATTGACACTGATCCAAGATGGCCGCTAGCCATGGGCTGCCATCTTGAAAGTTGGTTTCTGGATGATATCTCCGTTACCATTTATCAGATCGCTTCCTAGGGTTGTTGGAATATGGCTGGTGAAGAAACCTATCAAAATTTACGATAATCCGAAATCCAATATGGCCACCAGTCAGCGGCAGCCATCTTGAAAATTGGTTTCCGGACGATACCTCCTTTGACACTTAATAACTTACCGGTCTGATGGGTCTGAGGAAGAAATAAGTATTTTCTGATAGCTGTCATTTATTAGTTTGTCATCATGGCGGGGTATTATGCGCCGTTTGCTTGGGCTTGTACTTTATTGATTCTTAAATCTCCACCCACCAACGGTTTTTAAGTGGGGCACTGACAAAATCTACAGGTTTAGCAAGTAGTGATTGAACGGTATAGATATTTTTGTGGTGTAATAACAACCCCCAACAGACCCCCTTGCGGGTTGGTATGTAGCTTTATTAACCACTATAAAACATACTTACCGTTCAATCTCTACGACCGGGCCTCAGCCACCCCGCATGGGAATGATTTGAGAATCTGTTTATAATTTTTGGCACTTAAATTTAGAAAAGTTAATGTTTCCTATTTGGGATCCATTGCGCATGCGCGGACATGCTTAGTGACAGGTGTCACCAAGGAGTGAGTACAGACTGGTGCCAATCTCTATCAGGGCATATGGGGTGGGGTGGGGGGTGGTGGTTGTACCCTACCAGTAGCCTGGTTGAGGGTATAGTGAAATGGAATAGGCATATGGGGGTAAGTAAGCAAGCAGAAAAATCTTATTCTGGTGGCTAAATGCAGAGTAGTTGATTTAGCAAGTAGTGATTGAATGGTATGTATGATTTATAGTGGTTAATAAAACTACAGCCAAACCCGCAAGGGGTGTCTGTTGGGGGTTTCCATCTAGTGTTTGATGATGATGATGATTGACCAATCTTGATCATTACAATGTTAATTTGAATAATACATAGTACAAGAATAGCCATTGACTTGTTGTAGTAAGAGACTAGATCTAGATATAAATGCAACTTTTGTTGCAGGGTGTAATTATGTCCAACACATATTCAGTGAAACCTTTATATTTTCATGAGACTTATTCTCGATACGTGAAAAGTACATGGCGTCTTAAGAACTGAACTTGAGCCAATTAATATTATTGCTTAATAAATTTCAATTTGCAGACCAAGAGAAGATAATTTTTTGTAATTTACTACTGGAATGACTGGCTCAGTTACTGAGCCAGTCATTGCAGTGGTAAACTTTAAAAAATAGTCTTCTCTTGGCCTGCAAATGGACATTCCTTAAAACCTCTGCAGAGGCCATTCTTTGCTAATTTGACACGTAAATGGTTTTAAAATATTCAGGTAAAACACTCGAAAATTACATAAAACAATCCTTGAAAATGATTGAACATAGGTCTTTTTCATTTGCGAGAATGAACCATGTTCAATAGTATTTTTGTATGAAAATGTAATCGCTGTTTTGTTAAACAACAATTATTAATTATTTTAAATTACTATAGAATCCAATAATGGACAATAATGTTTAAAAGGTAATGACAGTTATGGTGAAAGCAATTCGATCTCATATAGTTGCATATGCCAGTATTGGTTTCTAAAAAATAATGCTACAGATACAGACAGAACTACAGTACAGCTCATAAATAAGTTAAAAGGTTTGCAAAACAAAAACAGAAACATGTTAGTTAGTGATATAAGAAATGTTCTGTTGAATATTTTGGATTTAATTTAATTGGAAGCCTTTTGCTGCCTACAGCAATGTCTTCCAATCAAATTACGTCCAATATATTCAACAGTACACTTTGGTTGGTTTTGGAAACAATTTATTTCTAAGCTGTACCGTATCGTTTACAGTATGGGGCATTGGCCGCAAAAGGGGATCCATCAAGTTGTTTTCACCAAGAATAATCTGTGTTCTTTCTATTACAGGTTTTACAAACAGGTTTAAAAGAAAAGGATCAGAACATTCAAAGTCAACAAGCATTAATTACGAAACTCACGAGTAAAGTTGAAACAAACGAGGAGAAAACGGATCTACTCGCGGAACAACTTCAGAATAAAGAGTCAGAATTGAAGAAGGAAATGGACCGATTCAGTGTCAAGCTTTCAGAAACACAGAAGTATTTTGAAGAAATGTTAGAGGAGAAGGATAATGAGGTAGTGAAGCTAAAAGAATTAGTGCGAACTAAAGAACAGGAGGTTATGTCTAAAGATAATGATCTGCGTGAATTATTGACCCGTCATGAGCATGATATTCAACGGATTATGTCTCAAGGCGAGGTCAATATCCAGGATCATGTGATACAGATGCTTGACCAAAAGGTCAAGGACACGAATGAACTGTTATCAGGAAAAATCAGCGTTATTGAAGTACTACAACAGGAAATTTCTGACAAAGATAAACAGCAAAGTGATAGTAGTGCTGGGGTGCAAACGTTAAAGGATAAATTACGTATGACATCTGAGGAAATGATGCTGATGCAACAGAATTTTGTTGATGCTGAAACTCATTGGCGTGATGAACGAAGAAGACTTGAAAATAAATTGAAAGATATTGTTGAAAAACATGAACATGAACTTAGTGAGAAAGATATTAATGCGCATAATTTACAGGTTGCTTTAGCACAATATGAGGCCGCATATAATCAGGCAGTAGTTCAGTATAGTGCAATGCAGGAACGCTTCCAACTAAATTACTGTGAATTAGAAAAACTAAGAACTTCGCAAAGTACTTCATCCCCGCCATCTACTGATAATGATGTACAATTGAATAGTGAGGAGCACCGAAAACAATTAGACCACTTACAATCAGAATTGCTAGAAAAGAATAAGGAGATTGAATCGCTAAAGAAAGTAACTCATCAGACTGGTAGCAGTGCTTCTGGTTCACCTGCAAAAAGTGACACGAAGCTGATTAAGATGAAAGCACAAATGACATCAAAGATTAAGTCATTGGAAAAGCAACTTGACCAATTAAAGAAGGTAGGTCGATAAATGATAAAGTTTGTATGACAGTAAAACTTAAACTATAACCTTATTAAACACAAACCACTAATCAATACTGAAAAGTGATCTCATAATAGAATTTACCTACAGTAAGATATGTTTTTGGAGCTAAAGGATTGTGGTCCTTTAACTATTTAACCCTTGAATTTGTTCAATAAAATTTCAATTTTCTCATAGAAAATGTCCATTTGCAGACCAAGAGGAGAGTATTTTTGAAAATTTACCAATGTAATGACTGGCTCGGTTATCGAGCCAGTCATTCCAGTGATAAATTTTCAAAATAGTCTTCTCTTGGTCTGCAAATGGACATTTCTCAAGACCACTGAAGAAGCTGTTTTTGGCTGATATGAGTGTTGAAGGGTTAAGACAGGTGGTAAAAAAACTACCTGTCTTAGAGAACCACCCCCTTTTGGCTCCAAAAGGCAAGTCTGTCAAGAGCTTTGGGTTTATGCCTGCAATTAATTTTAACCATTTCACCATGAAATCACCATTTCAAAGCAACCATACATGTTAACTTGAATTTTTTTAAATAACTTTTTTTGAAACTGTTGCTGCAAATACCACCAGACGACCCTGCCTTGGATTCACTTATATACTTGGTGCCAATTCCTATAAAGCTTTTAGAGGATGCCACTGCAGAGGCCTGTTAAACATATGATACATATCAACCTCAAATAAGCAGGACTGGGTACACTGAGGACAAGGAATACCCTGTGGGAGCTAAGGGCTCTGGCTGAGGATAGGAAACAGTAGAGAAAGAACCTGGAGAATTGATTGGAACTGCAGGATAGTTTCAAACTACTTCAACAACAGAATACAGTACATTATTTCTTAGAGTACACAGTAATTAAGTCCTACCATGCATTCTAGGATCAATTTGTACATACATGTCACACATTTTGAGACTTATAAAGTTAAATTATTCCATGTAATCGTGTCAACATGAGTTTGTTCCATGCAAACTATTATTAGCTCACCTGGCCTGAATGGGCCAGTGAGCTTATGTCATACCGACTGTCCGTCGTCCATCCATCCGTCGTCCTTTAAACAACTTCTCAGGAACTGCTGGGCCGATTTCAATTATATTTGACAGGAAGCATCCTTAGGGCATATGGATCAAAGTTTGTTTAAACGAAGCAGATTGTTAAGCAAATTTAAAATGTCTTCTCAAGAACTACTGGGCCAATTTAAATTATATTTGGCAGGAAGCATCCTTAGGGTGTAGAGATTCAAATTTGTTCAAACGAAGCTGATCGGCCAATTTGGCCGGCGGCCATCTTGGATTTTGGCTGATTTTTAGAAATGTCTAAAATTCTTCTCTGAAACCGCTTGATGGATTGAAGCAAACCCCATGAAATATGATCTAGGGCAAGGGCTGAACCAAGTTTGTTCAAGGGAACTTGATTGGGCCCATGGTTTAGCGGCCATCTTGGTTGACCTAGTTTTAGCGAAAACGGCTTCTCCTGAACCGCTGCAGGGATCGAGCCGAAATTTGGCAGATATGATTAGGGACTAAGGGCCATTAAAGTTTGTTCAAAGGAAGTTGATCCGTTAAAAACATGGCCGCTGTGGGCCAATCAAAATATAGTGTTTGGCAGCCATATTGAATTTTTTTATTTGAAGGATTTTGAGGCTGAAATTGGTTTTATATATGTTTTTTGGTATTCTGATCTCAAATTTGCAATTTTCGGAACAGTCGGATAAAAGGTTTGGTGGCCATCTTGAATCATTTTCCAGCCAAAGGCTCCCATACTAAAGCAATGGGAAATTTAAAATGTCTTCTCTAGAACTGCTGGGCCGATTTCAATTATATTTGGCAGGAAGCATCCTTAGGTTGTAGCGATTCAAGTTTGTTCAAATCAAGCCAATTGACCAATTTGGCCAGCGGCCATCTTGGATTCTGGCCGATTTTTAGAAATGTCTTTAAAAAGCTTCGCTGAAACAGCGATTGATTCAAAACTCATAAAATATCATTTAGGGCATGAGCTGAACCAAGTTTGTTCAAAGGAACTTGATTTGCCAAATGGGTGGGTGGCCATCTTGGATGGCCTAGTTTTCATGAAAGCAACTTCGTCTCCAGAGCCACTGAACGTATTGGGCTGAAATTTTGGGGACATGATATTGATGACTAAGGGCCATTCAAGTTTGTTCAAGAGAATTTGATACATAAAGAAACATGGCCTCTGTTTTCTGGTTACAAGTCTGCTCAACTCATTACAGTTCTACTTATTGTTAATGACCAGTCTAGTTGAGATGCCTATGGTACAGGTGAGCGATACATGCCCCTTGGGCCTCTTGATGATAAACATCAGTTGCATGATTTATTTCCCAAAAAATATGTATAATTCTCGAGCAACCAAAGATGTTCTTTTATCACCTTAAAAAAAGATTGCTTTAGATTGCTTCTCACGTCACATAAGTTTCCGAATTTTACCAGGGGACAATCCCCGGATCCCCTCTTTTGTGACATGCTGCCTATGCATGTGGGTGCGGGGCCCCTGTTCTACCCTGTGCCAAGTGATGCTCCCGGTTACTGCCATAGCTATGCAACTGCCTCACTATCAGCATGGCTTAAGGAACCACAGTAACCCAGTGCCAACAGTGAATTAAAAAAAACCTGTAGCTTTTGCCCTCAAAATCAACAACCTTCGGGGATGCCAGAGAAACCACCCACTCAAGTTTCTAGAAGCTGTATAATGCCAGATAACAGATAGACATATAGACATACAGACATACAGACGCATAAAGAGTGTGATGGCAATATTCTAAGTCTGTGAAGGCCTGTGTTGGAACTTTTCTCACAGGCTATGTTTGCAGAGCATTTACAGACGGAAAGTATCCCTTCTCAGTTTATGATGCTGGCATTTAGGGAGGTACTGTCCATGGTGAAGTCCTCCTTTGGTCGGACAACACGTCTGTGATTTTGTGTTCAATCATTTGGTCCTTGACATTCAGCTGAAACGAGACGAGCGTCAACTAGCTATTCATGTCTGACTGCTGATGTCTTTCTATGTAATAACACTAATTATTAGATTCTGAGAATATAAAAATGATTAAAAGGTATTCTGTAAACTGCTTTTAAATAAGTACTGAGAGAATTTTTCTAATAATCAGAGTATAGAAATATGTATTCTTTTTGAAAGACTGCGAATTACTAATTGCTGTCTAACCCTTTAACACTTATAGCAGCTAAAAACAGCTTCTGCAGTGGTCTTGAGATATGTCCATTTGCAGAACAAGAGAAGACTAGTTCTGAAAATGTACCACTGGAATGACCGGCTCGATAACTGAGCCAGTCGTTCCAGTGGTAAATCTTAAAAAATAATCTCTTGATCTGCAAATGGATGTTTTCTTTGAGAACAATTTTGAGTACTAAAGTGTTAAATGCTTTATAAAGTATGTGTCTATATGAACCATGCCTTTGTTCTTGCTTGTAATAGGGTAATGACTTGTCTGAAGAGCTTGTACAATTGAAACAACATGTTACAGAGCTAGAACAAGAGAAGGCCATATTGCAGCAGAGACTGACTGATTCACACACTGAACTCGGTAAACATAAAAATATAAATTGAATGTTTTATGAAAACTGCTCCATTTAAGAAATATGTTGGTCAATATGTTTCACCATTTGGTAATAATGCCATACCACTTTATTGGTCGAGCCGGCCAAAAGCGGCCCCTGTAATGGTCTTGTGGAATATCCATTTACAGGCCAAGAGAATAAAATTTTTGAAAATTTACCACTGGAATGACTGGCTCGGTTATCGAGCCAGTCATTCCAGTGGTAAATTTTCAAAAATTGCCTTATTTTGGCCTGCAAAGGGACATACACAGGAGAAATTTCAATTTTGATGAAAAACCTTGACCATTAAAGGGTTAAATATGATTCATTTGGGATCCATTTTAAAATTAAATATTTTGACCTTTAGATATACCCACTTTGATCCTTACAGGCCAGAAAAGAAATTCTCTATGATGTAAGAAATATGTTGATGAATGTTTTCAAACTCATTTGACTGGGGGTTATTGTTCCTCTCGGCTTAGTCTCATATTTAACACCTTTCCTGTATATGGTAGTTGTCTTGAAATTAGGATACTGGAAATTTAAAGGTTAATGTGTTAAATTCTGGTATATATTGGTTTGTGACTTCATACCTTATTAAAAATCATATATTTCTACATATCTTATTTGTTTTGTTTGTGTGTCCATTTAGGCTTGCGAGATTACGTGATTAAGTTGAAAATCGCGATTATGTTTTAAATCATGAATTTATATGATTGAAAATTAAATAATCGAATAATTGTGAATATTTTCTATTGCATAAAATATTTCAAAACCATTTTAATTACTCGTTAATGCGATCGCTCATGAAACTTAACATTTTGCTCAGTGATAGTATGTCCATTTGCAGGGCAAGAGAAGACTATTTTTGAAAACTGTATCTCTGGAATGACTGGCTCGAGAATCGAGTCAGGCATTCCAGTAATACATTTTCAAAAATAGTCTTCTCTTGCCCTGCAAATGAACTTTTCTAAACACCGTTGCAGCTTTCGCCATTGATATTCTTTTGTTGCTATGTCTTGGTATTTTGTACAAAAGCTGATTAATCGAATAATCACAATTATTTTTAAATAATCGATCGTGATCACTTAAAGCAGGCTTATGTCCATTCATACATGTCAGTACATTCTTTTTATCTCTCCCTAAGATAAATGTCCCTAGCTTTGACAATTTGATACAGAACTTTGCGCATGTATGATGCACGTATTGAATTTTTTTTTTGCAGTCCAGGTCAGTAGAATTTTGTCAATTTATTTGCTTGATTATCAAATTCATAAGAATCACCAACTTGAATTCATGGAAATCCCGAAAATGATTTTGTGTCCATAGCTCTGTATCTGTGAATGATTAATATGAAACTTTGTGCATGGAGTTGAGATCCCTATTAAAGTTTCTCATATAGCAAATGCAATATAATCTCTAGACAGAAATGGTAAACATTATAGAGACTGAATTTAGTAATTTCTACTTATTACACCCAGGCGTTTGAAGACGCGATTGGCATATTGAAATCACCTCCATGTGTCTGTCCATCTGGCTATCTCCTCCAATACTGTTTTGTAGAATCCAACCCAATCCCTGCACTATAGATGAAACAGGGTTTTGCATTTACATCTGTTTGTCTGTATGTCCAAAGCTGTTTAGTGTTTACTGACTGAGTTATGATCTTAGCGCTACCTCTTGTCTTAAACAATCAGGAAATCAAATTCTCTGCTATCTTTGAAATGTCGGCTTCGTCTGGATAATCTTTCAAATGCCTGCATTGATGGACATCAAGTTTGATAGCTTGTTATAAGATCTTCCATTGGCCATGTGGTATCAAGTTTTAAAGCCAGTGTTGCTATAAGCTGTTGCTGTCATGGACAATGTGTAAACAACACTGATTGCAAGATTGACACCAGTATTACAGTGAACAATTTACAATCTCCAAATTCAGCAGATAATTGGTTAATATATTGTGCATATAGCAGTTCTGTATGTGTTCAATTAGTTGAATGATAGAATAGTGGGTTGGGGTGGTGGTCTGCAAATGGACATTTTCTCTGAGAAATATTTTGAAGAAATTTGAGGGGTAAATGATTAAAGTTGAAACTTGCTTAAATATAAATGTATATTTCGACACTGTTATTCTTACAGAATGTTCAGACATACAGAAAGGTGAAAAGAATGATACTGAGCTTGTACTCCAGCAACTCGAGAATCAGGTAATATATGAAATAATGTTACTAATAATAATCATAGAAAATCTTAAAATTCACCTTTCCACAGTATCCATCTATCATCTGACATCATATGACGTCATAATCAGATAAGCGGTGTGCAGGATGATGGCATAATCATTACATCGTAAATGATTCTATTTGGTCTATCTTTAGCTCTTAATAATCCGACGCTTTGTACGAATTGTATGTCTCTACTATTTAATAAACATGCTGTTGAATATTTTGAAACCAATTTTACTGGACGCTGCTGCTGCCATAGGCAGCAATAGCGCCCAGTCAAATTAGTTCCAAAATATTCAATAGCTTACCTGTATAGTTTTCTGGAATTTGATAGTCGGGGAGTCGATCCCAACATGGACATGGTGTGGGTGGAGCTTAGCTAGAGATGGGCGGGGCATGGCTAAAAATGGAAAGGTCCATTGAGCGATATGCCCTATCTATTACACAAGAACGAGAGGCAGATAAGCAAGTTTCACATCATGAGAACATACTTACCTCCCTAACACTCTTGATATACTAGTATATCGGCTCTAAATTCAATAATATTCAGAATTATAAAGAGTTAGGTGTCCCTAATGGGCAGGTGGAAGTACACAGTCATGCACATGACAGACACCACCCACTGCGCATCCGCATACCGGTACTTCCGTTTTCTAATATATTGGCTGATAAGCAACATGTGAAAATCTTCACAGGCTCTTTATCTGAAAATTCTCTAGAACAAAATCATCCCAATCCATCATGGCTGATACTAAAGTATTGGAGGAGTCCTCCTCGTCATCCGCTACGGTGATATTGTTCCATATATTTATCCAAGACTTGTAACTTTTATTTGTTACTGGTTTTCGTCGCGCCCGTTTCGGCGGTACCGCGTTTTCAGGCGCTGGGAATCCTTGTTAAATTTTTTCCCAGCGCCTAGGGCTATTAATCTCTTGTGCTTTGTGCTTACAGGTTCGTCTTACATGTATGCTTGAATAAGGATTCCTGTTCTTCTCTCAAAGGTTGTTCACGTCTCTTTTTTAACTTATCATCATGATATGTCTACGGGTTGGAGATATATTAAATTAATAAAGGAAATATCTCCTTCCTTTTGTCCCATCCCCCCCTCATTAGTTCATCTGGAAGAGGAGTCTCGGCGGATGGATGGACGTGTTCTCCTGCACAAGAGGATGGTTGCCTGTGCTCAGGCTAAGGGAGCTTATTAATTATGGCACATAATTATTTGAAAATAATCACAATTTTCTGCTGCCTTTTGTTATCGCACTATATTCTCTCTTGTGTGTGCATGGGTTCTCGAATATATATAATTTGATATTATGTTATTCGGGAGGTATGAATGTCTTTAATATCTAGATATTTCTTGCATTCTTTTCTGACATCCCCTCTCCTTGAAGGAGCTTTTGCATTGAGGTTTGATGTCATAATCAACCAGAGTTTTTTCTCTTTCCATGATGTCATAATCTTAGTTTAGAGAAGTCTGTGATGTGTTTATCACCCTTTATTAGGATGGTGGAGAGATATCTAGATAGTCATAATCTTTCTCTCTCTCTTTCTTAATTTGGGTCCCTGGTTATGATTGATTTTTATTAACTAGAGAAATCAGCTGTCCCGTCAGGGTTGTCTGTCATAAAGTGGATGTCTTCTCTCGAGTTTGTTCTTGTTTTGTACTAATAGTCAATTAACAAGGCTTTGCAAACTATAATACTCATTGTCTTCGTATCCCTTCCCTTTTCAGAAATGTCCATCCTGTCTGAAGCCTATTAAGGCTAGGTTCTTCCCCCACCCTTGCCATCTGTGTTCAGCTTGTAGGCTAACTAACAAATGTGTGATTTGTAAAGAGGGGGGTGGGAATCTAACCTCTGAATTATTCTGTTCCCAGGCTAAGCTGATGGCTGAGGAGGGCAAGAAGACTAGGAAGAAGGGTAAGAAGAAGGCCTCTGAGAAGGGTGAGCTCGAGGCCTTCAAGGTTGAGTTAGTGAGTGAGATACGCAGGACTTTGAAAGACCTGATGCCTGACATGCTTCGCGGCTTGTTGCCGGGCACAGGTGTTTCAACTTCCTGCGCGTTGACCTCAGTGCAGGTAGCCCCCGTCCCTGGATCATGCCCTACTAGCTCGGACAAAGTGTTTAGTGATCCAGCGGTGCGAGCAAGCAGCATCAGGCGGGACCCGACCAGCGGGCCTGACCACGATCACTTGTGGAGTAACCTCATCATCTGCTTTCGAGCATTCTCCTGGTCAGTCTGGGTTAGTTTTCCTTACTAATCCAGAGTCTAACTTTCCTGACCAGGAAGATGATGAAGACTACCTGCTCGGTCCACAGGATGACCATGAAGACATGGATGGGAGCGTCTACACTCCTCCCATGGGGAGCGTGACCGCTCGCACCTATGGCACTGTTCCCTCGGGAGCAGGTTTCATGATTCAGCCTGTGGGCCGGTTTGGAGCAGACGGCCACCCGTATAAGATTCCACGTTTGGACGTGGAATCTCATACGGACGTTCCGGGCCGCTCTGGTGTGCATGAACCCCCACACACAAGCACAGCCTTGGTGCCTGGTCAGCCTATGGAGAATGTTATGCCAGTCCTCGCGGGCCCGTATACATTCCCTGGGCAGCCAGGTTCGTCTATAGCCTCCTCCTCGGCCATACCTGCGAATGCCATTGAAGATGACGAGGGCCTGCTGCTCGTTGGCAATTCGCAGGTAGCCATGGATGAAGATTGGTCAGAAGCGTGTGCGTGGCTCCTCGCTGTCAGACCAGAGCTCTCCGTGGACGAGACGGCCGCCGGTAACCCTCGGGCATGGTTACAGGCAAAGCCATTGGCCAGCACGACTCTGTCTCTGCCGTATGCTGAACATATCTTAGATATGTTCTCGGCGGCAGAGGAGTCGATCAGACCGAAAGGTCGCCTCGCGAAGCCCCGCCCCCCCCCCCCCCCCCCCCCCCGCGAGGTTGCTAGACGATGTCGAGTTACTGCTAGTCAGTATGCTCGATATGGCCTAGCACCCAGACTGAGCGCGGACGCGTCCGCGCCGCTCTGGGGGAAGATACGCGGCCGGGTTCCCATGCTGACACGGGAGCGTTGTGCACGGGCGCGACACCGATGTCCCTTTGCGCGACACCGATGAGAGTTCACGAGCGGCGATTAGTGTGCTGTCGCATGTCTCCCAGCTGCTATCGGGGGTAGTAGCAGCATCGGTGCAGCAACAGCCTAGTCCTGTGACAGTCCAGGATGGCATCAACCTGGCGTTGAACTGTCTGACTAGGTCAGTCACAAAGTCGCTGAGAACGAGGCACACTTTTGCGTTGGACAATTTGTGCCCATCTCAGGAGCTCAAGTCGCGCTTGTTGCAAGCGCCGATGGCGGGCCCTGGTCTCTTTGGAGGTGAAGGTTGTCGGCACCTCCAAGAGACAGTGACTTTGGTGAACAACCAGAGGGCGCTGCACGCACAGTTTGAAGTCCTGCGCAGAGAACACATGCGTGTTCAGCCCTCGGCTGCTCGACAGCAGTACGCTCGTTGCGGTGCTGGCATTGTCAGAGGCCAGCAGGCCGGCCGGGTTCAGAGACCGCGTCGGCCACGCCAGCAGCAGCGTGTTGTTGTACGTCAGGCAGCGCCTCAAGTGCAGACAGCAGCCTGCGCACCGTGGTGCACGTGGCGCTGGTCGCGGCGCGCGAGAAGCGGCGCGTGGTAACCGGACCTGATGCGCTAAAATTTTTTCCGGTTACCACAAGTAACACTCGGGTGTTGTCACTCGTACCAGAGACACTCCCACTTCTAAAATTTATGGGCACCCCGTCAACCCTAGGTGCACCAGTGGGAGGTCGTTTGACTTGCCACATTCAGAAGTGGGAGCGGTTAATTCAGGACCGCTTAGTCTTGCAATGGCTTTCGCACGGATACAGTCCAGAATGGATAAGAGGTCTGCTGTTGCATCTGTCTCTGGTACCGGTCTGGACTCAAATTCCAAGAGATCCAGACGAGCGGTTGTGCATAGAAGAGGAGATAGAATCTCTAATTCTAAAGGAAGCAATTCAACCAGCGCAAGATTGCCCGGGCTTCTATTCAACCGTGTTTCTTGTGACAAAGAATACCGGCGGGTGGAGACCAATTCTCAACCTCAAACCTCTAAACAAGTTTATAGACACACCGAGTTTCAAAATGGAAACAGTAAGATCGGTGTTGTTGGGGTTAGAGAAGGGGATGTGGACAGCATCTATAGATCTCAAGGATGCTTATTTCCACATTCCAATTGCAAGGAGTTTTCGTCGGTTCCTGAGATTTGCTTTTCAGGGACGCCAATGGGAATTCAAGGTTCTTCCATTCGGCATCTCGACGGCTCCAAGGGTCTTCACTCAAGTGGTACTTGCTATCACGGCATACCTCCGCAGGAGAAATATAGCTGTTCACACTTACATAGACAACTGGTTGCTGAAAGCACACAACCCAGAAAGTTTGACAGCAAATCTGGAGATAGTTTTGAAAACTCTCACAGATTTAGGCTGGATAATCAACTTTCAGAAATCAGAGCTGGCTCCATCCCAGAGGTTTGTTTACCTGAGTATGTTCTTCGATCTGGAGATAGGATATGTTTATCCATCCCAGGAGAGAGTGGAAAATCTCCTCTCGTGCATTCAGTTGGTTTGCAACAGTCGTTATATTCTAGCACGAGTCTATCTGAGAATGTTAGGTATGATGGTTTCAATGGAACCAGTCATTCCTCAGGCGGCCTTACGCAGGCAGCCGATTCAATTGTTTCTCATGGCTCAGTGGACGCAGAGTTCAGGATCACTAGACTCTCGCATTCAAGTGTTGGACCCTCTCATTCAACACCTTCATGGGTGGATGAAGAGAGGAAATCTGGCGGGGGTCATGCTGACCCCTCCCCACCCTCAAGTAACGATGTTTACGGATGCATCGATGGAGAGGTGGGGAGCTTGCCTGGAAGAAGCCACTGTATCAGGGCTTTGGAATCTGGAACAGTCAAAGGAACATATCAACATGCTAGAATTACGGGCTGTAATTCTAGGCCTGGAACACTTCTTAAAAGAAGTGGAGGGAAAATTTGTGATGATACGTTCAGACAACTCTACAGTAGTGAGTTACATAAACCGCCAGGGCGGAACGAAGTCGCCCAGTCTCTGTATGATGACATGGAAGCTGCTTTGCTGGTGCATGGATCATATGATCACCTTGAAAGCAGTTCATATTCCGGGAAGGCTGAATCTGTTAGCAGACTCATTGAGCCGAAGGATGAGTATTCTGCCTACGGAATGGCAACTAAATCAATGTGTGGCGGATCACCTGTTCAGTCATTGGGGAAAGCCCAACATAGATTTGTTCGCAATGAAGAAGAATGTGAAGATGACGACGTACGTTTCTCCGATTCCAGATCCAAGCGCTATCGCAATAGATGAACTAGCTATCAGTTGGAAGGGAATGTATGCATACGCATACCCTCCAACAATCCTGATTGCAAGGATTCTTCAGAAGATCAAACAACAGGAATGCCAAGTGCTTCTGATCGCCCCGAATTGGCCAAGCCGATCATGGTTTACGGATCTGCTGGACCTTCTGGTTTGCAGTCCGGTTCCTCTGATGGACAATATTATCTTCCAGGGCAAGACCCTTCACAACAATCTGTCAATGTTTCAATTGACTGCATGGATGTTGTCAAAAAGTCCGCGATTAAGGAGGGCTTTTCTGAGCAAGCAGCCAATTTCAGAAGGGGGTCAACCTCCAGGGCTTATAATTATAAAATCAACAGATTTGCAGAATGGTGCTTAAAGAGATGTATCAATCCGATGGAAGCATCTATTCAGGTAGTAGCTGATTTTCTCTGTCACCTGTATGATGCCTATAGTCTTAAGCCTAATTCTATTGCTGGATACAAATCAGCATTAATGACTGTTATCCCTTGCTTGGCAAAGAGTGGAAGTGATGAAGTAAGTGTTTTAAATACTCTTATTAAAGGTATGGGTAATCTCAGACCAAGAAATCCTCCACTGACACCATCATGGAGTCTTCCTCTGTTTCTGCAGGTTTTGAGTAATAAACCTTTTGAACCACTTAGTGCTATATCTGTAAAATTATTGACACTTAAAACTGTAGTTTTAGTTGCGGCAGCATCAGCCAGACGCAGGAGTGAAATTCATGCCTTGTCTGCTGAGCCTGACCGTTATATAGTTACAGGTGAAGGCCTTAAGCTTCTACCAAGATTGAATTTCTTGGCTAAGAATCAAACTTTAAAATATCCGGGTAAACCTATTATTTTACCTGCCTTAACCAGATATGATCCTGATGCTAAAGTATGGTGTCCTGTCCGTGCTTTAAATAAGTACAAGAGAAGGAATCGGGTTTGGCGGACGGACCCATGTTCCCTATGGTTGTCATATATTGAACCCCATGGTAGGGCGTCAAGAGACACTATTTCCAGATGGATAGTAGAATGTATTCAATTCTGTCATAAGACAGCCACTGGAATCCAAGTAGATAGAGCCAAGGCTCATAGTGTCCGTGGTGTGGTAACTTCCATGGCATTATTTAATGGTGTTTCTATTGAAGACCTTATGTCAGTAGCCCAGTGGCACTGTGAATCAAGTTTTACCGACCATTACCTTCGTGACACTTCTAACCCGCTCGCCGTCTCAGTCCTCAGAAAATAAAATAATCTAGAGGTTTATGTTTGTAAATAGTTTCCTCCTCTGCTATATACAAATATCACATTTGTTGGTAGGGTATCCCTACTATTAGCTTGTACAATTCTCTTCATCCGGTGGGGGAAGAGATGAGTGCCGCGTCCAAGACATCAGAGGGCAGTATTTATGACCATTTTTGTTTTTTGTCTTGGTGATGGTGTCATTTTTTATTTAATATGGTGATGGTTAATGTCTCTTAATTGTGGTTCTTTCAGAGGGTTTTTTTTTTAATAGAAGCAATTCTTCTTTTTCCAATGTCTAGTAATACTTTTCATTAAGTATTAGAGAACGTGCTAGTCATTTAGAGCAGCGTTTTTTCACATCAAGAGTATACTTACCTCCCTAATACTTTTGATATTGCTAAATATCGGCTTTCACTCAATAAAACACTCAGATTAAAAACAGTTAGGTGCCCCTACTGGGCAGGGAGTCAGAGGTAGTCCGGCGGATGCTCGCCCCACCACCGCGCATGCGCCGACTACTACTTCCTCTTTGCTCATTTATTGGCAAAGGGTTACATGCGGTTTTGTGTTCTCTATACTTTTCTGCGCGTTACCTTGTTTTTTACTCACATTTGACGATTCTTGTACGTTGGAAGCATGTCGGAAAGGGAGGATTCGCCTTTAGAAGGAGCGGGATCTCTTTATCAGGTGAATTCTTTGATATGCTAGCGTGTTTTGTCCCGGTTTAATGTATTTCCGGGACTCGCGCTTACCGTGATTAGCGCCTGTTTATGTTGGTTTTTTACAACATGGTGCTTCATAAGTCTCATTCCTCTTTGTGTTTTGTCCACAGGTATCACATAGACGCTTTGATGGACTTCTCGGCACAAGAGGATATGTTTTCTCTCCACCACGGTTCCATTTCCTACTAATACTGTTAGGTTATCTAACCAAAAAATCTATGTTCAGTGAGTTGGAGGCCTGTTATAAAGGTCTTCTCACTTTGCCCTCTTGCTCCAATTCCTTCCCCTTAGGTGGAGAGAATGTAGAGGCGTACTATGGTGGAGTTCTCCGGTTCATCACGTTGGATGGTTTGTCTATACAAGTGTCAGGTATCTAATTATTGATAAACAAAAGGGGAGATAATTTCCTTTTTTGCCAATGCTAGAATTGGAAGGAGTTATCTCTGTATATCTGATTGTTGTGTACTCGAAATGCCAATTCAACGGGAATGTTCCGGTTACTTATACAATTCGTTCTTGCACTTGGTGCTTGTTGCGGATCGATTAATTTGGTCACGGGAGTGATGACGTCATAATCGGCCTTGGCCTTTATTAACAATTAACGTTTTGTCCATGGCTGGTTCTTCTTGATTTCCGATCTTGATGATCCTGTCCCTCTCTTTTTAGTTGGTTTTGAGTTCGCTAACCTTAACTATCTTGCTCATTGTCCCTGTCCTTTGTCCTGTTTCAGAGACCTGGTTGCCCGTCCTGCGGGAGGTTTCTTAAAAGCCGCTTCGTTCCGCACTTGTGCTTCAGCTGCAGTCCCTGTGGACCGTTGCTGAAGTGCGACGTATGTAAGCAGTGGGGGGGCGACTTAATGTCTGATTTTCTCGCATTGCAGGCAAGGGAGAAGGTGATGGAGGAAGAGAGGAAGAAGAAGGAGAAAGTTTGTAAGAAGGGTAAGAAGAAGGCCTCATCCGCGGTGGATATGGAGGCCTTCAGGTCCGAAATGTTGCAAGAGATGCAGAGGACAATAAAGGATCTGGTCCCAGAGTTGCTTCGCGGCATGCTCCCTGGGCCAGCTCCTTTGTTGTCCTCGGCATCTGCTTACGAGCAGGTGATCCCCGCCTCTGAATCCGGTCTCTTTAGGTCCGGTCCGGTTGTGGATTCAGAGGTGGCCCCTTTGTTGGGGGCAGTCCAAGGCCCTGGCAGCAGGCATGGCGCCGCGCCGAGGGGCCGTGGACAACGGTTGTTGCTGGGACCCGCGGTCTGCTCATCAGACCCCGGGTATCCGCGCGCCGAAGGTGTCAAAGCCTCCTATGGCACCTTTCCTGGCCAGTCCGGGTTAGCTCTCTTTGCTGACCCGGAGTCTAATCTTTCTGGCCAGGAAGAAGAGGATCTCCTGCTAGGGTCGCCTTCTGAGGACGTGGCCATGGAATACGACGTCTGTGCACCCCTCGCGGGGAATGCAGGCGACGTGTTCCATGGTTCTACTCACGCAGGAGTAGATTTCACGGTCCAGAGGGTGTCCCCGGGCGGTGCTGTTGACCACGGATACCGCATACCTCGGCTTGCCGATGGTGTTGCTGGTGCTGGTCAGACCCGTGGTAGAGCGGTGTTTACCCCACGCTCTGCCACGGCGCCTGCTCCTGGTCAAGCCGCGGAGTTTAGCATGCCTGCTCTCTCGGGCCCGCATGCTTTTCCAGGCTTGCCAGGGGTATCAGCTTACCCGCCGTCGACGTCAACTGCGAGTGCTCTGGAGGAAGACGAAGGCCCTCGTCTAGTAGAGCGCTCGCAGTTAGCCACGGAGGAGGATTGGTCGGACGCTTGCCAGTGGCTGGTAAGTGTTCGGCCAGATCTACCCGTGGAGCTGCCGGCTAGCCAGCGTGACCATAGGCCGTGGTTAGCTGGTAGGCCGGCGGCTACCGCTATGCCATCTCTGCCGCTGGCTGAGCATGTCGTGGACATGTTCGAAGCGGCGGAGGCGTCCATTAAGGTGAATGGACGTCTCGCGAAGGCCCCTCGCGAGGTGGCGAAGCGATGCCGCATCGTGCCCCTGGATTACCAGCGGTACGGTGTGGTGCCGAAGCCAAGCGTTGATGATCGCGCGGCTTTGGGCGAAGATGCGCGGCCGGGCTCCCGTTCTGACACGGGAGTCTTGTGCTCGAACGCGTTGCGTTCGGCGAATGCCGCGCTGCGTGATGCGGAGGAGAGTGGGAGGGCGTCGATTGCCGCTCTGTCCCACGTCTCCCAGCTGCTACAGGGGGTGGTAGCGGCCTCCGCATCACGCCAACCAAGCCCGGTAACAGTCCAGAGAGCCATCCAGGATGGTATCAACCTGGCTTTGGACTGTTTGACGCGGGCGGTGACCAGAAGTGTCCGGGCGAGGCGCACGTCTGCGCTTGACAATCTGTGCCCGTCCCAGGACCTGTATAATAGGCTGCTGCGGACGCCTATGACAGGTCCTGGTCTCTTTGGAGGTGAGGGATGCAGGCACCTCCAGGAGACGGTCACTCTGGTTAATAACCAGAGGGCGCTGCGGGAACAATTTGAGGTGCTCCGGCGGGAGCGTGTTCGCGCGGCACCCCCTGCGTATCGTCCTCTGCAGGCTCGAGGTGGTGCTGGCCAGGTCAGAGGCCAGCCACCGTCGCAACGTAGGCCTAGGCCACGGGCGATTCGGCCAGCAGCGAGGGGGGCGCAGGCTCCCCAGCCGCACCCAGCCAGACAGCCGCCCGCGCACCGTGGTGCGCGCGGCGCTGGGCGGGGCGCGCGGGGATCTGGTCGCGGTAATCGGGCCTGATGGCCTGGTTACCGCGGTGGGAACCACTCCGGTGTTTCAGGCCGAGAGAACAGTGCCACTCTGGCCCTCCTTATGTCCACCTCTATCCCTAGGTGGACCGGTGGGCGGCCGTTTGGCCGCCCACTTGCCAGAGTGGAAGCGGTTGACTCAGGACCGTTTAGTCTTGCGATGGCTTTCGGTCGGGTATCGTCCCGACTGGGTGACAGGCCCGCCATCGCGACTGTCTCTCGCGCCGATCTGGACTCCCATTCCACGGGATCCGGATCAGAGGTTGTGTATAGAGGAGGAAATAAATTCCCTCATACTAAAAGAAGCCATTCAGCCGGCACAGAGGTGTCCGGGCTTCTATTCAACCCTGTTCTTAGTAACAAAAAACACCGGAGGGTGGAGGCCGATTCTCAACCTCAAGCCATTGAACAAGTTCATCGAGACGCCCAGTTTCAAGATGGAGACTGTGCGCTCGGTGTTGGCGGGGTTAGAGCAAGGAATGTGGACAGCGTCGATAGATTTGAAGGATGCTTATTTCCACATTCCCATAGAGAGGAGTTTCCGTCGCTTCCTGAGATTTGCATTTCAGGGCCGGCGGTGGGAATTCAGGGTGTTACCCTTCGGAATTTCCACGGCTCCTCGGGTCTTCACCCGTGTGGTTCTCGCGATCACTGCATACCTCCGCAGGAGAAGCATAGCAGTCCACACGTACATAGACGACTGGCTGTTGAAAGCACACACCCGGGAATCGTTGTCAGCCAATCTGGAGATTGTTTTGAAAACTCTCTCGGACTTGGGCTGGGTGATCAATTTCCCGAAATCAGAGCTAACTCCATCCCAGAAGTTTGTTTACCTGGGCATGTTCTTCGATCTGGAGACGGGGTATGTGTACCCCACTCAGGAGAGGGTTCAAATACTCATCTCGGTAATTCAGTCGGTGTGCGACAGTCGTCATGTCCTGGCACGGGTTTACTTGAGAATGCTGGGCTTGATGGTTTCTTTGGAACCAGTCATTCCGCAGGCCGCCTTGCGCAGGCGCCCGATCCAGTTGTTTCTCATGACACAGTGGACCCAGAGTTCAGGTTCGCTGGACTCGAACGTGTCGGTGTTGGCGCCTCTGATTCACCACCTGCAATCTCTTGCCGGGGGTTTTGCTAACCCCTCCCCACCCTCAGGTGACTGTGTATACAGATGCATCGATGGAGGGGTGGGGAGCTTGTCTGGAAGAGTCCACAGTATCAGGGCTTTGGGATCTGGATCAGTCCAAGGAACATATCAATCTACTAGAGCTAAGAGCAGTAGTCCTGGGCCTGGAACATTTTTTAGATTGTTCTCATTCGTTCAGACAACTCGACAGTAGTGACTTACATAAACCGCCAGGGCGGAACGAAGTCGCCCAGTCTCTGTATGATGACATGGAAACTGCTTTGTTGGTGCCTGGATCATGGGATCACCTTGAAAGCAGTTCATATTCCGGGGAGGTTAAATCTGCTAGCAGACTCATTGAGCCGAAGGATGAGTGTTTTACCCACGGAATGGCAACTAAATCAATGTGTGGCGGATCGTCTGTTCGACCATTGGGGGAAACCCAACATAGATTTGTTCGCAATGAAGAAGAATGCGAAGATGACGACGTACGTCTCTCCGATTCCAGACCCAAGCGCTTTCGCAACAGATGCGTTAGCTATCAGCTGGGAGGGAATGTATGCATACGCATTCCCCCCAGCAATCCTGATTCCAAAGGTGCTTCAGAAAATCAGGCAGCAGGAGTGCCAAGTGCTTCTGATCGCCCAGGATTGGCCAAGCCGATCGTGGTATACGGATCTGCTGGACCTTCTGGTCTGCAATCCGGTTCCGCTGCCTCTGATGGACAACCTTATCTTCCAGGGCAAGGCCCTTCACGACAATCCGTCAATGTTCCGATTGACTGCGTGGATGTTGTCAAGGAATCTAGAATTAAGGAGGGCTTTTCTGAGCAAGCGGCCATGTTTATGGCCAAAGCCAGGAGGGGGTCAACCTCCAGAGCATATAATTATAAAATCAACAGATTTGCAGAGTGGTGCTCAAAAAGATGTATTGATCCAAGGGAATCATCTATTCAGGTAGTAGCTGATTTCCTCTGTCACCTATATGATGCCTATAGCCTCAAGCCTAACTCTATTGCTGGTTATAAGTCAGCTTTAATGACTGTTATTCCTTGCTTGGCTAATAGGGGGAGTGATGAAGTAAGTACATTAAATGTATTAATTAAAGGCATGGGCAATCTAAGACCAAGGAATCCTCCACTGATTCCGTCTTGGAGTTTATCACTGGTGCTCCAGGTACTAGGTGATAAGCCTTTTGAACCACTTAGTTCCATTTCTATGAAAATGTTAACTCTTAAAACTGTATTTTTAATTGCTGCGGCCTCGGCGAGGCGTAGGAGTGAAATTCACGCCTTATCAGCCGAGGTTGACCGTTTTGTGGTTACAGGGGAAGGCCTTAAGCTTCTACCTAGGATTAATTTCTTGTCTAAAAATCAGTCATTGAAATATCCAGGTCAACCTATTTTTTTGCCATCTTTAACTAGATATGATCCTAATTCTAAAGTATGGTGCCCCGTACGGGCGCTGCTTCGGTACAAACAGCGTACTTCGGAGTGGCGTACCGACCAGTCAGCGTTATGGTTGTCATATATTGAACCCCATGGTAGGGCGTCTAAGGACACCATTTCTAGGTGGATTGTGGAATGTATTCAATTTTGTCACAAATCCGCCACCGGGCGACAGGTTGACGTGGCCAAGGCTCACAGTGTCCGCGGTGTCGTGGCATCCACTGCCCTGTTTAGTGGGGTTCCTGTGGATGATATTATGTCAGTGGCTCAGTGGCACTGTGAGTCAAGTTTTACAGACCATTACCTCCGTGACACCTCTAACCCTCTCGCCTTGTCGATTTTGAAACAATAACCGCTTTATGTTTGTGAAGAGTGCCTCCGCATTGCTTATATACTTCGCCATTCAGCGACGGTGACAACCACTTGTCGGGACTGTATCATCCTTCTCTACTGGATTCATGATGACAGCTTCCTAGTACAACAAGGTCAGTCTTGTTCATGTGTTGTTCATTGTTTTGTATTGTCACGTTACCCAGTGTTATTAATATGGTGATGGTTTATGTGGGTTGTGGTTCTTTAGAGAGAGTATACGAAAATGGAGCCTTTTCGTCTCTGTCCTATAGTACTTAGCACTAGTACGAAGAGAGCGTGTAGGACATTGAGGTCATTTAATCTTCCTCCCAAGGGAGGGGGGGGAGCGCATATGACAAATCGGTCATCTCTCAGGCATCGGTTGTGTTATCCGATGGTTTATCAAATCCTGACTGTGTTTTCACACAGTTTCAGACGTCATAAGTGCCTTAAACGCTTGAAAGCGTATAGGGAAGAGCTGGTCTTTTGACCTCGCCTCCCTCCCGCCAGATTCACTTTCGAATTCTGGCAATATCAAAAGTATTAGGGAGGTAAGTATACTCTTGATGTGAAATAAACGAAATCTAGGATTTCTTTTTTCACGAGAGAGTTGATACTTACCTCCCTAGATACTGACCCGGCCTCTCCGCCCCACAGAGGCTCGGTCTTCAGGCTCTTGGTAGTTGCATGTGTTAGCCAATAAATGAGCCAGAGGAAGTAGTAGTCGGCGCATGCGCGGTGGTGGGGCGAGCATCCGCCGGACTACCTCTGACTCCCTGCCCAGTAGGGGCACCTAACTGTTTTTAATCTGAGTGTTTTATTGAGTGAAAGCCGATATTTAGCAATATCAAAAGTATTAGGGAGGTAAGTATCAACTCTCTCGTGAAAAAAGAAATCCTAGATTTCGTTTATTTCCTAACCTTCCTCAGAAAGAGGGGGTGGGGGGGAGAGCGCATTTGCCTTTTGATCAATCTCTCTTCATCGGTCGATTATCCGATGCAAAAATTCTATTCATGGTTGTGTCACAATTTCAGATGTTTTAAATCTCTTGAGAATTCAGAGAGCCTAGTCTCTTCGAGGGTGTGCTGGTTTTCAGGACCTTGCCTCCCTCCCACCAAATTTACTTTCAAATTCTGGTGTTTATCAAGAGTGTTAGGGAGGTAAGTATGTTCTCATGATGTGAAATAAGAAAATTTATCAAATTTCTTTTTCACGAGTGAGATGACATACTTACCTCCCTAACAGGATCCTGGCCTCGCCACCCCACGGAGGCCTGGTCCTTTGGTTATTGAATAGTTGCTTCTATGTCAGCCAATATTTAGTAACGGAAGTACCGGTATGCGCATGCGCAGTGGGTGGTGTCTGTCACGTGCATGACTGTGTACTTCCCCCTGCCCATTAGGGGCACCTAACTTTTTATAATTCTGAATATTATTGAATTTAGAGCCGATATACTAGTATATCAAGAGTGTTAGGGAGGTAAGTATGTCATCTCACTCGTGAAAGTGAAATTTGATCAATTTTCTTAATGTATCATTAACAAAACGAAGAAAATGTGAAAGATTTTGGAGCTGGCGTGAATTTTATTTAAGAGTCATACTTATAGTGTACTGCCCCTCAAAAGATGCCACACGAGATAGGACAGGCGGCTTTACATCCCCTCTGAATAACAGGGACTGCGCAGGTCTTTACACCTATCCACATGCCTTAGTGCGGGATCAAACCTGTAGCATTTGGATTCAGTATTGCGGCAGAGATGAATGCTCTAAACTACTGAGCTACGCAGCCTCCCATCAGATTTCCTATAAAATGTGTTTCTAGTGAAAACTATAAAAATGTAATATTTGTCCAGCCAACCGAAGGCCCATATAGACACCCAGAAGTGCAGGAGATGCCCTCTGACAATACACTGTATGGCCCATAGAAAGGGCTCAATCGTAACAGATACATTATTAACCTAACACTCAGGCCTGTATAAACGGCTTCTACACTGTCTTGAGAAATGTCCATTTTCAGACCAATAAAACACTATTTGATAACCAAGCCAGTTATTCCAATATTTTCCAAAATAATCTCTTGCTCTACAAATGGAGATTTTCTATAAGAAAATTGAAACATTCTTTTTTTTTAAATTGATGGTTGAAGGGTAAAAGCAAGTCATTGTATGATGCTTTAGGGTCAAATGACCGTGGTACTTTAAGGCAGATGGGCTTACAACCACCTTTTTTATCGACACACCACAATGGAGGAATGCAGTTTAGTTATGCCCTGCCTATCACTAGCTAAGCTCCACCCACGCTTCGCCCGTATTGGTGATCGATCGATCTCTAAACTCCCTGACTATCAGAAAACTATACAAAGTAAGCTGTTGAACATTTAGAAACTAATTTGACTGGGTGTTGTTGCTGCCTATGGCCTATTGATTATGACATCATATGTGTGATGAATAAACTGGAAAAATTTATTTGGGCCCAGACACAAATGTCCATTACAGACAGGTTTAGCCATAAGTTTGTAAAGTGACCAGTAATGAATATATGATCTATCTCATTTCAGGTTGGCTCAATGGATATGACAATAGCAGATAATCAGTTAACTGTGAGGAAGCAGAAGGATGAGATAGACAGACTGACCGCTGAACTAGCTGGTCAAATGGAGAGATTAGAGGCCATTAATCAGGAGGTGGACAGTAAGAATACACAGATTGAAAATCTCAACTCCAGCATTGTAAGTGATAATTCACCTTTCCAAAGTACCCACCCATCATATGACGTCATAATGAACTGGGCGATGTGTAGAATGACATCATAATGAATGATGTCATGAATGATGTCGATAAGTATGTCACAAATGCATATTTGAAGACGGTCTATGCGTTGTTGTACAAATTGTTTGCTTTTACTATTTAATAAATCTTCTGTTGACTATTTTGAAACTAATTTGACTGGGCACTGTTGCTGCCATAGGCAGCAACAGCATCCAGTCAAATTAGTTACAAAATATTCAACAGCTTCCCAGTATAGTTTTCAGGAAATTGATAGCTAAGGCATTTGGGGATCGATCAATCCCAACACTGCGACGTGTGGGTGGAGCTTAGCTAGTGATGGGCGGGGTATAGCTAAAAATGGAAAGGTCCATTCTGTATCACAAAATTTGAAAATTACAGTGTAGCTCAGAAATAAGGTAAAAGGTCTCCAAAAAAAAATGAAACATACTGTTGAATATTTTGAACATAACTGGAATTAAAGACATTGCTGTCTAAGGCAGCAATGGCTTCCAGTCCAAATATTCAATAGAACCTTTCTTACATCATGTTCAAAATTGTACGAACTAACATGTTTCTGTTTTTGTTTTGGAAACATGCTAGCTTTAACCCTTTAACACTCCTTACCCGAGCCAGTCATTCCAGTGGTAAATTTTCAAAAATAGTCTTCTTGGTCTGCAAATGGACATTTTAGATAAGAAAATTAAAATTTTTTAAAACAGATTTACGGGTTAAAATGTTAAGGAACAATGGTTGGTTAGGTGGCTGAATAGAGAGTATCCAGTCTCATATGGGACGCTGATCCATGGGAATCCACTCCATCAAGCCAACGTGCTTCTGAGGAGCACAGTTTAGACAAAGAGCTGGTTGATAGGTGTTAAACATCAAAAGGAACTGATAAATTAACATCAAATAGAGCTGATTTAGAAATAAAGAGTGTCGAACATTAATAATGTTAGTCTTTAAAGGGTATCACCCTTTGTTCCTGTTATCAAGAATATTTTTGAAATGGAGAGATGTGATCTGTCACTCATGAATATGATGTAATAATCAACTGCGTCACTAGTGAGGTGACATCTCAATCATTATTACGTATAACTCTGTCATGAAAATTGAATTGTCCATTATGAAGTGTATGAATTGTATGTCTTTGATGAATTTATAATTTATTAACCCTTTAATGGTTAAATTTGGTCGAGTAAATCAAACTATTTGCTTATTGAATGCCCATTTGCAGGCCAAGAGAGGATTATTTTTGAAAATTTACCACAGGAATGACTGGCTCGGTTATCGAGCCAGGCATTCCAGTGGTAAATTTTCAAAAATACTCTTCTCTTGACGTGCAAATGAACATTCCCTAAGACCACTGCAAAGGACAGTTTTGGTTGACTTGACCATTAAAAGGTTAAACATTCTGTTGAATATTTTGCAACTAATTTGGAGTCAAATTAGTTTCAAGATATTTAACGAGTTACCTGTATAATTACGTTGAAAATGTGATTCTGGGAATTCAGGTTTCAAAGTATGTAAATTGATTCCAGCACACATACACAATGAGCAGAGCTTAGCTATAAATGGACAGTGCATACATAGAAATGGAGATATCCGTTGGTTGTATACTCTGAGCTCTAATAAAAGTGTTATTGCATTGTTAATATGTTTCATTGCAGGTTGGCTTGGAGAGTGAGCTTAAGCAAAGTAATGTGGAGAAAGCGGAGTTAGAATCCATCCATTCTGAGCAGGCCAAAGAACTAATGAGTCTACAGGTTACATTCCAACAACAAGAACAGTTAACACAAGAACTTCATAATAAGATTAAGGAGAACGATGACCATGTGTTGCAATCTTGTTCCAGGATCTGTTCTGGTGTGTTGAGCTTAAATGACATCGAAACTTATGTTGAATCATTGCGTCAGGATTTGACTAAATCTCAAGTGTTTTCCAATAAATTTGAGGAAAGTGTTAGTGAATTAAATGGGAAATGTAAGTTATTAGAATGTGATAGTGAAGCATTGAGAAGTGAAATTATGCAAAATGACGAAGCTGTGATGTTGTTAAAGAATATAATAAGTGAGAGAGATACTGAACTTAAGGTTTTAACTGAATCTGTTATTAATAAGGATACTCATATTAAGGAGCTGAACTTGATGTTAGAAAACACACGGACTGAGTTAGAAAGTAAACAAAGTGATATGCTTGGATTACAGAGTGCCATAGCGAGAAAAGAGGAGACAATTAGCACTCTACAGAACCTAGAAGAAAATAAGAACAGTGAAAGTAAGACGTTACTGGATAGGATTATCGAGAAAGATAATATGATAAGTGAGTTTGAAACTACTTTACAAAATGTTAGCCATGATTTTGACAATTCTCGGAAGAAAGTTTTTGACACTGAAAATGTGGTTACTCAGAAATGCGAGCAAATACAGACATTAGAAGAATCTTTAGCAGGAAAAGAAACTGAAGTCAGTTCATTATCGAATAAATGTAATGATTTAGAAAGAATGCATGATATGTTGAACAGTGATTTTAAATCACAGAATGCTAATTTTGAAAGCCTACAATGTGAACTTGCCTCAAAGGATCAGGCAGTGAACATGATGCAGAACACAATAAGTGAGAAAGATCATAGAATTGATGACTTAGAAATTGTACATCAAGCACTTAGATGCGATCTAGATCTGAAAGAAAAGGACAACAGGCAGCTTCAAGCAACTATTAGTGAAAAAGATGCTAATGTGGCTTTATTACAGACTGTCATCGATGAAAGACAACAAGAAGTCTCAGAGTTATCACAAAGTATTACTACCAAAGACCAGGCCATTAGTGATATAAACTTACAGATGTCCAAAGTTAATGATAATTTAAAGTTATCAAATGATGAATTACTAAATATGCGAAGCATGCTGGTCCAGAAGGATGGGGTGCTATCTACTTTACAAAGCACTATGGATGAAACAGCCATTCAAATCAACGACATTACAAATAAGGCAGATAAGTGTGATGATAGAAATAATCAATTAATTTTGCAAATTTCCAATTTGAAAGACGATGTCGAAAACTATGAAAAAGAAATTGTATCATTGCGTAATGATATTATTGAAAAACAAGATTTGATCACATCTTTGAATAACTCTGTGAAATCTCAAGAAGAAAAAATGGCGACCTACGTCAGCAGTTCAGGTGAAAAGGATCAAATTATCACTGATATGAATGATGAAATTAAAGATTTAAAACAAGAATTGAATTCTGCTCATGATGAGTTAGGTAATTTCCATTCTTCTGTAAGAGAAAAAGATGATCAGATTGTATCACAACAGTCTGAAATCAAAGCTAAAGATAACCAGATGTTGACGTTGAATGAAAATATTCAGAAACATAACAATGATCTCATGGCATTGACTCAAGATGTCTCATCATTACATAGTATGATTATTCAGAAAGATGAGATGATCTTAGTGCTCCAGAATTCAGTAGAAGATGAAGACAAAGAAATAAAGAATGTTCTACTTAAATTAAAGGCCCTAGAAAATATCACTGGAGAAAAAGAACTTGAAATTAAGAACTTGCAAGAAAATGTTATTACCAGTTTACAGAGCAATATCACTGAGAAACAAGATGCTATTTTAACTTTTCAGAGCGCTGTGCAAAGTAAGGTATCTGAAGTTGCAATACTACAAAGCCAAATTAGTGATTTTGAAAGTTGTATTTTGCAAAAAGAGAATGAAATTAAGGAGCTACATAATGATGTGATTTCCAAGGACAGACAAATTTCAGAAATAACAGTTTCATTAGAAACAAGTATGCAAGAAAATAAAACTGTTCAGAACTCGTTGCAAACTAAAGAAAATGAAGTGACAATACTACAAAGTCAAATTAGTCATGTTGAAAGTTGTCTTTTGGAAAAAGAGAAAGAAGTTAAGGAATTACAAGATGTTGTGATTACCAAAGACAGTCAAAGTTCAGAATTAACAGTTTCATTTGAAAGAAATATTCAAGAAATTAAACTATTACGTGAAGGACAAACAGAGATGGATAAAACATTCCAAGAACAGGTTCAATCGTTGATGATGGAACTTAGTCAAGTAGCAGAACGATTAGCACAAGAAGAATGTAAAGTGATTGAATTAAATAACACGAGTGAGGCAAAAGAGGTGGAGATTTTGGAAATGAAAAATTTTTTTGAGAGGATTAATCAAGATTTTGAAGAAAAACTGCAACAGAAAGAAGCGCAAATATTTAAAGCGCAAGAAGGGCTGCAAAATTTAACTAGTGAGAAAGAGGATGTACAGGTTCAGTTCTCAGAACAGATTGCAATAGAAAGGGACCAGTATAATAAATGCATAGATGGCCTTAGAGAAGAATGTACAAAGTGTCAGACATTTTCAGATAGTTTACAGAATGAAAAAGCTGAGTTAGAAGCTAAGCTGGAGTCATTGTCCAGCAGCTTTGAGCATGCCTCTTCAGAGAACATAGACAAGGAGCAGCAGATTCTGAACCTCCGAAAGAAACTTTATGATGCAGATGAGTCTGTGAGAGAGGTGGAGGGAATTATTGAAGAACAACATGAAAAGATTGAAGAGTTGATGAGTAAAGAGCAAGAAAGCAGATCTGCAATGGAAATGACTAGGAGTCAGTGTGAAGTACAGGGTGCACAACTAAGCTCAGCAGGTGCTGAAATTGAGAACCTTCAAATTCAATTAGATGAGCTAACACAAATACTACAGACATCAAGCAAAGTGCATTCAGAGAAAGTACAAATAATTGAAACTCATAATGCACTTATTAATGAATTGTCCACAAAGATTGAGAGCTATGAGGCTGAATTGCGAGAAATCTCACAAGAAAGACAGATGCTAATATCTGAAAACACACATAGTCAGGCTGTTATTGAAGATAAGAACTCCAAAATAACCGATCTTGAGAAAAGTCTTACGGATCTTCTTTCTAACTGTGACTCTAATGATGCCATTATAGAGCAACTAAACACAAATTTAGTCATTGAACGAAATAAAGTTGAAGAAGTACGACAACAGATGACTCACATACAAACAGAGTTGCAGAGTCAGCATGACTGTTCTAATACATTAGCAGAACAGAACCAACTTTTAAAATCTGAAATACAAAAACATATTGCACAAATTGAAACACTTAGCATAGAGCAAGCATCGCTTTCCTCACAATTACAGAGTTTAAAAACAGAGTTTTCTGAGCAACAGCATAATTTATCTGTTTTGCAAAAGGATTTCAAAGATGCGCGAACGAAACTTGAAACTCAGACTCAGAACGTGTTTGTCTTGACAGAACAGAATACATTTGCTGAGGAACAGATTGAAAAGATACAGGCCATGAAGCAAATGCTTACTGATGAAAAAGAAAGATTAATGGCTGAGCTCAATCAGACAATAGCAAAGCTTGAGAGTGAAACTGACAAATCTGCTTCGTTAGTAAATGAGATTAGTGATATGAATTCTAAATTCGAAATGATAAGTGAAAATGTGAGTTCATATATGGAACAGAATGCATCTTTGACTTCAGAATTACAAAATGTGTATCATGAAAGATCTGATTTGTTGTCACAATTACAGCAGACTAAACTTGATTTTCAGACAGAAAAACAGAGTGTTGTCTTGCTGAAAGCATCAGCAGATGAAAGTAGAGACAGCATTGAAAATCAGGAGGAGCAATTGCTTTCATTAACTGAACAGAAGATACTTTTGGGTGAAGAATGTCAAAAGCTTTCCACATATGTACAGTTGTTGGAGGGTGAAAAGGAGATATGCACAAATCATTTGACAGTATTCCGAGCTGAATTGGACAGTGAGAAAGAAGTGCAAGCATCGCTGTCTGAGAAAATTGAGACATTAGCTTCTAGTCTTGATAGTAAACAAAGTGAATGTGTCCATCTTCAAGGTATTGTAGACACTACTCAAACTGAAAGGGAAGTCATAAATGATGAACTGACCAAGGCAACAGAAAAATTATCCAGACTTGCAGATGAAAATCAAATGTTATCTGACACAGTCAGAGACTTAACGTCCAAATTGGAAACATTTGGTAGTAGGAACTTAGAGCTGGAACACAGTTGTACCCAGCTGCAAGCATTTACTTCTGAACAGCAAGGGAGGCTCAATGAAATTTTGGTAAATTTGAATTCTGTTACTCTCGATTCGCAGAAAAAACAAGAAGAAAATGAGAACTTAAATTCATATCTATCTTTATTACAAACAGATAAACAACACTGTGAAGTTAAGATCGATGAACTGACAGCTGAAGTGATTGACAAGACTGCCGTTGTTGAGAAGTGTTTAAGGGAGATACAGGGAAAGGAACGTGTTATTGATGAGACTAACATTGCATATCAGACTATGTTGACAGAGTTTGAAAATGCAAAGTTGCTGTTGGAAGAAAAAGTTCATTCTGTGGAAGAATTATCTCGAAAGTGTATAGAAGTTGAGAACAAATCTAGTGAAAAAATTTCTCAAATAAATGTGTTAACTGAGGAGAATATTAGTCTTAGTAATTTATTAAAGGAAAAGGAGGATGCTGTTATTATGCTTGAACAAAAACAAACTCAAAACCTATCTTCTGTTCAAAAGTATGAATCAGATGTTAGATCACTTCAGGAAAGTAATACAGCATTAAGTAAAGAAATAGATGATATGAGGAACGCTATGTCAATGAAAGATGAACAGCTATTTATGTTAGAGACGGAACATAAAAAGATGGTGGGCGAGATAGAAGTTATGACTAATCAATTAAAGACTAGAGACACAGAGATACATGCTTTTAAAATGCAGTTGGAAAAGCAGAATGCAATGTACCAGCTTACTGAGACAACAGCTGCAGAGAAAGATGAGCGGATTGTACAAGTTCTTGAAGAAGTAGAAACAATAAAGAATGAGATTTATAATAAGACATGTCAGGTTTCTGATCTTGGTGAAAAGTTGACAGCAGAACAGCTGAATGTCACCACAATACAAAAGTCACTCACAGAGAAATTGGAGGAAACTTGTAATTTGAACAAGTCAATTGCAAATTTAGACCATGATTTAATAGTTGTAACACAAGAACGGACTGAATTTGAAGGCAAGATAAATATTATTTCAGATGATTTGGACGCTAAAACAAACATGTTAACAGAAGTAAAATCAGCTCTTGAACTTCATGTTCATCAAAGAGCTGATCTTGATCATAGAATTGAAGATTTGCTTAGCAAAAATGAAACCATTGAAACCAAACTTAGCGAGAAAGAAGAGGCTTTAACATGTGTGAAGACTGCTATTGAGCAACTGCAAAGACAGCATGATGACACAGTCCAACAAAAGGATGAATTATTATTGAATTGTAATGAAAAGGATGTGATTGTTCTAACCCTTACATCTGACCTAACAGAAATAAAAGACAAACTAATGAATGTTGAAAATGTGTCTGTCGGGAAAGATTCACAAATTCTAGAGCTGACAACTAGTGTTACTGATGAAACTAGTAGGTTGGAACAATTGCAAAAATCTCTGGATGCTTTAAGAGAACAATCAGAAAGCAGAATAAAGCGCTTATTGGAGGATAATAAGGAATTAGAAGCCACACTAGAAATGAAAGATGAAGTGACAGCTTCATTAGAGGAAGGTATTATATCATCAGAAGCTATTAGAAGTGATCTTGAGAAACAATTAGATGTATCCAAACTTGTTGTGTTGGAGAAAACAGATGAGTTAGAAGCTGCACACAGAGAGAAAGAATTGCTGAACTCGGCTCTGGCTGAGAAAGATGGAAGTTTATCATTGGAAGTTGAGCGCAATGCAGTTATGCAGGAGGAGCGGCATTCTTCTTTGTCGTTGATGGAAGAGTATAGAACATCATTAACAGAACGTGAAAGTGAATTAGAATTATTATCAGATGAATTGGATCTAACCAGAGAGCAGGTCATATCTTCAAAAAATCAAATGGAAAGTCTAAAGACACAGATGAGTATTCAGATTGAATCTTTGAATCAATCTGTAAGTTCATCAGAAGAGAAACAACATGATATTGAGGCACTGAAGTCAAAGATTGAAGAATCTAATACACTGTATGAAAGTACAGCGTATGAGAAATCTGAGCTTCAGAAAGAAGCAAATCTGGTATCTGTGAAGACAGAAGAACTAACTGAGAGATTAAGATTGAAAGAAGAACAGTTGGTAATGTTGAATGAGACATTAGTGCAGTATAATGTACAAATATCAGAGAACACTTCTCAGTGTGAAAAGCTGCAGTCATCCATAGAGCAATATGAGAGCAGTGCTGAGATTACTAATACAGAACTTAGAAATAAGAGCAAAGATCTTGAAGAACTACAGAGCACATTGCATGTCAGAACTGAAGAATACGAGGCTCTTGTTGTTGAGTATTCCAAGGTGAAGGAAGAGTTTGAGAATGCTAAACATGTGCATAATGTAATGGCTAGTGATGTCAGTGTTAAAGATAGGGAATTGGTTGAGGCATTAAAACAAGCACATGAATCTACAGTAGCAGTGCATGAACTACAGAGTACAATAATGGAACTGCAGCCGCAGTTATCCATAGCAAATAGTCAATTAGAAAGTCTTAGTGAAATGTTACGTGTTAAGACTGATGAGCTGGTAGCTAGCGTGGACCATGTGAATGATCTACAGTCTAGGTGCACAAAGTTATCTGATGACAATCATTTAAAGGACTCAGAAATTGTTGAACTGAAAAATGGTCTTGAGACATTATCCGTGTCTCAGAATGAGAAAGATGAAAGAATCAGTGCAATGACTGAGGAGTTCAAAGCAAAAGAATTAAATTTTAGGAAAGCTGTGGCAACAATTAAGAAAAATAAGTTTCAGCATCAGCAAGCACTATTGAAATTAAAAGAAGAAAGTGATGCCCAAATTGAAGAACAAAAACTAAAAACTGAGAAAGTAGGAATAGATTTAGAAGAAAGTAAGGCATCTAAAGTAATGTTAGAAGAGCAACTAGAGATCTTGACATCAGAACACACAGCTAGAAGTCATGAAGTTGATAAACTCACCGAGGAAATTAAGCATTTGTCAATGGTGTTGGAAGAAAGTCAGAACTCAAAGATGGTTCTAGACAATGAGCTTGTTGATGTTAGATCTGAACTGCAGAATAAACTACGAAACAGTGAGCACATATCATCCCTATCTGAAGAGCAGAACCATAAACTACAGCAATTGACTGCAGAATTAGACACTGCTCATGATACCAATGCAGTTGTTCAAGATGTTGTGAGACAACTGAAGATGGAGCAGCAAGAGAAAACACAGGCACTGGAAACACAGTCCAACTTAATTGACCAACTTAGAATTAATAATACATCTGAATTGGAGACAGTTCTTAGCGAAAACACGCTGTTGAATATTTCACTGGCTGAAAAGGATGTAAGTTTGTCATCGTTAATTGAGCGCAATGCAGTCATGCAAGGGGAACTAGACTCTTCTTTTGCATTGATAGATGAACAAAGGACATCATTAGTAGAACGTGAAAGTGCATTAGAATCATTGTCAGTGGAATTGGATCTAACCAGGGAGCAGGTTATATCTTCGAAAAATCAACTGGAAAGTCTAAAGACACAGATGAATATTCAGATTGAATCTTTGAATCAATCTATAAGTTCATCAGAAGAGAAACAACATGATATTGAGGCACTAAAGTCAGAGTTTGAGGAATTGAATACACTGTATGAAAGTACAGCGTATGAGAAATCTGAGCTTCAGAAAGAAGCAAATCTGTTATCTGTGAAGACAGAAGAACTAACTGAGAGATTAAGATTGAAAGAAGAACAGTTGGTAATGTTGAATGAGACATTAGTGCAGTATAATGTACAAATATCAGAGAACACTTCTCAGTGTGAAAAGCTGCAGTCATCCATAGAGCAATATGAGAGCAGTGCTGAGATTACTAATACAGAACTTGGAAATAAGAGCAAAGATCTTGAAGAACTACAGAGCACATTGCATGTCAGAACTGAAGAATACGAGGCTCTTGTTGTTGAGTATTCCAAGGTGAAGGAAGAGTTTGAGAATGCTAAACATGTGCATAATGTAATGGCTAGTGATGTCAGTGTTAAAGATAGGGAATTGGTTGAGGCATTAAAACAAGCACATGAATCTACAGTAGCAGTGCATGAACTTGAGAGTAAGATAATTGAACAGCAACAACAATTATCCATAGCAAATAGTCAATTAGAAAGTCTTAGTGAAATGTTACGTGTGAAGACTGATGAGCTGGTAACTAGCGTGGACCATGTGAATGATCTGCAATCTAGATACACAAAATTATCTGATGACAATCAAATAAAGGACTCCGAAATTGTTGAACTGAAAAACGGTCTTGAGACATTATCCGTGTCTCAGAATGAGAAAGATGAAAGAATCAGTGCAATGACTGAGGAGTTCAAAGCAAAAGAATTACATTTTAAGAAAGCTGTGGCAACAATTAAGAAAAATAAGTTTCAATATCAGCAAGCACTATTGAAATTAAAAGAAGAAAGTGATGCCCATATTGAAGAACAAAAACTAAAAACTGAGAAAGTAGGAATAGATTTAGAAGAAAGTAAGGCATCTAAAGTAATGTTAGAAGAGCAACTAGAGATCTTGACATCAGAACACACAGCTAGAAGTCAAGAAGTTGATAAACTCACTGAGGAAATGAAGCATTTGTCAATGGTGTTGGAAGAAAGTCAGAACTCAAAGATGGTTCTAGACAATGAGCTTGCTGATGTTAGATCTGAAATGCAGAATAAACTACGAGATAGTGAGCACATATCATCTCTATCTGAAGAGCAGATCCATAAACTACAGCAATTGACTGCAGAATTAGACACTGCTCATGATACCAATGCAGTTGCTGAAGATGTTGTGGGACAAGTGAAGATGGAGCTGCAGGAGAAAACACAGGCACTGGAAGCACAGTACTGTTTAGCTGACAAACTCAGGAGTGAGATGGAAACTGTTGGTAGCATGTTACAAACATTAGAGCTAAACCAATGTGACTCTCTACCTCCTGAGCAACTTGTTTATAATGGTGAGGAAGATGAGAGGAAGCATCTAAGTACAGAGAATATCCGTCAGGAAATGAGTATGGAAAGATTAGCAAAGGTGTTGCAGAATCTCACTGACAGTATGCTGAGAAAGGAGAGTCATATTGCATCTTTAAAACAGGAGTTGGCATCTATCCATGAAACATCAGCCTCCCTCAAACAGCTTTTTCAGGAGGAGGGTCTGTCGTATCTCAATGATTTACACATCAAGCTTGAAAACTGTCCTATTGTAGATTTGATCTCATTGGCTAGAGCTGGGATTGAAAAGCAAAGAGATGAAATCAGAGTTGTCAAAGATACCAATGAGAAAGTTATTGCCGATATGGACGAATTAAAAGCATGTTCGGAAGTGATTAAGCAGGAGGTTATTATTGAGGAGAATAAATCTAGAGAATTACTAACACAGGTGAAGACGAATGCTGTACAAGTAGAAGAATCTCAAAATAGGTTACATGTGCTAGAAGATGAACTTGTTTCTAGTAAGAAAATCATCGCTGAAATTGACCTCAAGACGAAGTCATGTGAAGCAGAGAATGATGAATTAAAATCCTCATTATCAGAGAAAACGACTCAGTTGTCTAACTCATCACAAAAAATAGATGCATTGGAAGAAGAGAGAATACAGCTGAATGGGCATTGTCAGAAGATGGAGATACAGATTACTGATATGAACAAGGTGATTGAACTCCGGCAAACGAGTGAGTTGGAAAAGGATGAAGAGTACAGTAAGCATATTGAAAATGTAAGAGAACAACTCTTACAGGTGCAAGAAGAACGGAAAACTTTGTTACTGGCTAAAGATGATATGGGTCAGGAATTGAATACTCGAAAGACTACATTGGAACAATTACAGGAGGAATTGTGTTCGACCAAAGAGACATTGAGCCATGTGCAAGAAAGGATGAGAATTAAGGAGGTTGAGTTATCTGATCTTCAAGCTGAGTCTGCCAAGAAAGTAAATACCGTATCTGATGCTTCAGAAGAAATATTACCCACAAATAAAGAAATTGAGCAGTTGGAATCTCAACTGAATCAAGCTGGTCATAAGTATATGGAACTGAAGGCAACACTTGACAAGAAAGATGCCGTGTTTGAAGCATCATTAAAAGAGTTGAATGAAAGCAATGTTATTATGTACAAAAACCTTGAACAGACATTGCAACAGAAGGAGAAAGAGATGGAATTGTTAGACCTTTCTTTCTCTGATCTCTTGAACAAACATCAGCAAGAAATTGAAGAAAAAGATCAAGTAATTGCCAACATGAAGGAAGGATCAACATTGATGCAGGATAATCAGTATGTTGAATTGCAAAATATGAAAGTAGCTTTAAATAGTGTTTTATCAGAAAATGAAGAACTACAATATAACATTAAAAACATGGTGAAGAATAATCTGGACCTTTCAAAGCAATATGAAGACTTAGTTACAATGCAGAAAAGTGAGGAGGCTATTCTGATTTCATCAGCCAAGAGCTTAACATCAGAGATAGATCGTGTTAAAATGGAAAATCAAGAGTTACAGAAAATGTTTGATGAGTTAAAGGTAGAAAAGGAAACTGCGACCTCCGAAATAGTATCAATTAAACACAAATTTAGTGAACTGAAGGTAGAAAAAGATACACATTTGTCACATTTGAATAGCTTAAGAGAAGAGTATGAAAGCTTGATGGGAGAGCATGATGGGTTAGAGTCTGAGTTGAGTGATATGACACAGTTATATAAGACGCTATATTGTGAAGTCAAAGAATTAGAAGAAAGTAAGGAACAGCTTGTTGATGAAGTGAAAAGCAAATCTACAGAGGTGTGTGATCTTCAGTCATCCATAGCTGAATTAAGAGATCAGCTGCTAGCTCAGGATACGTCAAAGATTCTTAGTAATGAAGCTAATGTTCTCAACAGTGATACAGGTTTAGATGTGGAAAGAGCTAAGAACATTGCTGATGGTGAGCATGAAGCTAAGATCATACATGAGGAGACTTCAAATGGATGGGACATTGCGGAGATTCGTATTGATGAAGAACATCTGCAACAGGCATTGGTTGAAGATAGTACAGATTCAAGTGAAGCACTGAGGGTAGAGCTGTGTGCATTGAAGGAAACCCATGCTTTGCTTAATGCTGAACAAGATAAAGTATGTAATAAATTAGAGGTGGCTGAGGTGAAAAGTCAGAAAATCTTGCTTAAGTTGAAAATGTTGAAGGATCGTTATGATAATGGTCAAAAGGAAATGTCTACAATGAAACAATTGTTTGTTGCACTACAAGAAACTAATTCCAATTTAAAAGATGAAAAGCAAACTTTTGTGGCTTCTCTGAATGAGCAGCAGGAAAGGTATAATTTGTTACATAAGCAGATTGAAGATAACCAGGGGTCTAGAAGGAGATCACAGAATAAAAAAGAAATTTATTTGCAAGAAGAAATTAAGAGTTTGAAAGAAACAATTGATATTAAAAACGCAGAACTTTTTGAAGTGAAACGTTTGTCACTAACAGAGAAATCAAATGCTGACCGAACAGTGACTGACCGCGATGATTTCTGGAAGGACAAACTTAATGAATTACAACATGCATGTCAAGAAAAAGATAGAGAACTTGTACAAATGAAGAATTTTCTTGCCGCCGAGAGATCTAGACTGGAAGGTATAACTACTGAACATGAGTACTCCTGGAAGTCTAAGATAGCTAAATTAGAAGATGCTTATAATAGCATACATGTTCAAAAGAGTGTGATGGAAAAGAAATTGATAAATTCAGAGAGTGGCCATGCAGATCTTGTTGGATCTTTGCGCAATCAGCTGAAAGACATGGAAGATCAGTACAAGCTTCTCTCTACTGATATTGAATACTATCAGGAGTTAGTCGAGAAGCATAAGCAATCAAATGCAACTCTACATAAGCAACTCCTAGAGAAAGAAAAAGAGAGAATATTATTTGAGGGGAGGAAGAGCAGCCTAGAGAATAAAATAGAAGAAATAAGCGATGAATTAGAGAAATACAAAACTGAAAAAGCTGAAAAAGATTTGAATCAGAAAGATTTCCAGTCTGACTTATCTGTACTGGAACAAAGCTTAGAAGATGAAAAGATTGCATTCACTGAAGAGAACAGAAGGTTGCACCATCATATGGAAGCTGAGAAAGTTGCATTTGAGGAAGAGAAAAAACATTTGGAGAATCTTGTCAGCAGTTTGAAGACTGAGAATGATTATTTACAAATTGAAAAACAGCAGTCATTGAAGGAACATGAAGTTAATAAAGGTGAACTGTATCAAGCAACACGTGATATCCTACTGCTAGGTCAGAAGGTTGTTAGTCTAGAAACGGAAAAGCAACAACTTGAGTTAGACATTGAGAAAATGAGAGGAGACCTCGCCATGAACAGCAGAGCTAAGGATGAAGTTAATGCTTTAAATATGAGAATTCATGAACTCACATCACTGGAGGATGAGCTCGAGACAACAAGATCAGAATTCTACAGAGTTCAACAGCATAATAATTCAATGAAGAAATATTTAAATGAGATGTCCGCAAAGTTCGTCTTATCGCAGGCCGCTGAACAGGAATTGAATGAGCAGTATAATAAACTGTTAGACGAGAACATTAATCTGGCAAAACAACTGGAAGACATGCATGCCAGATTGAAGCACTTCTCGGTGTCTGAAAACGAAAGATTGTTAGGTCAAGATAGAGTTGACCATTTATCCAAGACAAAAGATAAGTTAACGGAGAGAATTTCACATTTAGAATCTCAATATAAAAATGTTAGTGAAGAAAAATCTAGTATAAAAGAACAGTTTGATAAAACTAGAAGCGAACTAGAACACGTTCGGTTTGAACTTGAGTCTACACGAGCACAGCTCCAAGTTGTTACGTCTAGCGGTGATCAGATGATACGCTTCCAGGAAGAGTATGACAAGCTTCAGCAGCAGTTCAGTCAGGCTGTCGAGCAGAAGAACCTTGTTCAAGGGGAGCTAAATCAGGCGATGCACAGCCTACACCAACGTGAGGCACGATGTCAACAACTGGCTATGCAGGTAAATATGAATGATATTTTTATGAGGTGTAGTCAATCATGACATTTGGTGGCCATGAGATGGTGGTACTTTAAGACAGATGGTCACAAGATTGCTTGCTTTGAAGAAACACCATATTTTGGGCACAAAAAACAAGATATAATTACATGTTAAAAGATATGTGTCCTAACTAGATTTAGGACTATCTGTTACTTTATGAACACTTCACTAACTAGGAGTGTAGCCACGATCTTAGATATATATTTGCTGGCGCCATTATTTCAGCTTCTATTGTTTTCGCCGGTGTGCAATTGTGCAATTGTTGGTATAAAACCATTCTCCTAATACTATTGCTAGTCATTGTTCTGCTGGCTTCCACGATGAGCATGTAGTACATGCATAGCATAGTACAATACTAGTTGTATATATCCTATCGTGCAAGTGACAACAAATATATTGAGAACAAGTTTACTGAAAGCTGTTGCTGCCTATAGCAAGTGGGGGTGGGGGCCGGGTGGATTGTACCATTGACTGTTTTAATATGTCATGAGAACTTTCTTGGAGAGCTATCATAGATAGAATCGGCCTGTTGACGTTGAAGTCACCAGGTTAAAGATCAGGCTCAACTCGACCATGGTACAAAACTTATTTTTCAACATTACGTTTTTCAGGGTTGCTCAATTTTATTGTTTCTCAACTTGTACATATGTTTGCTATCGTCAAATTAATGTGTCTTGATTCTGTTGTCACAGTTACGCCATCACTTGGTATAAGAATTAACATTATCATCTTGATTTATATTAGCTCATCGCCTTAATCCTTTAACCCTTAACACTCTGGTGTCAAAATTTTTAATTTTCAAATTATATTAAAAGATAAACTGGTGTACGTACATTTTTCGACAAATTTGGTGGGAGATATTGCTGTCATAGACAGCAACATCTTCCAGCAAAATTATTGAAAAATGTACACCAGTTTCTTGGATATTGATACAGTAAAATATAGAATATTGACATCAGAATGCTAAGGGTTAATGGTCAAGCCAGCCCAAACTGGCCTTTGCATTGGTCTTGAGGAATGGCCATAATTTGCAGGCCAAGAGAGGACTATTTAGGAACGTTTACCACTGTTATGACTGGCTTGATAAACGAGCCAGTTATTTCCAGTGGTAAATTTTCCAAAAAAAGAGTTCTCTCTGGACATTCATGAGCAATATTTTTTATTTTCTTGCAAGCAAACGTAATATTCTATTTATTCATTATTTAGCCAATTTTTTGAAATTTTGAAACCTTTGTCTCCAAAACCACTTTGGGGGATTGATTCAAAACTCATGCAATATCATCTAGGGCAAGAGATGAACCAACTTTGTTCGCGGGAACTTGATTGGCCAAATGAACCTCTGAACAGATCGGGCTGAAATTTGGGAGATATGATTAGTCACTAAGGGCCATTAAACTTTGTGTTCAAGGGAAGTAGATACGTGAAAAAGCAGGGCCACCATGGACCAATCAAAATGTAGCATTGTTGGCAGCCGTATGAAATTTTTTTATTTGATGGATTTTGAAGCCGAAATCGGTTTTAAATACGTTTTTGGGTATGCTTATTTCAAATTTCCATTTTCGAAATGGTCAGATAAATGGTTTGGCCGCCGTCTTGGCTCTTTTTCCATCCAGTAACTCCCATAGTAAAGCAATCAGAAAATTAAAATATCTTCTTGAGAACCACTGGGCCGATTTCGATTATTAACTCACTTGTCCATCTGTCTGTTCATCAACTTTTTCTTTAAACAACTTTTTCTCAAGTACCATAGGGCCGATTTCAATTATATTTTCCAGGAAGCATCCTTAGGGCATAGCAATCCAAGTTTGTTCAAAGGAAGCCGATCGGCCAACTTGGCCAGCAGCCATCTTGGATTTCGGCCAATTTTTAGAAACCTCTTTAAAAATCTGCTCCGAAACCGCTTGGGGAATCGATTCAAAACTCATGAAACATCATCTAAGGCAAGAGGTAAGCCAAGTTTGTACTTGATTGACCAAATGGTGCGGTGGCCATCTTGGACGACCTAGTTTTAACGAAAACAAGTCTAGAAAAGCTGAAGCCATCGGGTCGAAATTTGGGAGATGTGATTAAGGACTAAGGGCCATTAAAGTGTTGAAATTGATCCATCAAAAAACATGGCCAGTGTGGACAATCAAAATGTAGATTGTTTGGCAGCCATATTGGATTTTTTTATTTGATGGATTATGAGGCTGAAATCGTTTTTATATATGCTTTTGAGTATTCTGATCTTAAATTTGCCATTTTTGCAACTGTCGGATAAACGGCTTGGCGGCATCTTGGATCATTTTCCCGCCAAAAACTTCCATACTAAAGCAATGTGAAATTTAAAATGTCTTCTCGAGAACCACTGGGCCGATTTCAATTATTAGCTCACTTGGCCATCTTGGATTTTGTCTGACTTTTAGAAACAACTTTAAAAATCTTCTCCAAAACCGCTTTGGGGATCAATGCAAACCTCATGAAATATGATCTAGGGCAAGAGCTGAACGAAGTATTCGAGGAACTCGATTTGCCAAACTGTTTGGATGGCCTAGTTTTCGTGAAAATGACTTCTCCAGAACCGCTAAACGGATCAAGCTGAAATTTGGCAGTGTTTAGGGCCGAAATGCCATTAAAATTTGACCGTGGAAAGTTGATGTCAAAAAACATGTCTGCCATGAATCAATCAAAAGATATCATTTTTGGCGGACATCTTGTATTTTCTGCAAATTTCTGAGAAAATCATAAAAAGACTTAATTACACTGGGCCAATTTATAAAAAAATTGGCTAAACTTTCTTACAGAAACTTGAGTGTTAAATTTTTCCAGTGGTCATCTCATTTTGTTCGATTGTGCCAGTGGCCGATATTTCCAAATGAGTGATACAGGCCCAAGGGGCCTCTTGCAGTTGGCAGGAAGCATCATTAGGACATAGAGATCTGAGTTTGTTCAAAGGAAACCGATCGGCCCATTTAACCAGTAGCCATCTTGGATTCGGAAGATTTTTAAAAACGTCTTTAAAGAGCTCTGAAAATGCGTGGGTGATCGATTCAAACCTCATAAAATATCATCTAGGGTAAGATCTGAATTAAGTTTGTTCAAGGGAACTTGATTGGCCAAATGGTATGGCGGCCATCTTTGGATGACGTAGTTTTCATGAAAAAGACTTCTCCAGAACCATTAAACGGATCGGGCCGAAATTCGGGAAATATAATATGGGACTAAGGTCCATTAAAGTTTGCTCAAGGAAAGTTATTACATCAAAAACATGGCCACCATGGACCAATCAAAATGTAGTGTGCTTGGTGGCCATATTGGATTTTTTTATTTGATGCATTTTGAGGCCGAAATTGGTTTTGATAGGTTTTCAATTATATTTTGTAGGAAGCATCCTTAGGGCATAGAGATCCAAGTTTGTTCACAGGAAGCCGATTGGCCTCTTTAGCCAATTTTTAGAAACGTATAAAATCTTTGTCTCCGAAACCACTTGGGAGATTGATTCAAAACTCATGAAATATCATCTAGGGAAAGAGATGAACCAACTTTGTTCAAGGGAACTTGATTGGCCAAATGAATCGCTTAATGGATCGGACCAAAATTTGGGAGATATAATTAGTCAGTAAGGGCCATTAAACTTTGTTCAGGGGAATTAGATACATACAAAACATGGCCGCTGTGGACCAATCAAAATGTTGTGTGTTTGGCAGTCATATTGGATTTTTCTATTTGATAGATTTTGAAGCTGAAATTGGAAACACCATTATGGCATAGTGATCTGAGTTTGTTCAAAGGAAGCCGATCGGCCAGTTTGGCCAGTGACCATCTTGGATTTGGCCGATTTTTAGAAATGACTTTAAAAATCTCCGAAACTGATTGTTGATTGATTCAAAACTCATGAAACATCATCTGGTACGACAGCTTAACCACTGGGTCAATCTTAATAAAACTTGGCTAAACCTTCACAAAAATTAGATTGGTAAATTTTTCCAGTGGTCATCTCGTTTTGTTCGGTTGTGCTGGTGGCCAATAATTCTAGATGAGCAATACAGAACCCTTTGGCCTCTTGTTTTATATAGGACTTTGTACTGAACTGCCTTGATCTGAAATAAAAGATTGAGTTATTTTGCTTGGAAAGGTGAAGCTAATTTCCTATGGCAAATTTTCACACAAATAATTGATTTAGTCGAACCTTGGTAAAAGAGATTAGTAATAAATTTCTATAAATCATTTTTTAACCCTCATATCAGCCAAAAACGGCTTCTGCAGTGCTCTTGAGAAATGTCCATTTGCAGACCAAAGAGAAGACTATTTTTGAAAAATTATCACTAATGACTGGCTCGATAACCGAGTCAGTCATTCCAATGTTAAATTTTCAAAAATAATCTTCTTGGTCTACAAATTGACATTTTCTATGAAATTTTCTTGAATAAATTCAAGGGTTAAAGGGTTAATCATTTTGCATTTGGGTCTTTAGGTGAGTCAGTTAGCGGAGGACAGGAGCTACCTTAATAAACAACTCGCGACGTTATCGAAAGCTTTACGAGAATTGGAACAGCAATACGCAGCCTTACAAGAACATAACGTCCAGCTCCGTCAAACGAATGTCTCATTGCAGTCAAAGGTTCGTATCTCTTTACCCATCAAATTTATTCAAGAAAATTTAAATATTCTCATTCAAAATGTCCATTTGCAGACCAGAAGACTATTTTTGAAAATTTACCACTGAAATGACTGGCTCGTTTATCGAGCCAGTCATTCCAGTGGTAAATTTTCAAAAATAATCTTCTTTTGGTCTGCAAATGGACATTTCTCAAGACCCATGCAGAAGCCGTTTTTGGCTGATATGAGTGTTAAAGGGTTAATCTACTCACCCATGTAAATCAGTTAGGTGAAATTGATTAATACTCTGTTGAATATCTTGAAACTAATTTGATAGAAAAATGTTGCCACCTAGCAGCTTTCAGTCAGATTGATTTCAAAATATTCAGCGGCATAACTCTATGATTGCTCTGAATATGAGACAAATGGATTTCAGTGTTGAAATGGTTAACTAAACGGTTTGTCATATTTTGTGTCCTCAACAATCTTTCCTCTTGTTAAAATCTTATTGATAATCTTGAAAACAATTTTACTGAAAATCTGCTTCTAACATTCAATCAAATTACTTAAAAAATGTCCACCATGCTTAATATTTCACTTGAGTTTTGTAGTTGAGGTTATTAGTCCCATACCAGTAAAACCAGGGGTACTTTAGTCTTGCACTCTGCCTGCCCATCTGTCGCAGTTGGTTTTCCACACTTTTTCAGTCCTTCAAGGTATTCAATTGAGGATTGGTTCATCGCTTTATTATGAGAAGTTACAGACCAAGTTCGATTTTCACGTGTATGCGTCAATTTTCTGTGTAGTTATGCCCCCTTTCGTCTTATGAAATACGAAAAATATTCACACTTTTTTCCGCAGTCCTTTAAGGTATTCAACTGAGAATTGGTACATTACTTTATTATGAGAAAGTCCAGACCAAGTTCGAGTTTCACATGTATGCTTAAATTTTTTTATGGAGTTATGCCCCCTTTCGACTTATTCAAATGAGAATTGGTACATTACTTTATTATGAGAAGGTATAGATCAAGATCGAGATTCATCAATCTTTGATGGAGTTATGCCCCCTTTCGACCCTTTTTTCCGCACTCCTTCAAGATATTTAAGGGAAATTGGTGCATCCCTTTAATATAAGGAGTTACAGAGCAAGATCGAGCTTCAGACATTTTCATCAATTTTTCATGGAGTTATGCCCCCATCGGTTTCGTCTCATGAAATATGAAAAATATTAGTTTTCCACACGTTTTTTCGCAGTCCTTCAAGGTATTCAACTGAGAATGGGTACATTGCTTTATTATGAGAAGTTACAGACCAGGTTCGAGTTTCACGTGTATGCGTAAATTTTTCTTTGGTTTATTCCCCCTTTCCATTTAAAAAATACAAAAAATATCAGCGTTCCTCACTTTTTCGCACTCCAAGATATTTAATGAAAAATCGGTACATCGCTTTAGTATAATGAGTTTCAGAGCAAGTTTAAGTTTCAGACATTTTCGTCAATTTTCCATGGAGTTATGTGTCCTTTCGACTTTTGAAATACAAAAAACACTTGTTTTCCAAAAAACTTTTTAGCACACCTTCAAGATATTCAACTAAGAATTGGTACATTGGTTTGTTATGAAAAATTACAGAGCAAGTTGGAGTTTTACACGTATGGGTAAATTTCTGATAGAGTTATGTCCCCTTTTGACTTATGAAATACAAACATATCAGCTTTCAAGACTTTTTCGTTGTCCTTCACCATATATAACTGAAATGTGGTATATTGCTTTGTTGTGTGAAGTTACAGATTTAGTTCAAGTTTCAGCTGCTTCTGTCAATTTTTAATGGAGTTTTTGACTGTCAATCTCTAAAAATTTATGTCACCAGGTCGGGAACATGTATTGAATTGTTGTTTTTAGTGGTGGTGGTGGTTGCAGTTGTAGTGGTGGGTGATTGTTGTGGTGTTTGAGGTTGTGGTGGTAGTGATGATGGTGGTAGTGGTGGTGCTGGTGATAGTAGTGCTGGTGGTATCAGTGCTGGTGGTAGCGGGGGCAGTGATTGTCGTCTCTTGACCTGCAGAACATTCAATGACTTTGACCATTAAAGGGTAAACATCCCTTTTGGCTTCACGCTGTTTCTCTGTCCTGCAGAACACTTAGGCTGAGATTACCTGCTTTTATCATCTTACTAGACAATCAAAATAAATACTATTTTGTTGTACAATGTGTACAATTCATACAATGCTTTCTCCCATAGGCATCAGAATTAGAGAACCGTGTGTTTGAAGAGAGTCCGCTTGCCTCACCTCTAGTTGAACAGGTTATTGAGCGGACATTTGTACAGGAGCCACCAGATGAAGACATTCATCATACTGATCTAGTCAAGTTAGTTATCCAAGTCACGTTCTCACACTCGCTTGCTCACTCACTCACTCACTCGCACCAATCTGTCACTCACACTTGCTCGCTGGCTTGCACTCACTCACTCACTCACTCACTCACTCACTCACTCACTCACTCAAATCTGTCGGTCGCACTTGCTCGCTGGCTTGCACTCGCTCGCTCTCTCACTCACTCACTCACTTACTTGATTGGTCAAATGGTTCTGTGGCCATCTTGATTGATCTAGTTTTTAGCAAAAACGACTTCTCCAGAACCACCAAAGGGATCAGGCCAAAATTTGGCAGATATGGTTAGGGACTAAGGGCCATTAAAGTTTGTTCAAGGGAGGTTGATCTGTCAAAAAACATGGCCGCTGTGGGCCAATCAAAATATAGCGTGTGGCAGCCATATTGGATTTTTTTATTTGATGGATTTTGAGGCCGAAATTGGTTTTATATTTGTTTTTTTGGTGTTCTGATCTCAAATTTGCAATTTTCGAAACCGTTGGATAAACGTCTTGGCGTGAAAATAATCCAAGATGGCCGCCAAACCGTTAAACGGTTTGACGGTCATCTTGGTTCATTTTCCTGCCAAAAGCTCCCATACTAAAGCAATGGGAAATTTTAAATCTTTTCTTCTCGAGAACTACTGGGCCGATTTCAATTATATTTGGCAGGAAGCATCCTTAGGGCATAAAGATTCAAGTTTATTCAAACGAAGCCGATCGGCCAATTGGGCCGGTGGCCCTCTTGGATTTTGGTAAATTTTTAGAAACGTCTAAAAACCTCATGAAATATGATCTAGGGCAAGAGCTGAACCAAGTTTGTTCAAGGGAACTTGATTGGTCAAATGGTTTGGTGGCCATCTTGGTTGACCTAGTTGTAGCGAAAACGACTCCTCCAGAACCGCTGAAGGATCGGGCCGAAATTTGGCAGATATGATTAGGGACAAAGAGCCATTAAAGTTTTAAGGGAAGTTGATCCGTCAAAAAACATGGCCACCGTGGGCCAATCAAAATATAGCGTGTTTGGCGGCCATATTGGATTTTTTTCTTTGATGGATTTTGAGACCGAAATTGATTTTATATGTTTTTGGGTATTCTGAACTCAAATTTGCAATTTTCGAAACTGTAGGATAAACAGTTTGGTGGCCATTTTGGATCGTTTTCCCACCAAAAGCTCCCATGCTAAAGCAATGGGAAATTTAAAATGTCTTATTCTCGAGAACTACTGGGCCGATTCCAATTATATTTGGCAGGCACCATCCTTAGGGCATACAGATTTAAGTTTGTTCAAACAAGGCCAGTTGAGGCGGTGGCCATCTTGGATTTTGGCCGATTTATAGAAACATCTAAAATCTTAGAAACCGCTTGGGGATTGATGCAAACCTCATGAAATATGATCTAGGGCAAGAACTGAACCAAGTTTGTTCAAGGGAGCTTGATTGGCCAAATGGTTGGGCGGCCATCTTGAATGGCCTGGTTTTCATGAAAGCGACTTTGTCTCCAGAGCCGCTGAACGGATTGGGCCGAAATTTGGGAGAGATGATATTGATGACAAAGGGCCATAAAAGTTTGTTCAGTAGAAATTAATACATAAAGAAACATGGCCTCTGTTTTCTTGTGACAAGTCTGCTCAACTCATTAAAGTTCTACTTATTGTTAATGACCATTCTGGTTGAAATGCCTATGGTCCAGGTGAGCGATACAGGCCCCTTGGGCCTCCTGTTATAAATTCTGAGTGCAACGTAGTCTATAACTAACATCTGAATTCTGGTATTGAAGGCATGTTTAGTATATGTCTTAATGCCATATATTTGATCTAACGTCTAAGGAGGTCTTCACACTAGAGTGCTAATCGGAAGTAAGACCGAAGTAAGTCCGATCGAAAGCAAATATTTGTTTACTTCTAATAACTTGTGTAAGCATGAACTCTTTCGCGAGTAAAATGAAAATTTGTGATCGATTAGACTTCCTTCGGATTAATCTAATGTGAATACGGACTAAGTTACTAAAGCTCTTGGGCTGAAATGCCAAATGAGCTTATGTCATTGGCGACCGTCTGTCGTGTGTCCATCCATCGTCCATCAACTTTTCCTTTAAATGACTTCTCAAGAACCACTGGGCCAATTTCAATTATATTTGGCAGGAAGCATTCATAGGGCATAGGGATCCAAGTTTGTTCAAATGAAGCCGATTGGACAATTTGACTGGCAGCCATCTTGGATCTTGGCTGATTTTTAGAAATGACAAAATTTTCTCGGAAACCGCATGGGGTATCGATTCAAAACTCATGAAACATCATCTGGAGCAACAGCGGAATCAAGGTTTTTTTAACACTTTAATGGTCAAGCCGGCCAAAACTGGCCTCTGCAGGGGTCTTGAGGAATGTCCATTTGCAGGCCAAGAGAAGACTATTTTTGAAAATTTATCACTTGACTGCCTGGCTCGATAACCGAGCCAGTCATTCCAGTGGTTTAGTGTAACCGTCAAAAACTACAAATGTAACCGGAAATTTTTCTCAGTGTTGATTAGTTGTCAATCTGACTGAGACAACGTTCATGTGGCTTGAGGATTCCCAATATTGCAAGTTCTGGTTGTATAATTCGCATTTGGTTTCTATTGTTATAGAATAACCTTAAGTGGAGTGATTGGGATTTATGGCATTTCGTACTTTGTTTAGTTATACTCATCAGAGAAAATGAAATTGGATTTAGTTGTCCATTAAGAGCAATTGGGATCAAATGTGTATAATTCGAATATGTCTGCTTAGCCTTATGCGTTGGGCAAACTGGGTGTTGCAATGGCGGCACTTGTAGATACCTGTACCACCCCACACGCCAGATCCCATATGGACCAACGATGTAGATTGGTGATTCCAAAATCTGAGTTGTTTCTAGTCCTTTTAACTGTCTGACTGCTACAAGCCACCGAACAATACTTTCAAGGGATGGTAAATCTGGAAATGCTGAATATTTTAAAAACAATTTGACTGAAAGTTGTTGGTGCCTTATCCACCAACAACTTTCAGTCAGATTGTTTTCAAAATATTCATCAAGTGTAGAGTTATGTCCCCTGGAAAATGTCTGCAAGAAGTCAGCAGTCAGACAGTTAAAACACTTTGAATAAATCTGACCCATTTATTGACATATTGTGTTTGTGGATGATAACTCGAGTTTTATTGAAGTATCTTTACCAATTTTTGGTGGGAGGTTCTCCTTAATGATATTATATTGATTTTCTGTATGATAACTCGACTTCTACTAAAGGGTCTTTACCAAACATGGGTGGCATGTTTCCCTTGGGGCTCCAAGAAACATTATCAATTGGGGGGTCAAAAGGTCACGGTCATGGTGACTCATTTAATGAAATTAGGTTGTGTTTCCGTATGATAACTACAGTTCTATTGAAGGGATCTTAGAAAACATGGGTGGGAAGTTGCCCTTGGGCCTTCAAAACACTGTTTTGATTTTGGAGTCAGAGGTCAAGATCACATTGTCCTAATGATTGAAGTACTGTGAACTTGGCACATTGGGGGGGGGGCATACTTTAGCAATCCCATATTGTCGTTCTTGTTTAGCCTTCAATTTCTTTGTTCACACTTTCCAACATTGTGAGGCGAGGAGGTGGGGTGGGGGAGGCGGGCCAACTTCCCACCCATGTTTGCTAAAGACCAATAGACAGACTACCAAGCAACAGTTTCATAAGAAAAAGAAATGAATGAATTTTTTTCATTGATTTTTATCATCAAATGTGCAATTTCAGTGAAATTCATCTATAGTTACTAGCGTTACCTCCCCTGAAAAAGTTTACTTTATAATACTTGTTTCTTGTCAAGCCCTACGCGAAGTGGAGGATAGCTCGACATGGTGATCCATTTGGTGTGCAGTGTGCATCAAGAATTAGAATAATGTGAACATTTTCCATCAGCATGCAGACATAAGCATCTTGATTATTATGATGGCAAAAAATGTTAAATGTCTGTTTTATCTATTTGTAATTTCTCTAGCCAACTAACGTCCGTACAAACTGAGCTGGAAGATAGTCAGCAAGCCAATGCCTCATTACAGCAAACTGTTTTCAAACTGCAGCAGTCAAATACATCTGTTGAGCAAGATAGTATAAGCCTTCAATCCGAATTAGGAGCAGAAAGAAAGTCAAAAACACAGTTAATGGATGAATTATTACATCTACGGGAGCAATACAGGATACATGGAGCTAATTATGATTCAGATCTTATGGATGAAGTAAGGAGATCTAGTCAATCATAAAATGTATATTTGTTTAACTCTAATATGGTCAAACTGGCCTCTGGAATGGTCTGTTGAATGTCCATTTGCAGGCCAAGTGATGACATTGAAATGTTACCATCGGAATGACTGGCTCATTTTTGAGCCAGTCATTTTAGTTGTAAATTTTCAAAAAATAGTTTTCTCTTTGCCTGCAAATTGACATTTTCTGTTAGAAAACTTAATTTTCTTTACCAAATCAGATCATTAAAGGTTCCAAAAGATCAAATATGAAGAAGCATTTATAATGAAAGAAAACTTATGTTGAATCTTTTGAAACTAATCTTACTGAGAGTTGTTGGTGTACATGGCAGCAGCATGTTCCTGACAAATTATTAGCTCACCTGGCCAGAATGTCCAAGTGAGCTTATGCCGTGGCGACCGTCCATTGTTCATCCATCATCCGTCCGGTGTCGGGCCATCCGTCCATCAACTTTTCTTTAAGCGACTTCTCAAGAACTGCTGGGCAGATTTCAATTATATTTGGCAGGAAGCATCCTTAGGGAATAGAGATCCAAGTTTGTTCAAACAAAGTCGATCGGCCATCTTGGATTTTGGCTGATTTTAGGAAACGTCTTTAAAAATCTTCTCCGAAACCGCTTGACTGATTGATTCAAAACTGATGAAACAGCATCTAGGGGCATAGCTGAACCAAGTTTGTTCAATGGAACTTGATTAGCCATATCATTCGGCGGCCATTTTGGATGACCTAATTTTTGCAAAAACTACTCTACTGCTGAACGGATCGGGCCCAAATTTGGGAAATATTATTAGGTCCTAAGGCCCATTAAAGTTTGTTCAAGAGAAGTTGATATCTAAAAAGAAGTGGCCGCCATGGACCAATCAATATGTAGCATGTTTGGTGGCCATATTGGCTTTTTTTATTTGGTGGATTTTGGAGCCGAAAACCCCCATAGTAAAGCATTGGAAATTTTTTAATGTCTTCTCGAGAACCACTAGGCCGATTTCGATTATATTTCGCAGGAATCATCCTTAGGACATATGGATCCAAGTTTGTTCAAGCAAAGCCGATCGGATAATTTGGCCGGTGGCCATCTTGAATTTTTTGGCCAATTTTAAAAAATTTAAAAATCGTCTTCTCTGAAACTGTTTGGTGGATCGATTCAAGTCTCATGAAACATCATCTAGGGCCACAGCTGAACCAACTTTGTTCAAAGGAACTTGATTGACCAGATGGTTCGGCAGCCATCTTGGATGACCTAATTTTCGCGAAAATGACTTCTCCAGAAATTCTGACCAGATTGTGCCGAAATTTAGCAGACATGATTGGGGACTAAAATGTAACGTGTTTGCTGGCCATATTGGATATTTTTATTTGATGGATTTTGAAGCCGAAATTGGTTTTATACAGGTTTTTACGTATTCTGATTTCAAATTTGGCATTTTCGAAACTGTCAGATAAACGGTTTGTTGGCCATCTTGGATCTTTTTCCGGCTAAAAACTCCCATACTAAAGCAATGGGAAAGTTAAAATGTCTTCTCGAGAATCACTGGGCCGATTTCAAGTATATGTTACAGGAAGCGTCCTTACAGTATAGGGATACAAGATTGTTAAATGGAAGATGATCGGCCAATTTGGCTGGTGGCCATCTTGGATGTTGGCCAAGATTTAGAAATGTCTTTAAAAATCTTTTCCGAAACCACTTGGGGAATCAATGCAAACCTCATGAAATATGATCTAGGGCAGGAGCTGAACCAAGTTTGTTCAAGAGAACTTGATTTGCCAAATGATTCGGCGGCCATCTTGGATGACCTAGTTTTCGTGAAAAACACTTCTGAACTGCTGAACAGATTGCGCCAAAATTTGGCAGATATGATTAGGGCAGAAATGCCATTAAAAGTTGTCCATTGAAAGTTGATACATGAAAAACATGCCGTCGTGGATCAATCAAAATTTAGCATGTTTGCCAACCACCTTGGATTTTCTTAAAAGATCATATAAAAGACTAATTATTAACAACTGTGCCAATTTTAATAAAATTTGACTAAACCTTCACAGAAATTAGATTGGTAGATTTTTCCAGTGGTCATCTCGTTTTGTTCATTTGTGCCAGTGGCCAATAATTCCAGGTGAGCGATACAGGCCCTTTGGGCCTCTTGCTATCAAATATTCGACAGCTTATAGGTATGTATGATTACTGTATTCTGCGGTTGTAGTAGTAGAAACATACTACTTTCACTTCAAGAGTATACTTACCTCCCTAATACTTTTGATATTGCTAAATATTGGCTTTCACTCAATAAACACTCAGATTAAAACAGTTAGGCGCCCCTAGTGGGCAGGGAGTCAGAGCGTAGTCCGGCAGATGCCAGCCCCACCACCGCGCATGCGCAGACTAGCACTTCCTCTTTGCTAGATTATTGGCAAAGAGATCACACATGTTTTTTTGTTCAATAGCTTTTTCGCTCTCTTAAACTGTTTAAGTGGTGTTTGTTTGGAGTGTTAGTCACTTTTTTGGATGGCGGATAGGAATACTTCGCCACAGGAGGACGGAGGACCTTTAAATCAGGTGACTTCTAGTAAAATTAGCGAGTTTTCTTCCCGGTGTATTGTGTTTCCGGGACTCGCGTTTACCGTGATAAGCGCCTTGGTTGGTTGGGTTATATCAACTCGGTGCTACCTAGGACTAATTTCTCTTTCTGTTTATGTCCACAGGTCTGTATGACGCTAGGTGGTGACGTCACAGTAACAGAGAGTTAGTTTTCTCTCCACCATGGTTCCATTTCCTACTAACACTGTTAGGTTATCTAACCAAATGAAAAATTATGTCCAGTGAGTTGGAGGCCTGGTATAAAGGTCTTCTCACTTTGCCCTCTTGATCCAATTCCTTCCCCATGAGGTGGAGAGAGTTAAGAGGCGTGCAGATGGTGGAGTTTCCGGTTCGTCACGTTGGATGGTTTGTCTATACAAAGTGTCAGGTATCTAGTTATTGATAATGTGGTGATGTTAATTATTGTAAACAAACAAAGGGAGATAATTAACATTTTTGCCAGAAAAGAGTTATCTATATGTATCTGATGGTTGTATAGTCAACTTATCCATTCAGCATACAATTCGTCCTTGCACTTGGATGTTTTGTTGGGATCGAATTTTTCCTGTCACGGGATTAATGACGTCATAATCAGCCTGGCTATGTATTTATCAGCAATTCAAGCGCTATGCTGGTTTCTGATGTATATTGATTTTTATGATCGTTTTCCTTCTCTTTGAGTTGGATTGAGTTTCTAAGCTTAACTAGTTGCTCATACTCCTTGTCCTTTGGCCTGTTTCAGGGACCGGGTTGCGCGTCCTGTGGACGTTTTATGCATGTAAAGTTCTGGCCGCATCTGTGTTATCGATGTAGCCCTTGTGGTCCCTTGATTAATTGTGACATATGTAAGCACTGGGGGGGGCGAGTTAATGTCCGAATTCTTGTGCTGCTTACAGGCGACGGACGAGGTGGTAGAGGAGGAGAAGAAGAAGAAGCGGAAACGAGAGGTTGTAAGTAGGAAGGGTAAGGGGAAGGTCTCGTCCGCGGTGGATATGGAGACCTTCCGGACCGAGATGTTGGGAGAGATGAAGAGGACAATAAAAGATTTGGTTCCAGGGTTGCTTCGTGGCATGCTTCCTGGACCAGATCCTTTATTGTCCTCATCATCGGCTTCGGAGCAGGTAATCCCCGCCTCTGGATCGATTTTCTTTAGTCCGCTTCCGTTGTCCGACGATTCAGAGGTGGCCCCATTAGAGGGGGCGTTCCACGACCCTGGCAGCAGGCTTATTGCCGCGCCGATAGGGGACCGTGGACGGTTGTCGCTGGAACCCGCTGGCTGCTTATCAGTCCAGGGGTATCCACACGCCGCGGTGGCCAGTACCTCCTATGGCGCCGTTCCTGGTCAGCCCGGGTTAGCTCTCTTTGCTGACCCGGGGTCTAATCTTTCTGACCAGGGTGATGAGGATTACCTGCTAGGGTCGCCGTCTGACGACGTGGACATGGATGAAGACGTTTGTACACCCCTCGCGGGGAATACAGGCGCTTTTTTCCACGGTATTACTCACCCTGGAGTAAGGTCCGCGGTTCAGGTGGTGGCCCAGGGCGCTGCTGATGGCCAGCGGTACCGCATACCTCGGCTTGCCGAGCGTGTAGCTGGTGCTGGCCGGGCCCGTGGTGGGGCTATATATACCCCGCGCTCTACCGCGGTGCCTGCTCCTGGTCAAACCAGTGATATTCATATGCCGGTGCTGTCAGGCCCGCATGTTTTCCCTGGCTTGCCAGGTGTATCAGCGTACCCGCCGTCAAGCTCTACTGCTTGCGCTCAGGAGGAAGACGAAGGACCCCGTCTTGTAGAGCGCTCGCAGTTAGCCACGGAGCAGGATTGGTATGACGCTTGCCAGTGGTTGGTGAGCGTTAGGCCTGATCTGCCCGTGGAGCAGTCGGCTAGCCACCGTGTTCACACGCCGTGGTTAGCTGGGAAACCAACTGCTAACGCTATGCCTTCTCTGCCGCTGGCGGAGCATGTCGTTGACATGTTCAAGGCGGCGGAGTCGTCCATTAACACGAGTGGACGTCTCGCGAAGGCCCCTCGCGAGGTGGCCAGGCGTTGTCGCATCGTGCCCCTGGACTACCAGCGGTACGGTGTGGTACCCAAGCCCAGCGTGGATGACCGCGCGGCTTTGGGTGAGGATACGCGGCCAGGCTCCCGTTCTGACGCGGGGGTCTTGTGCGCGAACGCGTTGCGTTCGGCGAATACCGCGTTGCGTGATGCGGAGGAGAGTGGGAGGGCTTCGATCGCCGCTCTGTCCCACGTCTCCCAGCTGTTACAGGGGGTAGTAACGGCATCCGCATCGCGCCAGCCGAGCCCGCTCGCGGTCCAGCGAACCATCCAGGATGGTATTAACCTGGCGCTGGACTGTATGACGCGGGCGGTGACCAGGAGTGTCCGGGCAAGACGCACGTTTGCCCTGGACAATCTGTGCCCGTCTCAGGACCTGTATAGTAGGCTACTCCGTACGCCTATGATGGGTCCTGGTCTTTTTGGAGGTGAGGGATGTCGCCACCTCCAGGAGACGGTCACCCTGGTGAATAACCAGAGGGCGCTGCGCGAACAGTTTGAGGTGCTGCGTCGTGCTAACGTTCGCGCCGCGGCCCCTGCGTATCGTCCCCTGCAGGCTCGAGGTGGTGCTGGCCAAGTCAGAGGCCAGCCGCCGTCGCAGCGCCGGCCTCGGCCGCGTGCGATTCGGCCAGCAGTGAGGGGGGCGCAGGCTCCTCAGCCGCCGTCAGCCAGGCAGCCGCCCGTGCACCGAGGTGCGCGCGGGGCGGGGCGGGGCGCGCGAGGATCTGGGCGTGGTTATCGTTCCTGACAGGGCGCTTACCGCGGTAAGGACCACGCCGGTGTGTATGGCGACGGAGACAGTGCCGCTCTTGCATGCCTTGTGTCCACCGCGGTCCCTAGGTGGACCGGTGGGAGGCCGGCTGGCCGACCACATGCAAGAGTGGGAACGGTTAACTCAGGACCGTTTAGTCTTGCGATGGCTTTCCGTGGGTTATCATCCAGAGTGGATGACAGGCCCGCCGTCGCGACTGTCTCTGGTGCCAGTCTGGACTCCCATTCCGAGAGATCCAGATCAAAGGTTGTGTATCGAGGAGGAGATAAATTCCCTCGTACAAAAAGGAGCTATTCAGCCGGCACAAAGGTGTCCGGGCTTCTATTCAACCCTGTTCTTGGTAACAAAACGCACCGGAGGGTGGAGACCGATTCTCAACCTCAAGCCACTGAACAAGTTCATCGAGACGCCCAGTTTCAAGATGGAAACGGTGCGCTCGGTGTTGGCGGGGTTGGAGAGGGGGATGTGGACGGCGTCGATAGATTTGAAGGACGCTTATTTCCACATCCCCATCCACGGGAGTTTCTGTCGCTTCCTGAGATTTGCATTCCAGGGCAGACAGTGGGAATTCAGGGTGTTGCCCTTCGGAATTTCCACGGCTCCTCGGGTTTTCACCCGTGTGGTTCTTGCAATCACAGCATACCTCCGCAGTAGAAGCATAGCAGTCCACACGTACATAGACGACTGGCTGTTGAAAGCGCACACCCGGGAAAGTTTGTCGGCCAATCTGGAGATTGTTTTGAAAACTCTCACAGACTTAGGCTGGATGATCAATTTCCCAAAATCAGAGCTGACTCCATCCCAGAAGTTTGTTTACCTGGGGATGTTCTTCGATCTAGAGACAGGATATGTTTATCCTACTCAGGAGAGAGTTCAGAAACTCATCTCATTAATTCAGTCAGTGTGCGACAGTCGTCATGTCCTGGCACGGGTTTACTTGAGAATGCTGGGGTTGATGGTTTCATTGGAACCAGTCATTCCTCAGGCCGCCTTACGCAGGCGGCCGATCCAGTTATTTCTCATGACACAATGGTCCCAGAGTACAGGTTCGCTGGACTCGAATGTGTCAGTGTTGGCGCCTCTCATTCACCACCTGCAATGGTGGTTGAATACAGAGAATCTCTTGCCGGGGGTTTTGCTGACCCCTCCCCACCCTCAGGTGACTGTGTATACAGATGCATCGATGGAGGGCTGGGGAGCTTGCCTGGAAGAGTACACGATATCAGGGCTTTGGAATCTGGAACAGTCAAAGGAACATATAAATCTACTGGAGCTAAAAGCAGTAGTCCTGGCCCTGGAACATTTCTTACAGAAAGTTCAGGGCAAGATTGTTCTTATTCGTTCAGACAACTCAACAGTTGTGACTTACATAAACCGCCAGGGCGGAACGAAGTCGCCCAGTCTCTGTATGATGACATGGAAACTGCTTTGTTGGTGTCTGGATCACCAGATTACCTTGAAAGCAGTTCATATTCCGGGAAGGTTAAACCTGCTAGCAGACTCATTGAGCCGAAGGATGAGTGTTTTACCCACGGAATGGCAACTAAATCAATGTGTGGCGGATCGTCTGTTCGACCATTGGGGGAAACCCAACATCGATTTGTTCGCAACGAAGAAGAATGCGAAGATGACGACGTACGTCTCTCCGATTCCGGATCCAAGCGCTTTCGCAACAGATGCGTTAGCTATCAGCTGGGGGAGAATGTATGCATACGCATTCCCTCCAGCAATCCTGATTCCAAAAATTCTTCAGAAAATCAGACAAGAGGAATGCCAAGTGCTTCTGATCACCCCGGATTGGCCAAGCCGATCATGGTATACGGATCTGCTGGACCTTCTGGTCTGCAATCCGGTTCCTCTGCCTCTGATGGACGATATTATCTTCCAGGGCAAGGCCCTTCACAACAATCCGTCAATGTTCAGATTGACTGCGTGGATGTTGTCAAGGAATCTAGAATTAAGGAGGGCTTTTCTGAGCAAGCAGCCATGTTTATGGCCAAAGCCAGGAGGGGGTCAACCTCCAGAGCATATAATTATAAAATCAACAGATTTGCAGAATGGTGCTCAAAAAGATGTATTGATCCAATGGATTCATCTATTCAAGTAGTAGCTGATTTCCTCTGTCACCTCTATGATGCCTATAGCCTCAAGCCTAACTCTATTGCTGGTTATAAGTCAGCATTAATGTCTGTTATTCCTTGCTTGGCTAAGAGGGGAAGTGATGAAGTAAATACATTAAATGTATTAATTAAAGGCATGGGCAATCTAAGACCAAGGAATCCTCCTGTGATTCCGTCTTGGAGTTTATCGCTAGTGCTTCAAGTACTAGGTGATAAGCCTTTTGAACCACTTAGTTCCATTTCTATGAAACTATTAACACTGAAGACTGTGTTTTTAATTGCTGCGGCCTCGGCTAGGCGTAGGAGTGAAATTCATGCCTTATCAGCCGAGGATGACCGTTTTGTGGTTTCAGGGGAAGGCCTTAAGCTGCTACCTAGGATTAATTTCTTGGCTAAAAATCAGTCATTGAAATATCCAGGTCAACCTATTATTTTGCCTGCTTTAACTAGATATGATCCTAATTCTAAAGCATGGTGTCCCGTCCGGGCGCTGCGCCGGTACAAACAACGTACGGCGGTGTGGCGCACCGACCAGTCAGCGTTATGGTTGTCATATATTGAACCCCATGGCAGGGCTTCTAAGGACACCATTTCCAGGTGGATTGTGGAATGCATTCAGTTTTGCCATAAATCCGCCACCGGGAAGCAGGTTGACGTGGCCAAGGCTCACAGTGTCCGCGGCGTAGTGACATCCACCGCCCTATTTAATGGGGTCCCGGTGGATGATATTATGTCGGTGGCTCAGTGGCACTGTGAGTCAAGTTTTACAGACCATTATCTCCGTGACACCTCTAATCCTCTCGCCTTGTCGATTTTGAAAAAATAACTCGGTTTATATTTTTTGAGGAGGGTTTTATGGAATTTATGGAAACACCCACTTTTTTGGGCCTGCATCAGTCTTTACCAAGGGGAAGATGATGTCAGCAGCCATTTCAACAAGGTCAGTCTTGTTCATGTGTTGTCCATTGTTGATTGTATTGTCACGTTACCCGTTATTAATATGGTGATGGTTTGTGTATTTGTGTGGTTCATTGTTGAGAGTTACGAAAATGGAGCTTTTTCGTCTCTGTCCTGTAGTACATGGCACTTGTACGTAGAGAGCGTATAGGACATTGAGGTCAGTCGACTCTTCCTCCCAGGAAGGAGGGGGGGGGGAGCGCATATGACATTCGGTCATCTCTCATACATCGGTGGTGTTATCCGATGATTAGTCAAAGCCTGACTGTTTTTTCAGACAGTTTCAGAAGTTTAAGTGCCTTAAACGCGGAAAAAGCGTATAGGGATGAGCTGGTCTTTTGACCTCGCCTCCCTCCCGCCAGATTCACTTTCGAATTCTGGCAATATCAAAAGTATTAGGGAGGTAAGTATACTCTTGAAGTGAAATAAACGAAATCTAGGATTTCTTTTTTCACGAGAGAGTTGATACTTACCTCCCTAGATACGGACCCGGCCTCTCCACCCCACAGAGGCTCGGTCTTCAGGCTCTTAATAGTTGCATGTGTGTCAGCCAATAATCTAGTCAGAGGAAGTGCTAGTCTGCGCATGCGCGGTGGTGGGGCTGGCATCCGCCGGACTACGCTCTGACTCCCTGCCCACTAGGGGCGCCTAACTGTTTTAATCTGAGTGTTTATTGAGTGAAAGCCAATATTTAGCAATATCAAAAGTATTAGGGAGGTAAGTATCAACTCTCTCGTGAAAAAAGAAATCCTAGATTTCGTTTAAACTGCAATCAGTCCTTCTTCGTTTTGGCTCACTTCCTCGGGTCTATTCTTGACTTGAGTGTACCAAGTCCTGCTTTCTTGAGATCACTTCGTAGCACGCTTAGCAGATTTATGCAATGACGTCCTCTCCTGGCTTTGTAATTGCTGGCTCAGAGTAGGGCGAATTCCAAGGCTCTGCGCTGGTGTCTCTTCTGGCATCATTAGCACATGGCCAAACATGGACCAGCTTTGCTGGGCGACTTTTACAGACAGTGGCGACGTATTACACATCTTGTACAGTGCATCGTTGGAAATTATGCTGTCTGGCCATCTGTGTCCAGTGATGGTGCGTAGGTGTTTGCGGTAGCAGGCATCGAGTTTGTCTAGAGCTGCCTTGGGAGCTGCCCAGCTGTTACAGTTATACAGCGTCAAGGATACGCAGGTTGCATTGTATAAACGTAGCCCCATGACGCAGCATGCAACAATGTCAGCAGTACTGCAAAGCAGTGAGCCCAGAAGCTTACTTTTCCTCCATGGTTCACTGCCACGAAGTGGATTGTCATTTTCTTTAGTTTCATGCTTTGTAGATAGGTATCTGTTTTGGATTCATTTTGGGGGGTGGGGGGTGGGGGGGGGGGGGGGGGTGGGGTGTTTGGTCTTGTGGAACCTTCCCGCATGGATTTCAATGCAGCAGCAAGGTAACAGATAAGAGCACCGGAGATAGACCATCTCCCTGTGTGGAGCCAATTGATGTCTCAAACTCTACATACTTCACTGACTTGACTCGTACTCTCAGCTTGGTGTCTACAAGCAGTAGTCTCACTAGTTGTAGTTCATCTTCATTGCAACTGGCCTGGCATACTACATCTAGGATCTTTGAGCATTTAATTGTATCGAAGGCGCGTGACATGTCAATGCCCATTTTGTGGAAATCCTAGTGTTTGGACATGACTAACTACACAAGCATGCGTTGAGCCCATACAATGTCTGCACAGCGGCGTCCACGTTTGAAGCCACTTTGACATGATCCGGTGAAGTCGTCGATCTTGTCTCGGATGCGGCATAGAGTAACATTGGATAGGATTTTCCGTATGCTGTTGAGGAGAAGAATGGGCTGCAGATTGTTTGAGGGGGCGGGGGCTTCTTGGGCTTGGGCTTGGGTAGTGCGATATGGGTGCCTTGGCCTACAGCGTCGATGCGAAGGTGGTGCATAAAAGCTGAATTGATTAGGTGATTGATTGGTTTTGAGATAATGTCACTTGCATCTTTGAATAGTTCATTGCTCATGCCATCAGGTCCAAATGCACATCCATTTTTCTGGGCTTTTGGCTTCTGAACTTCTGCTGTTTTAATTGGTGTTAGTAATGGCCTGGGGTCGCCTAAGAACGGGTGCAAGGGCTCATCATCATGGTCAGTGAACTGTTCCTTGAACCATTCTCGAATCGCCTCAGCTTTTCCCTGGTCAGTCCCGATAAAGTGTCCTTCAGAGTTGTGTACAGTGAGTGGTGGTGTGTAGACAGTAACTCTCAGGGCTCGGGCTGCCCAAAACATTTTGTGACAGTCATCCATGGCAGTGATTTTATCTGCTGGGGAGTCTGCTTGTTGAATAGCAAGATCTTTTAAGCGTTCGCTAATGTGGCGCAGAATGTTATTGCGCTCCTGGCCTAGTTTGGTGCAGTTATAAGTAAGGTTGCTTTGAAATTTAGACATAGTTGCGATTTCAAGTGTCAAAAGTGTAAATCTTTTTCCATTTCCTTCTCGGGAAATAGGCTTTGAGATAACTAATTATGAAACCTGATGACTATTTTTGAAAGCATGCATTCAGAAAATTCTGAATTTCATCCACCTGCCTTTTTCAATGACCTTTGTCTTTGAGCTTTAACCCAAAATCAAAAGGACTCTGTGGTCCCAATGGCAACATGTTTAGTGAATTTCCTCCAGCAGAATTTGAAGTATCTCACCCGACACATGCACAGGCAGACACGCATGCGCATATATGCATGTACGTAATCCATACACCTGCGTGCATGCATACATGTACATAGGGGCCTACAGTTCTTAGGCAGCAATAAGCAGTCAGCTGTTTTTCATATTACTCAACAATATTTGAGTTTTAGAATGTATTCGGTTTCATTTGCAATATAAAATGTAATGGTTTAATTATTTTCATGTTACATACCCCTATGTACACTTAGTAATTATATGGACGAACCACCTTACTTTCTCAAATTTAAGTATCTGTGTCTTCCACCGCCATATCTACTTACGGTACAGGAATGCATACGTAAGCACACCCATATGCATGCATGCACACTCTTCAGACCAAGTTTTACTTCTAACAATGCTAGATTTGTTTAAAAGAATCTAATTTTATTCGTTAAACAGCTTCTGCAGTGGTCTTAAACAATTAAGCCAATTCAAAAGTAGTCTTGACCGGCAAATGGATATTAATTTGGCAAATTGTTTAATTTTCTTGACCCATCTTGACCATTAAAAGTTTAATAAAAACATTGATTATAAATGATGCGGGGAACAGTCAGGTACTCAGTGTTGTCATTCCATGCACCCTCATATAATTATGAGCTTTGGCCTGGTTTGACCAAGTTAAATGGTTAGTGAAAATCGTGATGATAAATAATGTGAGGCGGTCAGGTACACTATTCTCATTACACGCATGACATAATGTAATTACGAGCTTTGACATGGCGTGACAAATTTAATAGTTACTGGAATTACCTAAACTTGTTAACACTTCAATGGTCACATTTGAAGGGAAATATAAAGATTTATCTCTTGATGGTCCATTTGCAGGCAAAGAGAAGACTATTTTCTTTAATTTACTAATGGAATGCCTGGCTCGGTTATCGAGCCAGGCATTCCTGTGGTAAATTTAAAAAGGTCTTCTCTTGGCGTGCAAATGCACATTCCTCAAGACAACTGCAGAGGCTGGTCATCACTTGTTTGGCCATAATGGGTGAATATCTTGATGTCAAAACTCTTCAAATTAATATGTATTGATTATTTCAGATTTCAATTTCTGTTAGTGAGGATGGGGCACTTGATGACGAAAGCAATTCAATGGTTATAGCAGCTAGTCCAAGCCTGCGTAAGTACCTAGCATTGCCTCCTTTTACTACTACATACAAGTCAGGATTTTGAAAATAGTGTTGCTGTCTTGGCATGCAAAATGATCTGAACAATGAAAGATTATACATATATTCATATAATAATAATAATAATAATAATAATAATAATAATATAATAATAATAATAATAATAATAATAGTACATTTTTAGAGCGCTTAATCCATGCAACTGCATGCTCTAAGCGCTAACGCGCGTAAGTATTCTATGGATATGCTATTTGAAATAAATAGAATTTAAGATTGGATTTAAAGATTTCTAAAGTTGATGAGTTTCTAATTTCATTTGGTAAGTTATTCCATTCGGTAGCTGCAGTGAAAGAGAAAGTTTTATGGCCATATGTTTTAGAGTTGACCTTAGGTACTTTTAGTAGATTTAGATTTGCAGATCTGAGAGAGCGACCAGGAATGTAAGGTTGTACAAGGTCAGAGAGATAGGCTGGTGCTGTGCCAGATACACATTGGTATGTCAGACATAGTGACTTAAAAGTTATTCTTTGCACAATGGGGAGCCAGTGCAAATCATGTAGGACCGGAGTAATGTGTTCTCGCTTGGCACACAGGGATATGATTCTCGCTGCAGTGTTCTGGACCACCTGAAGTCGCTGAATAAGTTCTTTTGAGGCGCCAATCAGGAGGCTATTACAATAATCCAGGCGCGACGTTATCAGTGCTCGTACTAGCATGATCGCGGCCTCTTTTGTGATATAGCGCCTGATGCTGCCGATATTGCGCAATTGAAAATAGCAGACTTTGCAGATGTAACTAACATGTTTATCCATAGTCAGTTCATTGTCTAAGTATACACCAAGATCCTTTACGACAGTTGACAGCTTTATTTGACTATTTCCAGCTGTGATGTCACATAGGTCGGTCTTAGCACGTCGGTTTGCTGGCCCGACTAACAGAGCTTCAGTCTTTTCATCGTTAAGTTTCAGCATGTTTGTAGTCATCCACTCTTTAATGTCTATATAACACATATTGAGCTGACTTGAGGTGGTTTTCAGTGTATGAACACCATATTTTGAAAAAAAGATGTACTGGGAAGCTATTCCATGCATTCTGAGTTTTGAGCATAATTCTGCCTTATTTTTTACCAGTACCACTAGACTGGATGGTCAATGAGGCGGCGTCACATGTCACCACATTGACCCAAAAATATCAAATTTGGTGGAATTCCGTCCAATGGTTTCAGATGAGTTGCATTGCAATCAATTTCCACACACATGGTCGGGATGGCATAATCCCCACTTTTCTTTTTAAAATGTGGTGAATAATAATTTGGTAGATCCAAGCTGCTGTGTTTGGTGCACGTGCATTTGTGCTTGCATACATATGCATGCGCCCATACATACCCATAGCACATGCAGTCATAAGTAGGCTAAATATGGTATTCCTATTGATATTTATCCCCCAGATTTTGCGAGAGAGCGACTTATGTTTTCGCTCCCGTCTGTTCCACCATCCATGCATCTGTCACACACAGATTTTTGGTCGATAACTTCTTTTGCTTGGAGTATCGCGATGAAACGTGATTAGATGTTTTGCTATGGTGGTAAGAAAGTGCACATTATTTTGTGGGTCAGTCAGTCAGTCAGTCAGTCAGTCAGTCAGTCAGTCAGTCAGTCAGTCAGTCAGTCAGTCAGTCAGTCAGTCAGTCAGTCAGTCAGTCAGTCAGTCAGTCAGTCAGTCAGTCAGTCAGTCAGTCAGTCAGTCAGTCAGTCAGTCAGTCAGTCAGTCAGTCAGTCAGTCAGTCAGTCAGTCAGTCAGTCAGTCAGTCAGTCAGTCAGTCAGTCAGTCAGTCAGTCAGTCAGTCAGTCAGTCAGTCAGTCAGTCAGTCAGTCAGTCAGTCAGTCAGTCAGTCAGTCAGTCAGTCAGTCAGTCAGTCAGTCAGTCAGTCAGTCAGTCAGTCAGTCAGTCAGTCAGTCAGTCAGTCAGTCAGTCAGTCAGTCAGTCAGTCAGTCAGTCAGTCAGTCAGTCAGTCAGTCAGTCAGTCAGTCAGTCAGTCAGTCAGTCAGTCAGTCAGTCAGTCAGTCAGTCAGTCAGTCAGTCAGTCAGTCAGTCAGTCAGTCAGTCAGTCAGTCAGTCAGTCAGTCAGTCAGTCAGTCAGTCAGTCAGTCAGTCAGTCAGTCAGTCAGTCAGTCAGTCAGTCAGTCAGTCAGTCAGTCAGTCAGTCAGTCAGTCAGTCAGTCAGTCAGTCAGTCAGTCAGTCAGTCAGTCAGTCAGTCAGTCAGTCAGTCAGTCAGTCAGTCAGTCAGTCAGTCAGTCAGTCAGTCAGTCAGTCAGTCAGTCAGTCAGTCAGTCAGTCAGTCAGTCAGTCAGTCAGTCAGTCAGTCAGTCAGTCAATCCATCCATCCATCTGTCTTTCTGACCAATATCTTCGTCCATCCATGCAGATTTTGGGTTTTCATTCGAGAACTACTTTTGCTTGTTAGTCCCCTACCGGTAAAACTGGGGGAACTATAGGTTTGCACTCTGCCTGTCTGTCGCAGTTGGTTTTTCCGCACTTTTTTTGCAGTCTTTTTGATGGAGTTATGCCCCCTTTCGACTTATGAAATACGAAAAATATTAGTTTTCCGCACTTTTTTCGCAGTCTTTCAAGCTATTATACCGAGAATTGGTACATTGCTTTGTTATGAGAAGTTACAGACCAAGTTCGAGTTTCAGACATTTTGGTGAACTTTTCACGGAATTATGGCTTATGAAATACGAAAAATATTAGTTTTCCGCACTTTTTTCGCAGTCTTTCAAGATATTCTTCGGAGCATTGCTACATTGCTTTGTTATGAGAAGTTACAATGTACAGACAAAGTTCGAGTTTCAGGCGTATGCGTCAATTTTTTTTGGGTTTATGCCCCCTTTCTACGAAAAATATCAGCTTTCTGCACCTTTTTTCGCACTCCTTCAAGATATTTCAGGGAAAATCGGTACATTGCTTTAGTATAAGGCGTTACAGAGCAAGTTCGAGTTTCAGACATTTTCATCAGTTTTTCATGAAGTTATGCCCCCTTTTGACTTATGAAATGCGAAAAATATTAGTTTTCTGCCCTTTTTCTCGCATTCTTTCAACATATTCAAGTGAGAATTGGTATGTTGCTTTATTATGAGAAATTAGTCTTTTTCGTTCTCCGTCATCATATATAACTGGTTTATTGCTATGTGATGAGAAGTTACAGATCAACTTCGAGTTTCAGCTGCTTCTATCAATTTTTAATGGAGTCTTTGACTGTCAATATCTAAAGATTTATATCACCAGATAGGGGACATGTATTGCAAAGCAATACTTAGAGAATGCTTGTTGATAATTGCTTACATTGTCAGCTGTTTATATTCTTTGCAGTTCGTGAAGAAAGTGGTTACATGCGTCGCATTCAGCAGTGGATCAATGTCAAAAAGTAAGATGTACAAAAGTCATTAACCTTTTTAACTTTAAGCTCCTAGTATCCAATTTTCAAACCACCTGTACAGGTAAGCTTTTGAGTGTTTTGAAGCTCATTTGACTAGAGAAGATGTTGGTACCTTAGACAGCAACAGCTTTGATTCATATTAATTTCATTATAATAAACAAAATATTTCTTTCTTAAATCCGGTCTGTAGATTTTTAGCTCAATTTTACAAAGTAAAAGGAGTTATTGTGATAACCTGTTTGTGTTTAGCTCAACTTTTCTGTTTATATCTGTTTGGTTAATCATACTGGACCCAAACCTTTTATTCAGAATTTTGGTTGGTCAATATTTTGTGTGGCCATTTGGATTTTATTTTAATTTTCCAGAACCATTTAAAACGGTACTCTTTAATTAGATTGCCCGATTTCAGTGAAACTTGGGTGGAATGATCATATCAGGGTAGGCTTCAACATATCAAACGAGAATTTTGATTGGTCAATTTCTTTGATCGCCATCTTGAATTTTTCAAAAATTATCCATGTCTATCGGTATTTAAATGCAAATGCTTCAAATGCTAATGGTCCAGTGAGCATTATAGGCCCTTGGGCCTCTTATTGGTAAGGGTATCGATAAACTTTCTATATTTATTTTATGTTTGAAATCAAGCTTCATAGTTCATTGCAAAATCATAAAGTTGAGCTTCATGGCCACATTTCTAGATTAAATGTTTAGTTCTTTCAATTTTCTAATGTTTTGTTGAAAAACGAAAACTTGTTTGCAAATCAATCGTTTTGCTATTGTAAAAAAAATCTTTTAACCCTTACCACTCTGATGTCAGAATTTAAAATTTTTAAATTAAATTAAAAGATGAACTTTTTCAACAAGTTTGGTGGAAGCTGGTGCTGTCGTAGACAGCAACATCATCCACCAAAGTTGTTGAAAAATGAACACCAGTTACTTTGCTATTGACAGGGTAAAAGATAGAATATTGACATCGGAGTGATAAGGGTTAAACACTTGTCAGTTAACATTTTGCCATAACAATATGCATTAACAATTGACACTCAATAATCTGTTCCATAGTAAACTCTTTGATCAAAATTGTAAATGGCGTGTGTGTGCATGAGTGCATGTTTGTGTGCGTGCGTGTGTGTGTTCTTATAGTATTTAGACGATGATATTGTGATATGGCTTATGACCTAAAACTCATTTTACTGGTAGCTTCTATTAGCCTTTATGTTGTTTCTTTGCATTTGAGCATATTGAAGGATAATGCAAAATAATTTATCTATATTAGCTTCAGTTAGATAAAATAGGATGTAAGTACATAAAAGCATTAATACATTTTGGTACTTTATTTCAGGATTGAAAATTAATTCTCACGAGGTCTGCTCAAGTTCCAGTAAGTATATATACTCATCATGTCATGTGTGGTAGCATTAGAATAGTTATAGCTTGAAGGGGGGAATACTCATCTCATTTCAAATGTTGTATTGTACTAGTGGATTATGGCGCAGAGATTACATATCATTCACTTCAGGGATCCATTCCTAGCAATGCCCTGCCTATTCCTAGCAATGCCCCGCCCATTCCTAGCAATGCCCCGCCCACTCCTAGCAATGCCCTCCCCATTCCTAGCAATACCCTGCCCATTCCTAGCAATACCCTGCCCATTCTTAGCAATACCCCGCCCATTCCTAGCAATGCCATGCCCATTCCTAGCAATGCCCTGCCCATTCCTAGCAATGCTCTGCCTATTCCTAGCAATACCCTGCCCATTCCTAGCAATGCCCTGCCCATTCCTAGAAATACCCCACCCATTCCTAGCAATGCCACGCCCATTCCTAGCAATAACACGCCCATTCCTAGCAATACCCCGCCCATTCCCAGCAATGCCATGCCCATTCCTAGCAATACCCCGCCCATTCCCAGCAATGCCATGCCCATTCCTAGCAATACCCTGCCCATTCCTAGCAATACCCCACCCATTCCTAGCAATGCCCTGCCCATTCCTAGCAATACCCCGCCCATTCCTAGCAATGCCCTGCCCATTCCTAGCAATGCCCTGCCAATTCCTAGCACTACCCCGCCTATTCCTAGCACTACCCCACCCATTCCTAGCAATGCCCTGCCTATTCCTAGCAATGCCCTGCATTATTTTGCTGCTTTTGCATGTATGAGTTGGCTATTACACACAATGCCAAGGGAGCTAACTCTGAAATCTTGTTCCAAGACCTTTAGATTACTTGGCCTTATACTTTGACAGGAGTCTACGGCCAAGTACTCCTGTCAAAGTATGCCGAGGAGTATGTTAGCTGTGCATTTGCTAAGTTTAATAGTAAAAAATCATTAAACAGCAATTAATCATATAAAATCATGATTTAAATAATAATGATTTTCAATTTAATTTTATCACGGAATCGTGCAAACCTAATGTAGACCCTACAATATCTTAACCTACACTGCATTGCTGCAACATCTCATCCTATCCTAGTTGTCTTTTCTACATATAAATAATTTCACAAACATACCTTTTTGTCAAGTTTCTACTTCTATACCATACTCTTTCATAGCCTAATATGCCCAGTCTATCCTACCCTTACAATACCCCCGACTAATCCCACCTTTGGATCACCATAACATTGATCTTTAACATTGTCAGTTAATTACATCTTTAACTTGCCATAACATTTGACCACCACCCATATCATAGCAAACTTGAAGCTTTTTTACTGGTGTGTGATTTATCTCAAAATGAGGCGCTACTGTTTCAAATATTGACATTCTGGGGATCAATAGAGGTGCCTTGGGTCTATTGTTTGGTAAAACCGTTTGTCTTGGATCTGCCCTTCTCTCCCAACAAGGGTTCTCCAATTTTATCAAGAGTTATTCCCATGCTTATTACCAAATATATGATCAGAACCACAAATTATTTTTTTTGGGTTGGGGGGTGGGGGGAAACCAAACCTTCAATATCCACACCAATGCTCTTGTGACTGACATATCACCTATCTTCCTCCTTGTCTTATTATCACCTGTTATCCTTCTTGTCTTATTATCACCTGTTATCGTCCTCCTTGTCTTATTATCACCTGTTATCCTCCTCCTTGTCTTATTATCACCTGTTATCCTCCTCCTTGTCTTATTATCACCTGTTATCCTCCTCCTTGTCTTATTATCACCTGTTATCCTCCTCCTTGTCTTATTACCAGCATCATAATATCATTTTAATGCAGGTCATTCTTGATGCTTTTCAGCTGGTTGTTGACACCGAGGACGAGGCTGCATAGAGAGATGATAATCTGGTATTATTTCACACGAGTATCCGGATCATGTGCAATACAAAATACATGTGAATATAGGCAGAAAGCCATGCAGGAGAAAGATAATACATTCTTATTGGTGCTGTGATAGCCAGTGCACAGTCTACACCCGGTGTTTCACCTTTGAGCAAGATCAGCTACACTATGCAGCATAATGATAGAGATGCATATCATAAAACGATTTTACTAAAAGTCTTTGCTGCCAAAACTTTTAGTAAAATTGTTTTCTGATGTGCATCTATATCCTGTATGCCTATGCTTATGCTGTATATAAAGGTGTTTAGTCATTTATAGAGTTGATTACCTGAAATGCAATCACAGGTAGAAACTCAAAATAAAACTGAGAACCGGTTCATGGCACATACATCAGTTTTCACTGAATCTCTGTTTTTAAATGTCCGAGCGCACGTTTGAGGTTAACGTGAATTTGGTGACATGTCCTTTCTTCATATACCGCACCATTTATAAACCAACGGGGAGTGTGTTGGCTATACTCTGTATGTATGATTACTATATTCTGCAGCTGTAGTAGTACAAATATATACAGCTGCAATCAGTCCTTCGCTTTTGATCGCTGTGTCTTGTCCTGAGCCAAAATCTGTAACTTCCTTTGGTCCATTCTTGATTGAGTGTACCAAGTCCTGCTTTCTTGAGGTCACCTCATAGGATGCTTAGGAGATTTATGCAATGGCGTCCTCTCCTGGCTTTATATTTGCTGGCTCCGACTAGGGTGAATCACAAGGCTCTTTGTGCTGGTGTGTCTGCTGGCATACTTAGCACATGGCCAAACATGGACCATCTTTGCTGGGCAATTTTTACAGACCGCGGCAACGTATTACACATCTTGTATAGTGCATCGGTGTCCAGTGGTGGTGCGTAGGTGTTTGCGGTGGCAGGCATCGAGTTTGTCTAGAGCTGCCTTTGGAGATGCCCTGCTGTTATAGTTATACAGCATCAATGATACGCAGATTGCATTGTATAAACGTAGCTTATTTATCAAGGGCATCTTTGATCTACGAATCCATAGCTTCCAGAAGGACCCCATGACGCAGCGGGCAGAAATGTCAGCAGTACTGCAAAGCAGTGAGCCCAGGCTTCTCTTGGTCTGCAAATAGACATTTTCTACGAGAAAATTGAAATTTTCTTGAACAAATATGAGTGTTATAAAGGTTTAGCACATTGTTAGGGCAGACGGTTCCGGTGTATCTACTGCAGTCTATTCACTATTCATCAATAGTCTGTCAGCAGTTTGTGACTTTTACATATACTGTTACTGTGCATTCTTTTATCTCTAGATATACCGTATTAAATCATTTAATTGTCAAGATGTATAAAATGCATTTTGCTACATTCTTGTCAAAGATTCATTTGCAGACCAAGAATATTTTAGCAAATTTACGACTGGATTGACTGACTCATTAACCGAGCCAGTCAGTCCTAGGGTAAATTTTCAAATATATTCTTATAGTCTGCAAATTGACGTTCCTTATGGTAAAATGTGTACTTACTTGATCAGTTTGGACTATTAACCTGTAAATAGTCCAAATTGATCAAGTAAATACACATTTACCTGTTAATGTTATTATTTCCTGAATCCCAGGAATGATATCACCTCATAGATCATATTTAACTTCCGTTATCAACATTCCAAAATTCAGATTAGAAATTAATTTCAAAATATTCAACAGCTTACCTGTATAGTTACTTTGATATTGGGATTCAGGGTTCGATCGATCTCAACACGAGAAAAGTGTAGGCGGAGTATGAAATGGGCTGGGCATAGCAGAATCTCATATTCTGGCAATCGCTTTGTCCCATTACCTGGGCCATAGCTGTGACAAAATGTGAAATTCGGACACAAATGTTTGGCAATGTAAAATACTGCAGAATGTTATCAAGTAATGTTTGAACTATTGACTAAGTAGTCTATTGTTTGAACCAAACCATATAGCCTATTATTTCAAATTATTGTTGTATTTTTAAAAGGTCAATGACCCTTGTTTACAATGGATGAATCCGTTCTGTCAAGAATATGATGTCATAATCAATTATGTCACATTTAGGCTGACGTCTCAATCATAATTGACAAAAATACTGTCATGAACCTGGAATAGTCTGTCAGTTATACTAATTGTATGTATACCATTTAATAAACATTCTGTTGAATATTTTAAAACTAATTTGATGGGGCGCTGTTGCTACCAACATCGACAGCAACAGCCCCAGTCAATTAGGTTCGAAATATTCAAATGGTTAACTGTAGTTACAATTAAATTGGGATTCTGGTAATTCAGGATTCAAAGTATAGAAATCAATCCCAACCAACGCACAAAGCATGGGCAGAGTATAGCTAGAGATGGGCAGAGTATAGCTAGAGATGGGCAGTGTATAGCTAGAGATGGGCAGAGTATAGCTAGAGATGGGCAGAGTATAGCTAGAGAGGGGCAGAGTATAGCTAGAGATGGGCAGAGTATAGCTAGAGATGGGCACAGAGTATAGCTAGAGAGGGGCAGAGTATAGCTAGAGAGGGGGCAGAGTATAGCTAGAGATGGGCAGAGTATAGCTAGAGAGGGGCAGAGTATAGCTAGAGATGGGCAGAGTATAGCTAGAGATGGGCAGAGTATAGCTAGAGATGGGCAGAGTATAGCTAGAGAGGGGCAGAGTATAGCTAGAGATGGGCAGAGTATAGCTAGAGATGGGCAGAGTATAGCTAGAGAGGGGCAGAGTATAGCTAGAGATGGGCAGAGTATAGCTAGAGATGGGCAAGGCATAGCTAAAAGTGGATTCATCCATTGATTCAGCTCATAGCAACAATATCTAAATGGAAGGGATATGGAATAAAATAGAGGTATGACTTGCTGCAACCTTGCTAGCTTTGTCAAGATTGTCAAGAACTTGACATAATGGCTGACTACTAGTTGTGAGTCACAACCAAAAACTTGTTCCATGAAATAAATGGGCCATATATATTATAAGCATTCTAATCATGTATATAATGGGAGTGATAGGATTTTAGTGCCTGAAATTACATCTGTGCGTGCGTGCGTGTATGAAAATTGTGTTGTATTGCATTGCAATATTCCTTCAGTCATATTTTCTCATAGTTCTGTATAATTTATTCTGTAGATAAGTTCCTATCTGAAAAGTATTGAGCTCCTTATATTTGTAACGTAATTAGGATGTGATTCAATGTCACTGCCTACAATTCACCTTTCCAGAGTATCCATCTATCATATGATGTCATAATCAGCTAAGCGGCGTGTAGGATGATGACATAATCATTACGTTATAAACGATTCTATTTGGCCCATCTTTAACTCCTAATAGTCTGACACGTTGTACGAATTGTCTCTACTATTTAATAAACATGGTTTTATGTTATGTTATTGTATGTAAAACATATTTTGAAATTAATTTGACTGGACTCTGTTGGCAGCAATAGCGCAGTCAAATTGGTTCCAAAATATTCAATAGCTTACCTGTATAGTTTTCTGGAAATTAATTGTCAGATCAGAGATCGATCAATCCCAACATGAGAGGTGTGGGTGGAGCTAAGCTAGAGATGGGCGGGGCATAGCTAAAAATGGAAAGGTCCATTATCCACCTTAGTAGATTTTACTCCTGTATAGCACACTGATACTTTACTACTACATAAGCACACTGATATGTTACGCTATAACACTACTATTACATATCATATTGATATGTGTCTAGTTAGATAGCCCCTGCCATACGATGTGTCGTGATAGCATCTTGCTAACTTATTTAAAATCACTCATTTAACAGAATTTGATATTAAGCTTTTAACCAATACATTCTCTGTATCTCACTTTAGGAAAACTGATGAATATTATGATTTATTAGCTCACCTGGCCTGAAGGCCATGTGAGCTTATGCCGTAACGACCATCTGTCATTTGTCCGCCAACTTTTTCTTTAGCCCTTACTACTCTGTTGCCAATATTTTATCTTTTATTGTGTCTATAGCAAAGAAACTGGTGTACATCTTTCAACAATTTTGGTGGAAGATGTTGCTGTCTACGACAGCACCAACTCCCACCAAATTTGTTGAAAAATGAACAACAGTTCATCTTTTAATTTAATTTGAAAATTTTAGTTTTGACACCAGAGTGGTAAGCATTAAATGACTATAGGGCCACTAGACCGATTTCAACTATATTTGGCAGGAAGCATCCTTTGGGCATAGCGGTCCAAGTTTGTTCAAACGAAGTTGATCAGCGGATTTGGATGGTGGCCATCTTGGATTTTGGCCAATTTTTAGAAATGTGTTTAAAAATCTCCAAAACTGCTTGGGGGATCGATTCAAAACTCATGAAATATCATCTAGGGCAAGAGCTGAACCAAGTTTGTTCAACGGAACTTGATTGGCCAAATAGGTTGGTGTCCATCTTGGATGACCTAGTTTTCGTGAAAACGACTTCTCCAGAACCACTGAAATTTTGGATATGATTGGGGATCAAGGGTCATTAAAGAAAATAGGTAAAAAAATATGGCCGTTGTGGGCCAATCAAAATGTAACGTTTCTGGCGGCTGTAATGGATTTTATTATTTGATGGATTTTGAAGCCGAATTTGGTTTTGTATAGGTTTTGTGTATTCTGATTTCAAATTTGCTATTTTCGAAACTGTCGGATAAATGGTTTGGCAGCCATCTTGGATCATTTTCCCGCCAAAAGCTCCTATACTAACGCAATGGGATATTTAAAATGTCTTCTCGAGAACCACTGGACCTATTTTAATTATAGTTGGCAGGAAGCATCCTTAGGGCTTAGGGATCCAAGTTTGTTCAAAGGAACCACATGGGGGTTTGATGCAAAACTCATGAAATATCATCTATGGTAACAACTGAACCAAATTTATTTAAGGGAACTTGATTGGCCAAATAGTTTGGTGGCCATCTTGGATGACCTCGTTTTCGCTAAAACTACTACAGAACCGCTGAACAGATCGGACCAAAATTTTGCAGATATGATTAGGAAGTTTGTCCATGGATAGTTAATACGTTAAAAAAAACATGGCCGCCGTTAATCAATTAACATTTAGCGTGTTTGGTGGCCAAAGAGACTCATATGAGCGCCTCTATATACACATATGCACTGGCAATGTTCAGTTCAGTAAAGAATAAAAAAAAATTTGTTAAATTTTTTATTTTACTATATATTGAAGTAATTTATTTTGCATTATTATGTATCTAGAACACCATATCAATGTATAAAATAACCCTTTTAACTCTGCAATAATCACATTTTCTCAATTTCATTAACTTATATAACTTATAGGTTATTTCTTGAACATTTTAACCCTTTAATTGTCAAGATTTCTTAAGAGAATTATAACTTTTGTTTAGTCAATGTCGAAAGATGATTATTTTCGCAAATATACCACTGTAATGACTGACTCAGCTATTGAGCCAGTTATTCCAGTGATAAAATTACAAAAATTGTTTTCTCTGGCCATGCAAATGGTCATTTTTCTTTGGTAAAAAAGGTCTGGTTTTGGATATTATGCTGTTCAAACTAATTTAATAGGGACACACGGAACCTAGGCAGCAATGACTTTCAGTAAAATTCTCTTCAAAATTTTCACAACAGAATTTTTCTTTCTCGTAAATAATTTTTGTGATTAGTCTGTATGGTTAAAAGGGTTAATTTTTTTATTTTTTTATCCATAAGTTAATTAATTATGTAGAATATTTATTGTATGAGAGAAATACAGGCATTCCTTCTCGAGTGGTCACATGCTACTTTGCACCAGAAATGGTGGTTCAAATGATCAAAGAATCAACTGTCTTCACCAAGTTTGGTCCGGAAAATGTAAATTTTCTCATAGAAAATGTCCATTTGCAGAATAAGAGAAGACTATTGTTGAATATTTACCATTGAAATGAGAGCCACTCATTTATTGAGCCAGTAATTCCAGTGGTAAAGTTTCTAAAATAGTCTCTTGGCCTGCAAATGGGAATTTGTCAAGACAAATACAAAGGCTGATTTTTGGCCTGCTTGACCTTTAACCTTTTCACTAATGAATTTCTCTATATCTCATTTTCAAGGCAACCATAAAGGAAAACTTTTGACTATTTTGAAATTAATTTGACTGGAAGCTGTTGCTGCCTTATGCAGCAATGGCTTCCAGTCAAATTAAATTCAAAATAGTCAAAAGAAAGTGTAAAAGCATTAATGAATCGCCATTTTATTGCCTCAAGATCTCTGTCAAGGTATTTGACTGTCTGTACGCGTGTTCATGGGTTAGTGAATATTGTTATAGTGTTTGTTATTTATCATTATTCTAAATTGTACATAATAAAATTATACAAGAATATAAGTGATATAATATTGTTGTACATTTGATCTTTATCATTATACATGTCATAGGTGAGAAATGAATATATTTTATATCACAGAACGGGGGAACTACTGGAATACAGTATATGAATTTTGATATTGATATGGTGTTTGTTGTTCTATGTACTATGCAGTCTTGGGAGGTGGTGACCTGCCAATAGCATCTCAGGCTTCTAAAATCTGTCCTGGGTTTGATACAGATTGAGATTGTCATACAATCATTGAAAATGTGGTTAAATGGATGGATCCTGTCTGTCAATACAGTCACTTGTTAGCTGACATCACAATCAAATGACATAGGAATATTTGAAACTAATTTGAGAGGTCCCTGTTGCTGCCAGTGTTAGGTTTATAACCCTAACATTGAAATTATGATTCTGGGAATTCATGGTTGAGTGTTAAAATCTGCTTACATGCGTGCAAAGTGGGTGAAGCGTAACTAGAAATGGTCATAGTATAACTCTAGCTGGATCCCTCTACTCAGGATGATTCCAATGCCATAGATCTAGGCAGAAATTCATCCAATAGACTGCGTTATCATGTCAAGTTGAGGCCTTGCAGTTCCATGCGATGGAGCTTGTGGATCCAATGTTGCTCCTTTATCCATCTCCAAGTTTGTGGAGTTCGGGTCTGTATGGTCTTTGTTCAACAAGAGAGAACAAGACATGAATCATGTGGTATTGTATGTCATTTCCCTCATGTCTTGGCCTGTAGGCATGCTTCTATCAATTTGGCAGTCACTTCGACAGCCTTTCTGGCCTCTTGGTGGTCTCGACTGCAATGGCTGTGATTGTGGTTTCCAGATATTAGAAGTCGAAGATTTAGAAGTCGTACCAAACCAAACAAGAGCCATCATTATTCCTGATAATGTGGAAGCCTAACTATATGTAGTTATAGCCTTGTGTGAATTCCTTCTCTCCACTATAAGTAGATAAAAGCAGGGAACTACACGGATTTACATGGTTTTACCAATTTATATTCGTGGTGGAGTGAAAGAATTCACCTTGGAAATCAATGTAGTTCCATGCGATAGACTAACATTTTGTCCAAGCGAGTAGTATAGTACAACAACAGGCCTAAGGGCCTGTGATGCTCACCTGCACCATTAGTATTTGAAACATTTGCATTTAAATATACACGATTCTTTACATTAAACAAGATGGCCACCGGAGACATTGACCAATCAAAATTCTGAATGAACGTTATGGAGCCTATCACCATAGATTGCATCTAACCAAATTTGGTTGAAAGATGTTAAGCAGCTATGGAGGAGTAGCATTTTGACCATTTTCACCCAAAACATTTATGAATCAAAATTCTGAATGGAAATTCTGGAGCCCATCACCACAGGATCCTTTCAGCCAAATTAATTTGGTTGAAATCGCTCAGAATGGTAAGAAGCAGTTGGACAATTTCCGATACATTTTTCATAAAATCTAAGATTTTCACCCAAAAAATTGATCAATCAAAATTCTGAATAGAAGTTCTAGAGCTTACCACCATATAAGCCATCTAGCCAAATTTAGTTGAAATATATCAAGCAGCTATGGAGGAGTAGCACTTTGACCATTTCCGGTAGATTTTTCATAAAATCTAAGATTTTCACCTAAAACATTGATCAATCAAAATTCTGAATGTTCTAGAGCTTAGCACCATCGAATCGATCTAGCCAAATTTGGTTGAAATATGTCAAGCAGCTAAGAAGGAGTAGCATTTTGACCATTTCCGGCAGATTTTTCATAAAATCTAAGCTTTTCACCCCAAAAATTGATTAATCAAAATTCTGAGAAAAAACCATCTGGAGGGTACCACCATAGGATCCTTTCAGCAAAATTTGGTTGAAATTGGTCAAACCGTTAAGAAGCGATTTGATGGATGGACGGACAGACAACGGCCGCCATGCCATAAGCTCACTTGGCCTTTCAGGACAGGTGAGCTAATAATGGAAGCCAAGATATGTTTCGGAACTACGCTGCAGACAAGAAATTTGGGTGTGTATGTCTTGAAAGACAAGTTCGTACAATCAAATATTCTATTATTGACCCCCTCCCCCTATTATTACACCTCCAGCAGAGCTTGGCAATGATGTTGTCATACATGTTTAATTTGCCCACCAAAACGTGTTTCATTATGAACATTCACAGGGATGTGTGCATCAGTGATGCTTTTTCCAATTTCAAATATCTCACTTAGTGCTACCATACTGGAGAACTGTTAGTCAGCAATGGTTAATAGAAATGTGTCCTGGTTAACCCTTGCCACTCTGATGTCAAAATGTTAAATTTTCAAATTAAATTCAAGGATGAACTGGTTTTCATTTTTCAACAAATTTGGTAGATGGTGCTGTCGTAGACAGCAACATCTTCCACCAAATTTGTTGAAAAATGTACACTAGTTTCTTTGCTATTGACACCGTAAAAGATAGAATATTGACATCAGTGTGCTAAGGGTTAATAGTATTTGTGTATTCACCAGGCTGGGAATGTAGCAATTTGTATCAGAAAACGTCCATGAACATTATATAATATGCCGTATGAACCATTTAATGATCTAGAGGAATGCCCACAGAAGTATTTTTGAAAGTTTACCATTGGAATGACTGGCTCTGTTATCAACCCAGTCATTCCAGTGGTAAAGTTTCAAAAATAGTATTCTCTTGGACTGCAAATGGACATTCACTAAGAAATTTTTTTGGAAATCTATGAGATTAGGGTCCTTTCAGCCAAATTTGAAATCGGCCAACCTGTTTTATCGATTTTCTGTGCATTTTCAGAAAATCTCTGAAGATGGCCCACCGACAGAATAACAGGTTTATGTATCAAAGTTTAGAAATCTCTGCCACGTTTAGTTAGAATTGTCCCAGCAGTTAATGGTGAGTATTCTTGTAAAGCAAAGGTTAATTGAGGGGTGGTCATCATGACTTAAAATCACTTGACTTTTCAGGTCAGGTGAGTTAATAATCATGAAATGGGAATTAACATCTTATAACAAGAAATCGAGACATATGTAGACATATTTTAATAATTTATTTTTTATATATAGTGAATGAACAGACTATGCTATAAATTCATATAAATATATTGTTTCTAAAGCGCTTTTAAGACAATTTTAATAACACACACACACGCGTGCCCACACACGCATGCACATACACACAGGGCAAAAGAAAGTATCACATTTTATCACAGTTTACATAAATAACGTAAAACTTATAATGCAAAACTGAAGATCTGCTTTTTGCGTACAAACTGATATTCATTTGGAGAACAATGTTACTGAAGGTTGTTGGTGTCTAAGAAGGCAACAACTTTCAACAACACTATGTCATAATCAACACAAGTCATTCTTCCATCCTTTCCCAGACAATCTTACCCCTTTAACACTCATATTAGCCAAAAACAGTCTCTGCAGGGGTCTTGCGAAATGTCCATTTGCCAAGCAAGGTAAGACTATTTCTGAACATTTACCACCGGAATGACTGGCTCGATAACTGAGCCAGTCATTCTAGTAGTAATTTTCAAAAATAGTCTTCTCTAGCTCTGCCAATGGACATTTTCTAGTGAAATTATTTTCAACAAATTTCAGGATTAAAGGCCCACATTCACCTCTAAATGCTTGAATATAAAAATGCTAAAATTGTATGCTTTTAGAGGTTTAACCCTTTAACACCCATATCAGCCAAAAACGCCTTCTGTAGTGCTCTTGACAAACATCCATTTGCAGAGCAAGAGAAGACAATTTTTGAAAATTTACAATTGGAATGACTGACTCAATAACCAAGCCAGTCATTCCAGTAGTAAATTAAAAAAAATAGTCTTCTCTTGGTCTGGAAATTGACATTTTCTAAGAAAATCTAAATGTTTTGGAAGAAATTTAAGGTGTAAATGGTTAAATTGCGTATCCCAATGTAATGAAACGAAATAAATCTTAACATAAATTAATATTTTTTTTAGTCGTGATGTTGAATTAGGGATACCCTTAATTTATATGGATGGAAATCATCAAATGTTAGGATTTATTTCATTTCACTACATTGCGGTACTTTATAAGTTAAGCCCTCTAAAAGTATACAATTTTATTTTTGAACATTCTGGTGTGAATATTTGCCTTTAACTGTTGAATGACACAATAATAAAGTTATACAGTAGCACTAATGTTACATATTACAATTCTCCATATATCTTAGCACATTCCTTGCTGAATGAAATACCACTCTCACACACACCCCTACCCCCACACCCCACCACACCACAGACAATACACCCTAAGTTTTATAGAGTTTGTGCTCAGCTTGAGTATTAAGGTGTTTAGACAAGTGATCGTCAGTTTGCCTGTAATAAAGAGCAATGATTATGACAATGGAGGATTCAAGTTTTAGCTATGCCCCGCCAATCTCTAGCTAAGCTCCACCCACACTTTACACGTGTTGGGATTGATCGATACCTGAACTCACTGACTATCAATTTCCAGAAAACTATACAGTTAAGCTTAATATCTGAATATCTTGAACCTACTTTGACTGTGGCTGCCTATGGCAGCAACAGCACCCACTCGAATTAGTTTTGAAATATTCAATAGCAAATTTATTAAATAGTAGACATACAATTCGTACAAAAACGCTTATATTCCGTCATCAGTTAAGCGTTCGTGATGAACTTAGCTATGTCATTCATGACGTAATTGATTATGACGTCGGCCTACACATCACGTAGTCGATTATGATGTGATATGATTTACTGAGAAACTGGAATCCTCCATTGAGAGATCTGATCTGCCACCAAAGGATCCGACTTCATAATTAAAATGTCATTTGTTAGCTTATGTCATAATCAAAATGATGTCGAAGATCTACAAATCTTATGCCTTTGATAAATTTACAATTTAATAAATCTACGAATCGTGTCTTTTTAACAAACATTCTTAAATATTTTGAAATTAATTTGACCGTTGCTGCCATATGCAGAAAGACCCCCAGTCCAATTAATTTCAAAATATTAGAGCTTAGCTAGAGATGTGAGTGGCATAGCGAGAAATGGGCCCCTCTATTAGCCTGTACTAAGAGGCCGCCTATCATTAGTGACCACTCGTGCCCACTCTGTGGGTGTTGCTAATGCAGTAATTGAATCCTTGCTTAGTGAATGTCCATTTGCAGGTCAATGAGATTATTTTTGAAAATTTAGCACTGGAATGTCTGGTTTGAGCCAGGCAATGCAGTGATAAAATTTCCAAATAGCATTCTCTTGGCATGAAAATGAACATTAATCAAGACCATTGCATAGGTGAGGTTTGGTCAGCTTGATCATTAGTGTTAAAGCAGACCATACATGCTACATTTAGCCGGCTATATCATACTATAATTCAGATATCATATAATATCAGGGACAGACCTGCATTTCCAAAATGATTAGCCAATAGATTAGCCAACTACAGTTTTTCTTAGCCAAATCGTAACAATTTTAGCCAATGTTTTGCAATGTATACAATCCATCTCCATTAGGTAACCATTTCAACTGAACTCTACATGCCAATAATACAAGATTATTTTCAATAGTTTTGTTAGGCAGCAACAGCTTCCAGTCAATTTAGTTTCAAAATATTCAACAACTCACCTATATGGGTGCTTTTAATCTGAGATATTGGAATTTCAGTGTTTATTTGGTCACAATAAAACACAATATAAGTACTTTTTAGTTCTTCACAATTAATCTTAATGGTTCTCTACTTAGAAAATATGTATAATAATGTGATTTTAATCATTAGCTAAATATTTAGCCAATCCTGCTTTCTATTAGCCAGATTTCAATTTTACTAGCATTTGGCTAATTGGCGAATGGGTAGGTCCGTCCCTGAATATCATTGGGTGGTATCGTGTATGAGGATACCTGCGATACGATAAGCAAACTCTACAAATTTGTATTGTAGTTTATCGTGTCGAATACTTGAGTTTTGGCATGTTTGGTCATGTAAAAAAATTTCCAATTATATCTTGCTATATCATGTCACATAGCAGGAAATTGTGCCGTAAGAGCAAATTGAAAACATCTGCTCAAGCACGAGAAGGTTTTTCCTTTTGTAAACAACATGGTGCCGAAAATACAATATGAATAAATCTGAAAATATCACAGTGTGTGATGGAATACTTTTTGCGATTTGCTGCTCGATAGGATTGATTTCCTGCAAATGTATAAGATTATTGTCAAAAATCTTGCCCTGTATCAAAGCAAATTGCAGGCAAAATCAAACACTGTGAGGCCAGCTTAAAACACACCTGTTTGATTGCTTTAATCCAGGGTTGGCGATTTCCTGCAGAAATACTGGGAGCTAATGGGAAACACCAGGTAGCAAGTTTAAATAGTTAACTTCCTAGTTATTTAACATTCTTAATCCTTACAACCCTGATGTCAATATTCTATCTTTTACTGTGTCAATAGAAGAGAAACGGGTGTTCATTTTTCACAAATTTTGGTGGATGATGTTGCTGTCTACGACAGCACCATCCTACACCAAACTTGTTGAAAAATGAACACCCGTACATTTTTAAATTTAATTTGAAAATTGGAAATTTTGACACCAGAGAGCTAAGGGTTAAGAAAACACTGGTAGGCAATAGTAAGTATCTGCATAAGATACAAAGTTGGTTGAGGATATGGAAACTATTATTCTAACTGCTAAAACAACAACACATCAGACAAAATTAAACATCCACTGAAATGTGGCAGCCATTGCAAATTTATCAGATAACTGGATGTATGTAATAAATCGATTTATATCTATTTAGGTAACACGGTCCAATGGACCATTACAGCTTTAGTCATGCTTCGCCCCTCTCTAGCTAAGTTCCACCCACACCTCGCTATGTTGGGATCAATCCCTGACTATCAATTTCTGGAAAACTATACAGGTAAGCTGTTGAATATTTTGAAACTAATTTGCTGCAACAGCACCCAGTCAAATTAGTTTCAAAATATTCAACAGCATCTTTATTAAATAGTAGACATAGAATTCATACAACGCTTAGTCCGTCATTCATGACGTTATTGATTATGACATCACCCTACATGTCATGTAGTTGATTCGGATGTCATGTGATGGATGGATGGATAAACCAGAATGGTCCATGAGATAACCAATAATAAGATACTTGTACGCAAATAATGACTATTGTCAAAATATGCAATGTACAATTACTCATACAGTTTTTACCCATTGCTCTGTACTTGTGTAAATAATAACAACATATGTACCGGGTAATGACTCATTCACACACACCGTGAGATTCATCCACTCCATAAACCCTTTAAGGACTCATCACGATGTAGGAAGGATTCAAACCCAAGACCTTTGGTGGCTGAGTTGCCTCAGTTACTGCAGAACCATGGATGTCTCCTCAGGATAAACCACGGCAACAAAGGCAATGGACAGTTCCGGTTTTAGCTATGCCCCGCCCATCTCTAGCTAAGCGTCACCCACACCCCGCTCGTGTTGGGATCGATCGATCACTGGACACTCTGACTATCTATTTCTGGAAAAACTATACAGGTAAGCTGTTGAATATTTTGAAACTAATTTGACTGGGTGCTGTTGCTGCCTAAGGCAGCAACAGCGCCCAGTCAAATTAGTTTCAAAATATTCAACAGCATGTTTATTAAATAGCAAAGAATTACAAAGACATATAATGTGTCAGACTATTTGAGATTTGATGACAGTCTATATGGAACCCTTTGCGACGTAATGATTGTGACGTCATCATACACATGCTGAGCTGATTATGACATCATACGAGGTCAGATGATGGATGGATACTCTGGAAAGGTGAATTTCCATGCCTTAGTGCCCCCTCTATTTTGCCAGATATTTATGGCAACACAGGCCTATGTGCCCTCCTCTATTTCCTTGGTGCTCGCCATAAACACTGCTAAATAAAGTATCCAAAATAAGGTATAGTCATCCCACTAGAGACACTGAACAAACTCTGTAATGTTTCTACTGTAGAGGGGTTCTTTGATGCCAATTGCTTGAGAAAGTCCAATGTTGACTTCATGAGGCATAGTCTGCCTTAATGTCCCAAGACATTGCATTAGTACCACTAAAATTATGAAAACTGAACATAAGTCATTATTGTTTTACCCTTTTACTGACATCCTCAAACCCTGGTAATGATAGTAATTAAATTCACTAGCTACAATGTCCTTTTATCATCAGTAAGTAGTCTCATATCTGAACAAATTTCATTCTGAAGTCACAAAAAATTTTCAATTGCTATTTAAATCCAAAATCTGCAAAATAGTTTGAAGATAATTTGAAAGTTATTGGTTCCTTTCAGTTAAATTATATTTTATATTAAATAAATATTCATTTATTGAATGACTGTGTTGGTCATTTCTAAAATTTCCAACGATACACGTTCCTCTGAGAGAAATATCACACCTATATATATGAGCTGAGGATGACTAATGTGTACACATAACTGGCTATATGAAATCCATGTGCACAGTTTACAAGTCTAGATTTGTATGCGAAAGTTATTTTTTACTTGACTGAATATCCAAATCGGCATCATAGATTGATCTTTGATGTCACAAAATACAGAATACTATTATTATGATGATGATGATGATGATGATGATGTACCATAGTCTGCAGATGCAGTAGTTTGGAAACAGCCTGCAGCTACAATCAGTCCTTCTTTGGTCACTCTTTCTTGTAGGGTCAGTCAACCCTACAAGGCATAAAATTATAAATATTTTGAAACTAATTTGACTGGCAGTTGTTGCAGTCTCCAGTAAAATTAGTTTCAACATATGTTGCGTATAAAATGTATGCGTTGCATCTGCTATGTAGAGTTGAGCAGGTGAAATATGTTTTGATTTGCATATTTGCTAACAGATTTTACCCTGTATAAATTTATGTATTTCTATATTAGCCCGTCTGATTAATCGATAATGGACGTTACTATTTCTGATGAGTATTACCCAATTATTGGCATATTTCCCATTTATTGAAGTACTTTCTGGCATGGTTTTAATTGTTATTTCCCACATCGTATTTCCTGCACCGGAAAATTGTTTCCAACTCTGATTAACCCATTCACTGATAAATTCCCCGTACCTCAATCTTAGGGCATACAAACAGCAAGTGTTGAATACTTTGAGATTAATATTACTGTAAGCCTCTGCTGCCTTAAGCAGCAATGGCTTCCAGTCATAGTAATTTTTAAATATTCAACAGAATATGCTATCCATCGTAATTAATTACTTTTTTTACAAGGATTTAGCATTGAAAGGATTAATTCCCATTCATATTAATAATCAACAATAACAACTAATGCATGATGACTGGTTTCCATGGCGATCACGATGAGTCAATCTGTAGTATATTGGATGTGTTATCATTGGAGGGCTGTGTCAAATCATTCTCGATGCCACTTTCATCTGAAACATATACAAGGATAGATTTCATAAACCAGCTAACGTTTCTAAATAATCTCTATGCAAAGCTTGCGTTTTAACTAACACATGTATCGAATCAGGCCGAGGTTAATATTATTTTTTTTAGCACGGTACCCATTTCCTCTTTTAAATCAAATAAGCGCAGTTGCGATGTTTCAGTGTATTACAATGTGAGATATAAAATGACATCTATGATGCTGATTAGAAATAAATTCATTTACATAACTGCCTGATCATTGTCTCGCATCATGTCATTTGAGATTTTCTTGCGACATGACGTGATGCCAAATAACGTGCTGAGAATATTATTTACAGGTGCCAACGGTAAATCATCAAGATGCTCATTGACTGTCCTCAAGACTCACAGGTTTACAGTGCAGCTCATTTAAAGTTAACATCTTTCCAAAACTAAATAAAAACGAAGTTAAATATTTTGACCATAATTGGATAACAATCCAGTTATGGTCAAAATATTAAAACCTGTAAATCTCCAGAGACTTGGGGACTATAAAGGCTGATTCTGATAGTTAATGAGCAGCAGGATGCCAATCAGCATGATGATTTACCTCGTCTTTCTGAGCTCTACTAAACTTACCAGGAAATTGTCTGACCATGATTATCATTGATCGCTCCTCATTATACTCTTCATTCGGCTGTACTATCTGCAGCGTAATCTCATCATCCTGTCCCGATTCACTCAACTCCAACTGTTTTGCAGAAATCATTGATAACAAATTCTCTGACGCCGACGTCACAATCATCCGACTCGTCGTCGGCAGATCCGCGAGATCTTCATCCATACCCTGTGCGCTTGCTAATATCAGTTGATCCGCTGGTAATGTATAATCTATAGTTCTCGTTGTCAAATGATCGGAAGGTTGACTGTCATATTTCAAAGTATAACCCTCGTGAAGTGAATCTGATGAAGATGACACTGCTTGAACAGTAGGTATAGCCAACTGTGCGCCGCCTCTGATGGATATTAAATTATCACAAGAGGTAGCAGTAGTTGATGATGAGGAGACTAGATGGCCTGTCGTAGAGTTAGATGGGTTATTAATTCGTGTACTACTAGACGTTGGTATAAATGAGCTTGGCGGTATAAGATCTGGCGACACACGCGTAGGTATAGAGTTAGATGATAACGTGGCCTGAGACACCATGGTTGGGAGGTGGCTAGTATCAGTCTCGCTATCTTCATAGCTCGGGTTCTCTGTCTGAAACTAAAAGTTCAGATTTGAATTTAGTTATTTACCTAAAAAATGTTAACCCTTCTCAGGCTGAGCACAAAATTAAGTTTTACAAAAGCTTTTCGAAGGAAAACAGGTTTTCATTTTGAGAATGCTGTTGCTAAAACCTGTTGATATTTTTATACAGTAAAGCTTAGAAATAATTAAACATGGAAATAAACACGGATTCTGTAAGTATTGCTTTGCAACACATGTTCCCTACCGGGTGATATAAATCTTTAGCGATTGCCGATTGACAGTAAAAAAATCCATTAAAAATTGACAGAAGCAGCTGAAACTTGAACTTGATCTGTAACTTCTCATAACATAGCAATAAACCAAGTCTCAGTTATATATGGTGAAGAAAGAGTCTTGAAAGCTGATATGTTTGTATTTCATAAGTCGAAAGCGGGCATAACTCCATCAAAAATTGACACATAGCCCTGAAACTCGAACTTGGTCTGTAACTTCTCATAACAAAGCAATGTAGCAATTCTCAGTATAATATCTTGAAAGAATGCGAAAAAAAGTGCGGAAAACTAATATTTTTCGTATTTCATAAGTCGAAAGGGGGCATAATTCAATGAAAAATTGACGAAAATGTCTGAAACTCGAACTTGCTCCTTATAATAAAGTGATGCACCATTTTTCGCCTAAATGTCTTTAAGGAGTGCGAAAAAGTGCTGAAAGCTGATATTTGTCGTATTTCTTAAGTCAAAAGGGGCATAACTCCATCAAAATTTGACGCATACACCTGAAACTCGAATTTGGTCTGTAACTTCTCATAACAAAGCAATATATTAATTCTCAGCTGAATATCTTGAAGGACTGCAAAAAAAAAGTGCGGAAAACCAACTGCGACAGACGGACAGCCAGACAGGCGGACAGACAGACGGAGTGCAAACCTATACTCCACCCGGTTTTACCGGTAGGGGACTAATAACATACTATTGAATATTTTTGACTTAATTTTATTGCCAGCAATGCCTTCCAAGCAAATTAAGTTCAAAATATTCAACAGACCATTTCTTGCATCGTGTTCAAACTTGTACTGACTAGCATGTTTTTGTCTTAGAATCGTATTAACTTATCTATCAGTTTATAAAACAAGCGCTCCCGAAATGAACACCACGGGTAAGTTTGACAGACTAACCGCAGACAGTTACCTGGTTTACAGGCCTGTCCAAATTGAAAATGTGCGGTTAGTAACCCATTTTTGGGTTAAGCATATTTGTTTTAGGCATCCCAGTCAGTTTTACGTAACCATTTTTCATGTATTTATGTACATGAAAAAAATTGCGGGAACAGAAAACATGTTGTGTCAGTAACATTTGCGTAACCTTTGGACATGCACAGTTGCTATTCTAGTGTTGGGAATTGGTAGTATCTTTCTGATCGATGATTGGGTTTATATACTAACCGATGATCAATTAATGATTGATCATAACAGGTTCTCATTTTTTACCCATTTTGAATGCAGTAATTATAGCATGTTCAAGGATAGCTACCCGTTTCAATCCAAGTCGCAGGTATGAGAGATTCTTAATAATTTAAGAAATAATCTGTTGAATATTTTGAAACTAATTTGACTGGAAGCTGTTGCTGCCTTAAGCAGCAACAGCTCCCAGTCAAATAAGTTCCAAAATAATCAACATGTTATTGGTATGGTTGCTTTGAAATTAATATATTATTTTAGTGCTGAAAGAATAAATGTCTTAGATTAAGGAGTAATACTATATAGTTGTAACAATTAAATTTAAATCCTTTTCAAAAAAGTATTCGTTTTCTAGCTTGACCAGTTAAAACATAATAATTAAGTCGATTTATAAACAACCAAAATCGATTTCTGAAATCATGATCGATCGGTTGGTTGAACACGCAAACCAATCAATCATCGATCAAATCAATTAATTGGAACAATACTATAGTAAACTATAGCTCGGTGATACCCGATTCACCACTGAATTACTATCGTAGAAAACGTGGAGCCTGGTATAAGTCTCAATTAAACCTTTCAGTTGTCCGTTTTGATGGCCTACAAAAATTGGTTAATTTTGTTGACGAAGACGGCCAAATGCAGCCATGTGAGATAAGGGCTGGAAGGAAATGGGCCTTGGGAACATGCAATAGGGAAGTAAAATTCCATCAAAACAAAGTTATTCAGTGAAATATTTACACATATATACACCTGTGCAAAAGTTAAGCACCAGCAAAAACAATAGAACGTAGAAACATGATGGTACAACTAGGCTGCCATACTTTTTGTCCCCGCATTAGCTGACATAATTCCAAGTACGAAATGCACATGCATGCATGACTTCACGCCGCTTGATGTCCGTGCGTGGCAGGAAACAGCACACGTGTTCAGTTATGTAAAAGTCCAGTTTGAGGTGTAGAACATTACATACAGATTTAGGCGACAAGATTAGGAATTTTGTGTTCATGACCGTGGTTTATTTGTACAGAGAGAATTAGCTCTTGATTGTGAACCGCTATGGCAAGACGAAGGTTAAGTGATCGTGTGAAATGGCAAATCATAGGCATGCATACCACTGGTATGTCATGCAGAGAGATTGGCAGACAGCTGAACATTAACCATACTGTAATCAGTCGTTTGATTGCAAAACATGGGCAAACTAACGAGGTGAAGGACAGGCCTAGATCTGGAAGACCGAAGAAGACTACTGCCCGTGATGATCGAGCCCTAGTACGCCTAGTTAGGAGATCTCCATTCACCAACATCAGAGTGCTCAGCCAGCAATGGGAAACGCGCAATAGTGTCAATGTCTACCGTCAAAAGGAGACTGTATGCTGCTGGCATGAAAGCTAGGAGACCTGTCAGACGTCCTCTCCTCACTGCACACCACAAAGAGGAGCGTCTGAGGTGGTGCAACGAAAGAAGACACTGGAACATGAGATCCTGGAGACGGGTACACTGGTCCGATGAAAGTCGGTTCCTGCTTCATGCCACAGATGGTCGAACTCGTGTATGGAGGTCCAGACGCACGGCGTACGACCAACGTAACATCATGGAAGAAGTTCCATTTGGTGGAGGTTCCGTTATGATATGGGGGTGCATCTCATTTGATTGTAAGCTGGATCTGTTGACTGTACCTGGAACACTAAATGGACAAAGATATCAAGATTCCATACTGGATAGAGTTGTGGTCCCTCATTTTGTAAATCATGCACCTGGAACCCACCCTATATTCATGGATGACAACGCCCGACCACATCGTGCTAGAGCTGTGCATGAATACCTCCGCCAGAATGCCATCGAAACCCTACCATGGCCAGCAAGGAGCCCTGACATGAACCCTATTGAGCATATCTGGGACATTCTGGGAAACATGGTGAGGAGGGATCCTCCTGTGCAGAACCTACAGGAATTAACAGACGCACTCCATCTTGAATGGCAACGAATACCACAATGGCGTATCAGTCGGTTGGTGACCAGCATGAGACGTCGTGTCCAGGCCGTCATCCAGGCACAAGGTGGATATACCCGGTATTAATAATGACAGTCTCAAACTCGTGCACAGATGTTAAACTTCGTTTTCAGACACCATTAATGACAATCTAGCCACGTGTGTCAACTGTAGGGCAATAGTTGTCAGTTGTGTCAACGTAACCATATTCAGGCCTCGTTTTCAAGTTCAAACAAAAACATACAGTGTTTCCCCACCATCATAATCAGCATTCCTCTAGTTGCATTATTACCTCTTGCACTAAGATGGATGGGTACATAAATGTTTATGCTATTGCTTTCTTCATAGCACATGAATATACCCTCGCATGTGCGTAAAAATAGGGTGGTGCTTAACTTTTGCACAGGTGTATATGTGAATGTATTTGTGGTAAGCGAAGGGTGTCCGCCATTTTTAATTTTACGCAAATTTCATACCAACTCTGGTGCTCGGTCGACTATAATTAACTATATTTATTTCAAGCTGGACTGGGATCTAGATCACTATAGTTAACCCTTAGCATTCTGACGTCAATATTCCATCTTTTACTGTGTCAATGTCGCAGAAACTGATGTACCGTTTTCAACAATTTTGATGGAAGATGTTGCTGTCTACGACAGCACCATCTCCCACCAAATTTGTTGAAAAATGAACACAAGTTTATCATTTAATTTAATTTGAAAATTTTAAAGTTTTGACATCAGAGTGGTAAGGGTTAACTATGGTTTGCCAGTTGAACTTGGCCCAGTTATCAAGCTAAGCTGATGATGAAAGTAAATTTTTCACTATTATAATAAATTGTCAATGACTAAATGTGAAAACATGTTTTTATCTGCCATCGTGAATTTAACCCTTTAATCATCAAAATTTGTCAAGAAAATTCAAATGTTCATTTGTGGGCTAAGACGAGGTTATTTGTGAAAGTTTACCACGGCATAACCGTCTTGGTTATCGAATCAGTTATTCCAGTACTAAATTTTTTTAAATGGTCCTCTCTTGGCATGCAAATGGACAGTTCCCAAGACCACTGCAGAGGGCAGTCGCAACTGACTTGACCAGTAGTGTTAATATTAATTACATATTTCACCACTGACAGGGCTTTAGATGTACCCCATTTGGGCACACCACCTATTTGGTCCGGGATCCATCAATGCTCCTAGAAACTAGAGAATTTTGAAATCTGAGAGATTGATTTTGAGCCATTTTAGTTTTAATATACGGCTCCCAGTCAAATTACTTTCAAAATACTCTACAGAATGTTGTATCATATTGTAAATTTACAAGACATCCAATTCAAACAATTTTGCAACAGACCATTGCTACTTTCGTGAAAGACCTAGGTCATTTCGATTATGACATCAGTTAACAAGTGATGTATTTGATTATAACGTCAGATACTTGAGTGACTGATCAGATCCTTCCATTACTGTTCATTACTAGTCATTATTAGTCATCCATTGGCACATATTACACAAGGTATTTTGCCCCCTTAGATAACATTTAAAAGATTATTTTCTTATTTGCATTTAAAATTATACAAAATCAAATGAATTTACAATTTACAACATTCTGTTGAATATTTTGAAAATAAATAGGCTGCAACAGCTCTCAGTCAAATTAGTTTCAAAATATTCAACAGCTTAACTGCATAAACACCTTGAAATTTGGATTCTGGGAATTCAGGGCTCAGTCTATAAATTGACTTGTATATGCATACAAAGTGGGTGGAGCTTAGCATGAAATGGGCGGAGCATAGCTAGAAACAGAAATAGTTAGCGACAGCTATGAAACATCAAATCGATTTGCGAACTTTCATTTAATGTGGTTAAATGCAGAACTAACATAATACAAATTTTAGGATTGGTAGCTGTCTGGCTGCTGCAATCCACCAGACAATAATTTCAATGAGCAAAATCTTTGGACTTGCTGAATATTTTGAAAACAATTTGACTGGAAGTTGTTAGTGGCTGACTCAGCGCTGAGATGGTTAATTTAAAACGATGACTGTATAGTCGAGTGAACTCACCATATCTCGAAGGCTTTCAGCTGGGAACATAGCAGGGTGCAATTTAGACAGAAGCTGTGCTGTCTCAAGTGTTAATGAGGACCTGATCTGTGTCGAGCCATCGCTTAGATGTGTCTCAATACGAGAGATTATGTGACGACCATCTACAAATAACGACGGATTGCAGATATTACATGAATATCTGTATTGTCTAAATCACTAAGTCTATGCTAAATAGCAAATTATTTGTTGTCAATGGAGCTTTAAAGGTGCTTGAAAATAAAAAATTTTAAATTGTATACTTTTATAGGGTTAAATTATGTGCCTATGTGTAATGAAACGAAACAAATCTTAGCATATGATGATTTCATTCTGTATAAATTAATATAAATTTTTAAGTTGCGAAATTGAAATAGAGGCACTAGCCCCTATATTACAAATAGGCTCACAGTTTAAGCCTCTAAAAGTATATAGTTTAAACAATTTTATTTTCAGTAATTTTGCTGTGAATATGCATCTTTAAGGCATACAGTGCTACAGATCTGCTATAACAATCTCTTTAGAATGCATGATATAATCTATTGAATATTCTGAAATTAATTTGCCGAATGCAGCAACAGCTTCAATGGAAAGTATTTTTAAAACATTTACCAGCTTTAGTAAGTCAACCGATAGACTGATTTAACATAATCCAGTAACAATGACAAACCTGACCCGGGTTTAGACTAAGTGTTACAGTGACACTCATGGCTAACCTACGATGAGACGCACCTTGGTCTGGATTTGGAGTAAGCGTCACAGTGACGGTCTCAGGAATTGGGCCTCCATCAGCCATATTGGTCTCCTCTGGAGCAGGAGATTGCAGCATCTCTTCAACATTACTGAATATCTTTGAGTGTTCAGGTAGGTCAGAGATTACCTCGACATTTACCTAATTATAATACAAACAAAAATTCAATAGAGAACACATAATTGTACATATTAGCTAATCTCCTTCATAAATGGAGACTTATAGGGCGCTACTTCACAAATGTATCTAATGGACCTTTCGGGTTTTAGCTATGCCCCGCCCATCTTTAGCTAAGCTCCACCCACACCTCGCTCGTGTTGGGATCGATCGATCTCTGAACACCCTGACTATTAACTTCCAAAAAACTACACGGGTTAGCTGTTGAATATTTTGAAACTAATTTGACTGGGTGCTGTTGCTGCCTAAGGCAGCAACAGCGCCCAGTCAAATTAGTTTCAAAATATTCAACATGTTTATTAAATAGCAAAGAATTACAAAGACATACAATTCATACGTGTTGGACAATCTGAGATTTGATGACGGTCTATATGGAACCTTTTGTGACGTAATTATTGTGACATCATCATACACGTGCTGAGCTGATTATGACATGATACGAGGTCAGATGAATACTCTGGAAAGGTGAATTCCTCTGTTCTCTCCCCACCCCACCACCAAAAAGACATCGGGGTGTTGGGGTACGATAGTTCCAACGTACTGCTACAATCATCTTACTTTGGTGTAGTTAAGCTAATTATGAGAGCCATTGCTGATAGATTTGGTACATTATTCAGTTCCCTGGTGCTGACATTTAAAACATGTGGTAAAATTTGGTGAAGATAACTTCAATACTCAACTTCAGACCAAGAAGACTATTTCTGCAAATTTACCACTAAAATGACTGGCTCAAGAGTAGAGACAGTCATTCCAATGGTACATTTTCAGAAATAAGACTTCTTGGTCAGAAATTTGACATTTTTGAAGGTCACTGCAGAGGCCGGTTTTTTGTTTTTTGGCAAGCTCAACCAGCAGAGTTAAGCCATTAATACTGACCATAACAAAATAGACACCAGTATCCTTTCCACCAGGACATATGAAATTAGTTTCCTGAGTGTAACTTCTAAGTACTACCGAGTCTCTCAGTCATAGGCAAAATGAATCAACATGTTACAAATAAAGTACTGTGTCTTTGCTCCTCAGGCCATATCCCAGGCAACTAAACCATTCGTTAACGCAGTGCAAATATTGTACTATGTGTGTTTGACCAGCGGCATCATAATCAATTAAGTCACTAGTAAGCTGACATCACGATCAAAATGATAATTAGCTGTCATGAAAATCGAAGACTGTCACTATGGTAGGAATTCTACGTCGTTGATGAATTTACAATTTAATAAATATTCTGTTGAATATTTTGAAACTAACATGACTGGGAGCTGTTGCTGTCATATTATATATATAACTATCCAACAGATTACGTGTATAGCTACTTTACAATTTTGGCAATTCAGGTTTCAAAGAACTTTTAAATCGATTCCAAGACATAAATTAGGCACAGCTTAGCTAGAAACGGGCGGGGCATATCTAGAAATGGATCCATCTATTAACTTCGCAATGGATGAATCCAGTTTTAGCTATGCCCCGCCCATCTCTAGCTAAGCTCCACCAACACTTCGCTTCTATTGCGATCGATCGATCCCTGAAACGCCTGTCTATTACTTTCCAGAAAACTATACAGATGAGATATAAAATGTTCAACAACATGTTTATTAAATAGTAGACATGCAATTCATACAACAATGCTTAGTCCATCATCAATTAAGCTTTTGTGTTGAGCTTGGCTACAGAATTGATGACGTAATTTTTTATGACATCAGCCTATATGTCACGTAATTGATTATGACATCATATGATTGATGGATATACTGGAATCTTCCGTTCAAATGTTGCATGAGAAACAGTCATACAGACTTTGTTCAGTACAAATTCCCGTATTTGCAGAATTTAGCAGGCATCACATGCAATAAGGTGAAAATTCATGAAGATATGGATGCACATACATACATCTATGCACACTAAAATTACCATCACTCACACACTTAGCCCGTGTTCTCACTAGAGAGTTAATTAGTGTTGTTCCGATTAATCAATTTGATCGATGATTGATTTGTTTTCATCTTCAACCAACCGATCGATCATGATTTCAGAAATCGATTTCGGTTGTTTATAAATTGACTTTATTAATATATTTTAACTGGTCATGCTAGAAAATGAACAGTTTTTGGAAAAGAATTTTTATTTACTTGTTACAACTATATAGTATTACTCCTTAGTCTAAGACATTAATTCTTTCAGCACTGAAATAGTATATTAATTTCAAAGCAACAATACAAATAACACGTTGAATATTTTGAAACTTATTTGACTGGAAGCTGTTGATGCCTAAGGCAGCAACACCTTCCAGTCAAATTAGTTTCAAAATATTCAATAGATTATTTCTGAAATTATTAAGAATCTGTCATACCTGCGATTTGGTTTGAAACGGGTAATTGTCCTTGAACATGCTATAATTACTGCATTCAAAATGGGTAAAAAATGAGAACCTGTTATGATCAATCATTAATTGATCATCGGTTAGTATATAAAACCAATCATCGATCACAAAAATAGTACTAATTCCCAACACTATAGTTAATCAGGAATAACGCCATACTGAAGTACTCTCTAGTGAGAACACGGCCTAAGACTACTTACACGGGATACAATTACCTGTCTAGCACCCACCTGAGAAGCAGTCAGAGGCAACGTCCCATTCTCAATATCTGTTACAGCCTGGTGGATGTGGTTCTTCAAATCATTGACTGTAGGGAAACACTTCAGGTCATGCCGTTCTGGAGAACTCCCTTTGCTCATTAACATCTTAGTCATATACCTCCTGAACATAGAAGGAATATATAAAACTATGATGTTACATTGTTGTTGTAATAGAAAATGATGAGTTACCCAGTATGTCTCCTAATTTGAAATGCTTGGAGATGTTGAATCTATGGACGAGTGAAATTTGTATTTCAAATACAATTGTAAGAACTTATTTATTAAAGATATTTTTCTGCCATTAGCAAGCATTTATAAATTTAATTAGAATGACTACATTTATTTAATGCAGTTCTGATCATCTATTTACAAAACGTATAAATGATCATAAACATCAGTCATTTGATTACACCATTATTTTTGTCCATATGAGGTGAGAAGTCGCAATATCCAAATGCTGACAATCATTTAATGTTTAAGATTAGTGTCATAAAAAAAATTGCAGACCAAGACTATTTTTGAAAATCCTACCACTGGAATGACTGGCTTGTTCATCGTTTCTCAATACTACTGACACTGTAGAGCCTGGTTTTAGTCAACTGGAAAAGGTTTAATCAGTATCCTATGGTGGTACATTGTATTTCAGATAACACATTAGGTATGAATGAATTGGTAAATATATTGACCCTTTAACACTCAGATCAGCCAAAAATGGCTTCTGCAGTGGTCTTGAGAAATATCCATTTGCAGACCAAGAGAACACTATTTTTGAAAATTTAGGACTGGAATGACTGGCTCGATAACCGAGCCAGTCATACCAGTGCTAAATTTTCAAAAATAGCCTCTTGATTTGCAAAAGGACATTTTTATGCGAAAATTTAAATTTTCTTGAACAAATTCAAGTATTAAAGGGGTAAACATGATTATTCAACTTCTCAGCCTTTTGCTACATGTCCTTAAGCATTTGCAAAAGGAAACCTGGTTAACAGCAACACCCCTCAAATCTAAGCCCAATCATCATGATACAGGAGATTGAATACAACTAATTAAGCATAAGATAACGATTCACCTTTCCATAGTACCCACCGTTCATATGACATCATAATGAACTGCGTGGTGTGTACAATGACATCATAATGAATGACGTCGATAAGTACGTCACGAATGCATATCTGAAGACGGTCTATGCGTTGTTGTACAAATTGTTTGCTTTTACTATTTCATAAATATGCTGTTGAATATTTTGAAACTAATTTGACTGGGCGCTGTTGCTGCCTATGGCAGCAACAGCACCCAGTCTAATTAGTTACAAAATATTCAACAGCTTCCCTGTATGGTTTTCAGGAAATTGATAGCTAGGGCTTTTGGGGATCGATCAATCCCAACACGGCTAATGATGGGCGGGGTATAGCTAAAACTGGAAAGGTCCATTCAGCAGTAATTACTGGTTAAGCATATTTATTGGTATAAAACATGACTGTTAACAAGTAGTTAGGATACATACAGAAACGGTCTGTATTACCATGACAGCTGAATTAATGCACGTTTCATATCACTCATGTAGATGGCATCACCAGCAGTCACGCACAAACACCACAGAATATACACACAAATACACACATACCTGAGAGCTTTCCGTATAGCATATACTCGCGTCTCTCCACTAGCTACGATTTCACGAATCTTTTCAGAGACACGCGAATCCAAGCACTTGACCTCAGACTCTTCGTCGAATGTGTTGTAATGAAACTCATGAGCCTCTTCAGTCGGCAACTGCACATAATGCCTGACGAAAGTAAAAGTGGTCACTACGCGAATCACTTAACATACATATGATAAGCCGCTCATGGCTACAAGATAGTGGTCCCTTAAAACAGGTGGTTCTATGACCACCTGTCTCAACTCTTTACGGGACATGCTGGCAAAAATCACCTTCCACACTTCGTCTTGAGGAATGTATATTAGCAGCGGTCAAAATGTTTGTAAAGTTTAAGTCATCCAAGGCAATGATCTCACATTTAATGAGGTTATCCAAACTGAACAGAGGTCATCCTTTCATAATAAGCAAAGCAAATTTCCAATATTTGAATTCATCCATGAAAAGATGATTTGTGAAATATTACAACTGGAATGACTAATTCAATAACCGAGCCAGTCATTCCTGTGACAAATTATTAAAAAAATAGTCTTCTCATGATCAGCAAATGGACATAAGGAAATATTTGAATTTCCTAGACAAACCTTGACCAGAATGCGTTTTCATTAGAAACCATGCTAATACACGCAATACATTTACAATTGAAAAGTTGTCCATATATGAAATTGTTGCAGAAAATGCATCCCTGTCAGAATAAATATAAATGCATTGTAGGTTCGATATACAAATGTATGCAAGTAGGTGCAATTTAATGTAATTTTATCTAAAGTTGTAGGTCACTGGATGACACTCCTGGTATTGCAGTAGCCTTTCTGATCACTGAATAGGTAAGCTAAAAAATGTCTGAATTTTGTATATCGACACATCAAACTATTTTCAAGATATCCAACAGCTTATCTTAAAAAATAATATTAAGTGTCTTACACATGTAGCCAAAAATGGCTTCAGCAACGGTCATGAGAAATATCCACTTGCAGACCAAGAGAACTATTTTTGAAAATTTACCACTGAAATGATTGGCTCAATAATTGAGCCAGACATTCCGGTGATAAATTCTCAAAAATAATCTCTTAGTCTACGAATGAACATTTTCCATGTTGAACAAATTGGTGGGTTAACGGTTTAAGATCCGGATTCTGAGACTTCAGGACACAAGGCTAAATAAACATCAGAGTGATGAGGATAGGATATGATATGAATAATACCTACCTCTCCTGGCCGAGAACCTCAAAGTCTGGATTATTTCTCAGCTGACCAAATGCTCGGTCCATGGACATCTTTAATATCTTCCTATCAACATCGTGATGCTCAACAGCAAACTCGGGGAACTTCTTCACTCTCTTCACATAAATCCTACACAAAGATAAAAACAACTGGTTTAAGCCTTTAATGATCAAATATTGTTACAAAATCTGAATATTTGTTTATTGATGTCCATTTGACGACGCAGACTATTTTTGAAAATTTACCACTGGAATGACTGGAGTCATTTCAGTGGTAAAATTTCAGAAATTGTCTTCTCTAAACTTTTAAATGGACATTTAACAAGACCACTGCAGGCCGGTTTTGGCCTCCTTGACCAATAAGGGGTTAAAACATCTTTTCTTCCAGTTTCGTCAACTTTCATTATACACCACAAAATCTCTTAAAATGATCACTGGCTAAATAGTGAACGTTGCATGCCAGACTAAAATGATCTTTTATTTACTTGCATATATGATATGCCACTATGGGGCACACGATAGTGGTCCCTTATGTAATGGAGGAAAAAGATGACACCTCCATGCCGGTCTCCTCCGTAAGTACCAACTTTGTAGGGAAACTAAGTCATCAAGGATTGCGGGCTGATATCCGCATACAGAGGCAACTCTGACTATGTCTAACCTTCTAACAAGAAACTGTGCTCGACATCCTCGGACAATGCAATCTTCCCAGGAGCTTACCATAACTATGTGGAATGTACGTGGTCTGACTGCAACATCAAAGAGGCAAACCTTGGGTGCAGACTGTGAATACTATAAAATCGATATCACATACATTCAAGACACTAAAGTAGCTAAACACTCAGAGCAGCAACTTCAGACAGGCCATAAGGTAGTGCTCATGGAGCAAAAACAGGCCACTTACCGTGGAATAGGCTTCGTAATCGGATCAAGGGTCTTGGATCTTGTAATTAGTTTTGGATACATCAGTGATCGCGTTGCATTTATCGACCTGGCTATACCAACGAGAAAGCGCACCACCACTAAGTGTCGCATAGTCAATGCATATTGGCCAACTACCGAAAGGGCAAAAGAGAATCCAACTATATTAGATTCCTTCTATGCAGAACTGAGCTCCGCCATTACTATCCCAGCTAGATGGCAACTGTTCGTGTGTGCTGATTTCAACTCCAAGCTGGGTAAACTCGCCATTGCGGACAAAAGTTCAGGACTTGGCTCATGCATGCGATCGTATGGAGGGCACACGCAACATCAATGGAGATGCACCGGTGGCATTCCTTAGTTCCAATGGCCTATTTGCCACAAATACAGCTTTCAAACACCCATGCCGCCACCGGACAACATGGACTGGACACATTGCTGATCGCACAGCCCCAAAAGGTTCTAAGGCTACAAAAGCTGTCTTCAACCAAATAGATTTCATACTATGCAAGACAGCAGCAAAACCCCTACTTCGGGATGCTCGTTCCTATGGAGGCAACGACCTCAATTCTGACCATAAGCCAGTCATTACACGCCTCCATATGAATCAGCTCTACCTAATGTATAAACGCCATACTAGGCAAGAGAGTAGAGTCACCTACAACTTACCCAAGCTCATCAGCGACACTGACACACAAATGTCATACAAAAAGGCCCTCGGGGAGCAGATAGCTAACATCGACGTCAGCTCTGATCCAAATGAAGCCCTGACCAAAATACTGATATCTATGGAGTCATCAGCTACTAGCACCATAGGTGTTCTAAAAAACAACAAAGCTAGGTATACTGACGACCCTCTCATCGTAAAACTGTCAGCAGAACAGAAAGCGTTATGTCTGCGCATCTATCAGTGGCCAAAGTGAAGATCGCACCAAACTACGCCAGGAACGCAATAACATTCTGCGCCACATTAGCGAACGCTTAAAAGATCTTGCTATCCAACAAGCAGACGCCCTAGCAGATGAAATCACTGCCATGGATGACCGCCACAAAATGTTTCGGGCAGCCCGAGCCCTGAGAGTTGTCGACTACACAACACCACTAACTGTACACAACTCTGAAGGACACTTTATCAGGACTGACCAGGGCAAAGCTGAGGCAATTCGAGAATGGTTCAAGGAACAGTTCACGGACCACGATGATGAGCCCTTGCACCCATTCTCAGGAGACGCCAGGCCATTACTAACACTTGAGGAGGCACTTAAATCCCTGAAAAATGGATGTGCATCTGGACCTGATGGCATGAGCAATGAACTATTCAAATATGCAAGTGACATTGTCTCAAAACCGATCACGCACCTAATCAATTCAGCTTTTATGCACCACCTTCCCATCGACGCTGTAGGCCAAGGCATCCTTATCGCGCTACCCAAGCCCAAGAAGGCACCTGCCCACCCACCACCAGCCAATCTGTGGCCCATTGTGCTCCTTAACAGCATACGGAAAATCCTATCCAATGTTACTCTATGCCGCATCCGAGACAAGATAGACGACTTCACCTGATCATGTCAAAGTGGCTTCAAACATGGACGCAGCTGCGCAGACATTGTATGGGCTCAATGCATGCTTGTGTCGGTAGTCATGTCCAAACACTGGGATTTCCACAAAATGGGCATTGACATGTCACGAGCCTTCAATACAATTAAACGCTCAAAGATCCTAGATGTACTGCGCCAGTCCAGTTGTAATGAAGATGAGCTACAACTAGTGAGACTACTGCTTGCAGACACCAAGCTGAGAGTACGAGTCAAGTCAGTGAAGTCTGTAGAGCTTGAGACATCAATCGGCTCCCCACAAGGAGATGGTCTATCCCCCTGTGCTCTTCACCTGTTACCTGACTGCTGCATTGAAATCCATGCGGGAAAACTCCACAAGACCAAACCCCCCGGTGTCAATACTGGGCATGCTGCTAGAGATGGAATATGCCGACGATGAGGACTTTATAGATGAGCAAAAGAAACCCCTTGACGAACTTCTCCCAATAGCCGCAAGCAAACTAAAAATTGAGTCTCTGTATGAATGAATCCAAAACAGAGTTCACCCACACATACCTATTCGCAGAGCATGAAACTAAAGAAAATGATGATCCACTCCATGGCGGCGAACTATGGAGGAAAAGTAAAATCCTGGGCTCACTGCTTTGTAGTACTGCACGCTGCATCATGGGGAACAGAGCTTTCCAGTCCTTCTGGAAGCTATGGATTCGTAGATCAAAGATGCCCTTGGTAAAAAGACTACGTTTATACAATGCAACCTGCGTATCCTTGATGATGTATAACTGTAACAGCTGGGCAGCTCCAAAGGCAGCTCTAGACAAACTTGATGCCTGCCACCGGAAACATCGACGCACCATCACTGGACACCGCTGGTCAGAGAGCATAATTTCCAACGATGCACTATACAAGATGTGTAATACACCGCCGCTGTCTGTAAAAGTCGCCCAGCAAAGATGGTCCATGTTTGGCCATGTGCTAAGGATGCCAGAAGACACACCAGCACAGAGAGCCTTGGAATTTGCCCTACTCAGAGCCAGCAAATACAGAGCCAGGAGAGGACATCATTGCATAAATCTGCTAAGCGTGCTGCGAGGTGACCTCAAGAAAGCAGGATTAGGTACACTCAAGTCAAGAATGGACCTGAGGAAGCTAAGGATTTTGGCTGAGGACAAGACACAGTGGGCAAAAGCAAAGGACTGATTGCAGCTGTAGGATGTTTCTACTACTACAGCCGCAGAATACAGTAATCATACATATATGGATACTTTACCGAGCTGGACATGTCTGTTTGTAATCTCTTGGCATCGGCTCCGTTTGATTCTTTTGAGGAACACCTTTCCGCCGCGGTCCATACTGACACTCCATCACGACAGCTCTGCTACCTAACATTCGATAAATATATAACTAATATATACATGCATACTATCATAAAATATGTACAGTACACCTCATTAATAGGTTAATGTATCCAAGACAAAAACAGAAACATGTTAGTAAGAAATGGACTATTGAATACTTTGAACATATTGGATTGGAAGACAGTGCTGCCTTAGGCAGCAATGGCTTCCAATCCAATTATGATCAGATTTAGAACCCAATTACATGTATGTTCAAATTTACAATCCAATTATGGTCAAATTTACAATCCAATTATGATCAAATTTAGAATCCAATTATGATCCAATTTAGAATCCAATTATAATCAAATTTAGAATCCAATTATGTTTAAAATACTCAACTGTATGTTTTATTGTGTTTTGGAAAGCGTTATTTCTGAGCTGTACTGTACATGAATTTGACAATAAATATCATCAATTTACTTTGGCTACATAAACAAATTTTTACCAGATTCAACTAGATATCTGTACTGTACACTAGTGAGGTCCATACAGACACATAGGCATATCTGGCTCTGCAACTGACATATCCAAACAATTTTAACACTTTTTTCATACGATAATCTAGTTGGTCATTATCACTGTGATTAATGGAAAATTGCCAATTTATGAGCCTAGAAGTGCGATCTAAGGCTCGCCCACGGTCACTGCGAGTTTGAATCGCTTTTAATGCTTAATAAAATTATATTTCCGAAAATTAACCACTCGAATGGCTACCAGCTATCAAGCTAGATCGTTCAAAGGTAAATTGTTATCAAAACTTCTGAGGAATTATGTCTCAGATGTCCTTCTCATTACTGGTAAGCATCAGAGGTCAGTGACCTTGATCATTGTGGCCTCAATGTCATTATGCTCATTCCTAATCGCATAGTCACCCATCCAGCCAAGCTTAGTACCAAACCTACCAATCATGCTAATAGGGTTAACCAATCCTGAAATATAAGCCGAGCTTTGCTAAATGCAGACTTAACATTGAATTTTTGTACCATAATAACCGTGACTTTGACCGTGTGACCGCAACATCATCAGAATCCTAATAGTATAGGCAACCCCGTATTCAAGCTTAGTTCCAATATGCTTAACCAACCCAGAGATATATGCTAAAGGCATTTGTTAATTGCAAAACCTAATATTGCTGTCACTCAGAAATGACATAACATGTTTCCAAAACAAAATAAAACGTTTACCAATGAAACAAGAATTCCGCGGAATTAAATGTCTCGCCTGTCTCCTGTTTGTCACAGCTACCTTGACCGTTGACCTTTAACCCTCAATATTATCATGCCGCTTCCTAAGATTATAGGTAACCAGGTATCCAAGTTTAGTTGCAATAGGCTTAACAAATCCTGAAATATATGGTGAAAAGTTCTGCAAAAACGTAATGTTTAAAAAAGCAGTTCTGTATCAAGGTCAGTGACCTTGACCGTGTGTACCCCAACATTATGGTGCTTCCTAACATGATAGGTAACTATGTATCCAAGTTTAGTGGCAATAGGCTTAACCAATCCTGAAATATAAGATGAGAAGGTTTGCTAAACGCAAAATCTTAATGTTGAAATAACAGTTCTGTATCAAGGTCAGTGACGTTGACCTTTGACCTTGTGACCATAACATCGTCAAGCTGCTTCCTATCATAATAGGTAACCATGTATCCAAGTTTAGTGGCAATAGGCTTAACCAATCCTGAAATATAAGATGAGAAGTTTTGCTAAACGCAAAATCTTAATGTTGAAATAACAGTTCTGTATCAAGGTCAGTGATGTTGACCTTTGACCTTGTGACCATAACATCGTCAAGCTGCTTCCTATCATTATAGGTAACCAGGTAACCAAGTTTAGTTGCAATAGGCTTAACCAATCCTGAAATATAAGCTGAGAAGTTTTGCTAAACGCAAAATCTTAATGTTGAAATAAACGAGTTCTATATCAAGGTCACAGTGACCTTGACCGTGTGACCCTAACACAATCATGCCGCTTCCTATTATTATAGGTAACCAGGTATCCAAGTTTAGTTGCAATAGGCGTAACCAATCCTGAAATATAAGCTGAAAAGTTGCTAAACACAAAAACTTAACGTAAAATATTAACAAAGATTATACCATGACCGTTGACCCCATAACCTTGAATGCATGATGCTTGCATCAGCGTGCTGCTTCCTTTCGATGTATATCTCCATGTATCCAAGTTTGGTTCCAATTGGATCAGGCATTGCTGAGATATAAACTTAACTTAAAAGTTTACGCCGCCGCCGGAAAAGTGATACCTATGTCTCGATCCTGCTTCGCAGGCGAGACAATAACTAGCTGTGTTTTGGTCATTCTAATGGTCAATATTTTAAAATAGTCATCTCTGGATCTACAAATGTACATATATTAAGACCACTGCAGAAGCCATTCTTTCAGCAGCTTGAACATTAACTGGCCTCTTCAAGGGTCTTGACGAAAGTTCATTTGCAGGCCAAGAGAAGACTATTTTTGACAATTACCACTAGAATGACTGGCTCGGTTATTCCAGTGATAAATTTACAAAAATATTCTTACCATGACCTGCAAATGGTCATTCAATTCAACAAGCAAATGTTGTAAATTTTCTTGCCCAAATCTAGCCATTAAAGGGTTAAAGGTTTCAACAAAAACTGCCGTACCATTGTTGATAAATGGGATTCCATCAAATGGCACATATTGAGATTTCCACATAAGCCTTGTGGATGGTTTTTTCGAGAGATTCGGTGACTGACGTGTTCCCCAAAAGCTCTGAGTCTGCTGCTTATGGAACGTCAACAGGCGGTCAAGCTCCACCTCGCTCTCGACGTAGCCACGGTAAAAATCACCAATTCTCTGAAGATACAACAAGGATAACCATTAACTCGTTCAGCACTGAAATCATTTCAGAGCAACAATACAGGTAAGATGACAAACATTCGATGTAAAGAATTTAATGAATGCTTTCATTTCATCTGTATAAATGATGATTATTCAACCATTTAATGGTGAAATTTGGTTACGGAAATCAACATATTTGCTTATTGAATGTCCATTTGCAAGCCAAGAGAGGACTATTTTTTAGCATTTGCCACTGGAATGACTGGCTCTGTTATCGAGCTAGGCTTTTCAGTGTTAAATTTTCAAAAACATTCTTCACTTGGCCTGCAAATGGACATTTCTCAAGACAACTGCAGAAGCCATTTTTGGCTGATATGAGGGTTAACGGATCAAATGATAACATCGAGATCAATAAAGCTAAGCTGAGACACCCAAGATAAAAACACCCTACCTCACAGTCCTTTAGTCTGCTTGCCCAGTTCGGGCAGTCAGGAGGCAATGGCTGTGGAATTCGCACCGGTATTGCTATCGCACCATTAGTCGAATAAATGGACTCAACCTGACCAGTACTACTGTCTGCAGGTGATGATGTCACATCAGCTGCAAATACAAGTGAACATAGGACAGAAGTTGTGAGTCAGGTCTTATTAAAATCGGATCAGCGTTTAGTGAATAGTAAGTACTCTCAGAAAATGTTTTGTAAATTGTCTAAAAATCCAAGATGGCTGCCAAAGAAAATTAGATGAATCAGATAAATTTCTCTGTTCTGAAGCGTACTGCCTACCAGCACATGCTCCCTCCAGTTAAGTCTAGTTGAAATAGGCATAGCAATGAGTGGTCTTTTAAGTGATTTCATGGAAACTTTTTAGGAAAATCAATTTTGGCCGCACCAACAAATACAAAAATGTTTGCAGAAAATTCTGAAGCTTACAACTGCCATAGGGTTCTTCTAGCTAAGTTTAACTAAAATCAGCCAAAGAGAAGTTAATTTAAATAAACTTTTCCCTTAAAAACTATTCTAATGGTTGAAACCACATTGGTCAAGAACAGCATACAATTCAAACATTAATACATGTAAGCATTTGCCACACTGAGCATAGTGAGTCACAGTGTTAACCCTTTCAACGACTAATCCCTGAAAAAGTAACTTTATTACGACACATAACATATGCTGCTGAATATTTTAAAATTAATATGTCTGGAAGCCTAAGTCAGCAATGACTTCCAGTCTGTCAAAGGTAGCAATGGATCCCAGTCAGAATTAAGATACAGGGAGTTTATTGCTGTAAGGGTTCAATTGACAAACATGACATTTGGGCACAATATATAGCAAGCCACAATTTGCTACTCGGGTGACAGTGAATATTAATGAATTATAGACCTGCATTTAATAATCTTTCAGACAAAACATCCACAAAACATGAAATGATAGCATTTGATTGACAAATGGAGGGGTCCAGTTTTTCTATCAATCATACATGTATGACGTCATAATCACTTACATGACGTGTAGGGTGATGTCATAATCTATTTCATCATGAATGACCACGCTAAGTTCGCCACAACCGCTTAATTGATGGCGGACTAAACATTGTTGTACGAATTGTATGTCTCTACTATTTAATAAACATTCTGTTGAGTATTTTGAAACTAATTTGACAGGGCGCTGTTGCTGCCAGGCAGCAACAGCACCTAGTCAAGTTAGTTTCAAAATATTCAACAGCTTACCTTTTATGGAAATTGAGATTCAGGTAGTGCAGGGATCGATCCATCCCAACACCGGCAAAGCATGGGTAGAGGTTAGTGAGAAGTCGGCGGGGCATAGCTAAAACCGGATTCATCCATTAGATGCACGAACTAGAATATTTCAGTTTAACCCTTTAATGGTCACGGATAATTAATCTGTTAATAATCAAGATAGAGGTAGAAAAATGAAAAATTGTAGTGTATGTCCATTTCCAGGATAAGAGGAGACAACTTTACCACAAGAAAGTCTTGAAAGAAATATCAAGCCAGGCATTCCAGGGATAAAGATTTTAAAATATTCTGCTCTAGGACATTTCTCAAGACAACTGCAGTGGCTGGCTGGACCTTTAAACGATTAATAATTCACCTTTCCAGAGTACCCACCCATCATATGACGTCATAATGAACTGCGTGGTGTGTACAATGACATCATAATGAATGACGTCGATAAGTACGTCACGAACGCATATTTGATGACGGTCTATGGGCTGTTGTACAAATTGTTTGCTTTTACTATTTAATAAATATTCTGTTGAATATTTTGAAACTAATTTGACTGGGCGCTGTTGCTGCCTATGGCAGCAACAGCCCCCAGTCTAATTAGTTACAAAATATTCAACAGCTTCCCTGTATGGTTTTCAGGAAATTAATAGCTAGGGCATTCGGGGATCGATCAATCCAAACACGGCGAGGTGTGGATGGAGCATAGCTAGTGATGGGCGGGGCATAGCTAAAAATGAAAAGGTCCATTGGATGTGAAAGTGTTGAAACTCAACTTGACCAGAATCAAGGCGAGACAAAAAAGTTCTTGAACAGACAGTCAATGATGATTGCTAATAGCTCTGCATATGTGGAAGTATGGCTCAGAAATAACGTCAAATGTTTCTAAAACAAAATAAAATGTACTGCTGAATATTGTGAACTTAATTTGATTGGATGACACTGATGCCTAAAGTCCAAAATATTCAACAAAAAATTTCTTACATTGTGTTCAAAAGTGTACTAGAACTAACATTTTTTTATTTCTTTGATACATTTGAACTTATTTCTGAGCCATACTGGATTATAATCAGTAAGGTGTCTGGGAATTAGGCTTGCGCGATCACGTGATTAAGTATTTTAAATCGTGAATTTATATGATTAAAAATTAAATAATCGTGAATATTTTCTATTGCATAAAATATTTAAAAACCTAACTTTCAATTACTTTTTAATGCGATCAGTCATGAAAAATTACATTTTGCTTAGTGAATGTATGTCCACATGCAGGGCAAGAGAAAACTATTTTTGAAAATGTATTACTGGAATGCGCATTCCAGACACATTTTCAAAAATAGTCTTCTCTTGCCCTGCAAATGGACTTTTCTAAACACCATTGCAATTTTCGTCATTGATATTCTTTTGTTGTCATGTCTTGGTAATTTGTATCCAAGTTGATTAATCGAGTAATCACGATTCTTTTTTAATAATCGATCACGATCACTCAGCCCAATAATCGCGCAAGCCTACTGGGAATATGTGCATGCATGCTGTGTGTATGCCGAGGTATTAGCATATAAAACACTCACATCCACTTTGTCTGACAGTCTGAATGTCTGCCGCATTAATAGCGACGATTGTGGCTATTTCAGGACTAAAAGGATTGTGCACAATCTGCCAGACATTGCCGCTCCACAATGTCGGAGCTGAAGCGAGAACGTCACTTGGTGGAGCCGCTGCTATAATCTGCACTGGAGTTTGTTCACCAGTACCGGCTACCTGGTTGATCGGGGAGGCGAGTAGACTTTGAAGAGTGCTCATCATAGAGCTATCGACATGAACAGACATTCCTGTGAGAAATTATAGAAAGAAATCTGCTTAACAAATGTTTTCAACTCCACAAATCGTGTAGTAAGATATATTATTCATAGCTATGAGAAGCTATGATAAATATTTTAAAACTAATTTGACTTAAACCTTTCAGTTAAACAATAATTAATTTTAAAAATTTGACACCTTACATCAAGTTACATGTGTGGTTTCATATGGGTTCTGCTGAGAGACCGGACAATTTAGCCAGTTATTGACCCATTTCCTCAGAAAAGAGATATACTGAAACTTGACATAAGAATGAGAATCAAATATACTGTATTCAAACAGCAGCCATATCGAATTTTGAGGTTGTGTCAATTTACATTTCATTCGAACTGTGAGTTTGAACCAATTTTCATTATTCGATTGCAGTGCTCCTTACATAGGAGGGATGTCCCTCTTCAGTTTGTTTACCGGTCATTTTTGTGAAATTACCTTATTTCCTGTTCGACGGACTTACTATAGAAGGAGTTTGTTTCGAGTGCTTATCAGATGCATGCATTTACCTCAATAGATTTTGTATCAATTGGAATGTGTTCACTTGATGAGTAGTTGTCCAAGACTATTCATAGATGAACGTGAATTTTAGATGGTGTGACTTTTGCTATGTTCCAGATTTGCATATCAAGTAATAGCTAGCCCGACACATTAACCACTCGATTCTGATAGCCTGTTTTTGAGATTCTCATCATAAGGTTGGTATCTTGGAATTCGTTTAATTTTCCTTGAATGATGTTGCTAGTTGTTGCAAAAGCGCTATGCAACAGTTTCCGGCAGTTATTCAATGAATTTCTCGCAGATTTTCAGACCGATGCTTTCTGGCGGGTGTGTCGAAACCGAATTCAGAGTGGAATGGTTACATGTCAATTTTGGAGTAGTGCTCTGACTAGATTGTGAGCTTTACGTTAGCATGATTTCAAATCCGAATATAAGCTATTACTTTGGCAATTGCAGATTGTCTGATGTTGAAGTTTCAAAAGTATTAGCGTAGTCTCTCGCTGGCTGTTATGCAGTATGGCAGTGTGTTACTTTCAAAGTTTTATTTACGTAAAATGTTAGTGGGCTCAGATTCTGTATGGCCAGCTGATTAACTTGTAAATGTGGTTGTATTTTGTATGGCAGTAAGTTGCTGTATTGCCACTTAATTTGAAAGTGCTTTTGCTGGCTGGAACCGAGTGCCAAATGTGCACACAACACCTATTTTCTGGTAACTGATTTGATTAGAATTTATATACTGCCCAGTCGGAGAAAGGGAATGCTCGACGGCATGGCCCAAGGAGGGTTTCATTGCTTGTAATAGCAGGTAACGTTAGTTTTTAAATTTCCGTCTTCTTGTATTAAATCCTTATCAGGTCTTAAACCTGTATTTTTAAGCAGCTTTTTCTAAACCATTATCTTATTCCATCCTCGTACATGCTCGCATAATTAGTCCTTGTGGCTATGGGCTAGGTTCATGGAACCAGATACGTCTTATTTTCTGCTGTCAGCCATATTGTCATGTGAATCGCTCAATTTCAAAGGTAACTATAAGTTTATACAGCCGGCTGCCATTTAGTTATCCAATCATTATTGTGTAAAATCCAGTAAGAGTATTTAACTTTTAGTACACTGCATTGGATAGTCATCCGTTTCGCCGGTAACATTTGATTAAGTGTTCAATCAAATAATTTAGCATTATGTTAAAATCGCCCAGTAGTAAATGAATTGAAACGTATTGTGTTAAAATCAGCATTTGGACCTAAAAACACAAGTCACGCTTCCAGATTTGGAAATTACAGAGAAACCGATACTTCTTGTTGTGGATATTCCACCACTTCGAGGCGCAACCAATTATTCCAATTTACGAAGATTATATTCATGTAGGCACACTTCAACACTATATGTACAGAACAGAGAAATGCTATTACCTAATATACAATACTAGGAGTTTATCTGCTTTTTAATTAAAAGGAAGACATTATTTATTGAATATTTCAAATCTGTTCGTCAACGTGCTAGGTCATTGTCAAAGGGGAGTTCCTCCCTCTTGACGATGGCTTCAGTATTAAAATGTCGTAGTCTAGAGATTTCTATTTATGTAAGTCGGCCGCACCCTTTTAGGCCCAAGCTAGGATAGGTGGAACTGGATTGATTAGGTAACAGCTTAGGGTGCTAGATTTGTGGTCTCAGGGATGCAATTTAGCTTCAAGAACTGAAACTTTGACTGGTACATTTAAATTGCTTTCAAATATGTCAAATCATATTAAATTTGGATTTAAATGCCCGCACCCTTTGGCTGATACAAACTTAGTCCGGTATCACATTAACCCAGGCCCCGAGGAAAACCTTGTCCATCTTAGCAGGGAGTGTGAGAGTAAAGCAGCAGGGTAAAAACTCTTTCTTATGATGAATGTTGGTTACCTGTTTCCAATTAGTGAAACACTTAAATAATTCCTCACCAAAAAAGGGTTCTACAACTGAGTTATAAGTCTGCTTTATTTTTTCAGGCTATTTCAATAGCGAGTTCGCACTCCTATTTATAGAAGTTAGTCTCAGGGCAGTCTAAAAATCAATAGTTACTTGACCGCATTTAGCTAAACTTGATAGCCTTAGTTCGTGGCTTTGACATTTAAATTTCTTACTAAATCATCCTTATTTCCGAAGTCACTTTTGATCTATTTTCTTTGACATTATTTGTACCATTTTCTCAAGATAAAGGGTAAGAGGTCACGGTCATCTGACGGGATGCTTCTAATTTTGGTAATTGTAGCTTGAACGGTCAAGGTCAATGTGTGTTAAGCTTCCTTTTCCTCGACCCAGCAGTCAGAGAGGTCACACTTGTCAGAAAGGTAGTAAGATATCTTCATTTCCTGATTACCAATTTATAAGGAGATCTATCTATTAGTTTTACTAAATCAATTCAGTAACCAGCTTCTCTAGAATTTGAGTCACTTTGGCATCCTTATCATCCTTACTATTTCGTTTGAATAGCTTTGCAGGAAAAGTAATCTTACACTGCTGATTCACTTCATGGTTTCTCAACTACTCATGATTGCTTTCCTTGCCAGGTTGTTCTAGTCAATTTGTAGTTATTTTTCCTTTTCAATTGTTAGATCTCAGAACACTCATTTGTTGTCAGTGCTTTCCAATTGGTCCTTATTGCTGGATTGCGTCCATACTTGGTACTTGTATATCTGACAACGTCGCTGAGTCCAGTCCTTTCATTTTCAGTGTTTGAACAATGTCAGACTACTTTATTTGGTACACGCTGCCAGATTGTACTCACTGTACTTTGCCACATAGTGTCATCACTGCTACCCAAATAGTATTTGTAGTTATATCTAAGCCGGATTAGCTTATTTTGGAGCATTGTTGCCTGATTGTTATTTACAGCACAGCATATCCAAATTACTGTAGGCATTGTTGCCAGATTGTGCGCCCAATCGCTATCATTAGCGATAATATTGTTATTATTAGTCTCTGGGCTAGCTATTGTTTAGAGCAGCCTAAGTGACAATTATTTATAACATTCAACTTTGATGCAAATCACTTAGTCACTTTTCAATTGACCTTTTTAAAAATGATATAACCATTACACTTTTCTGGGACACAGTATGTTAACTTGACCTTTGAGCCGTTAGCTGGTTACTATTCCATTAGGTTTTTCCGTTTGTTGGTATTTGAACACTTGTTCTGTCCAGTTTGCAAATTAAGTTGCAAGCGTGGCCAACAACTTTTCAACTACCGTATTAACAGTATGGTTTAAGATCTATTTTTCTTAGCAAGCTCGGTCTTTTTTTGTAGAACATTTATATTGCATTACACTTCCTTTATGAACTCGATTCTTCTTTAGAACTTAGCAGATCAGGAACAGTCTTAGATAACCCATCAGGGGTTTAGTGCCAACCCTTCCTACATCACACTGTCTTTGCACTAACACCACATCTGCATACTTTACTCCTCAAGATAACCAACAGAGTCACCTGACCCTATTTAAATTATGAACATTCCAACTTAACCCTTTAATGACTAAATTTGTTAAAAAAATTAAAAGATTTAATATTTATTGGATGTCCATTCACAGGTCAAGAAGACTATTTTTGAAAATTTACCAATGGAATGACTGGCTCGGTTATCGAGCCAGTCATTCCAACTGTAAATTTTCAAAAATACTCTTCTCTTGGCCTGCAAATTGACATTTCCCACGACCACTACAGAGGCTAGTTTTGGCCGGCTTCCTCGTGAAAGGGTTAATGCACTCAGTGGATCTGTTAAGTGAGTCAATTGTTTGAGAGGTTCATGGGCTGCAGGGAGATGGCATCAAATTTCCCATTAGAATTGCTGAACCCTAAGACCACAGGATCTTTCAATAATATTTTTCATTGAAATCAGGTCATTTATTATGGAGCTGCGGTTAAAAGAATTTACGGAAAATTTGTGGCGAATCCAATTTCACCAATGGTAACGATATATTGTGCTCAGCTGCTGCAGTAGATTGAAAACATACATGTACTGCATCTGCAATCAGTACTTTTTCTATGCCTACTGCTTTTTGTCCTCGGCGACTCCCTACAATGTAGCTCCCTCAGGCTCTTCTCGGTGGTCAGTATATCGAGTCCAGCTTCTTTTAGAAGTTGACCAATTCAATTTCTTTATACATTTTCAGAAAGCTAAAATCATACGGTCATTCCAGACAAGGTTGGTTGAAATCTGCACAATGAAGAGTACTCTTTTTCCTGAAATTTGGGGAAATCCAAGACGGTTACTAGAAAAATTTCCCAATCAACTTTCTGTGTACCAGTTTTGAAGTCTATTGCGATATAGAAGTTTGCTAGAAAACGGCCAAGTGTAAGCAAAAGGTGATGTTTCAGAAAATTCAAGATGGCTGGCAGAAAAATTGACCAATCAGGTTACCTGTATAAGCAGTTTGATTGAAATCAGACTAATGGTTAATGAGTACTACATGCACATATTAATAGCCATTTAACTGATTTACTGGAAATTGTTGGAGATTCCAAGACGGCCACCAGAGTAGTGTTGTTCTAATTAATCGATTTGATCGATGATTAATTGGTTTGCATGTCCAACCAACAGTATTTTAATTTAATTTTTACGGATCTAAATAACATAGTATTACTCCATACGAGTCCATACTCTAAGACCCTCTTAATTAACCCTCTCAACACTGAAACCACCATTCCAATAGCCTGTTGAATATTTTAAAACTTATTTGACTGGAAGCTGCCTAGGGCAGCAACAGCTCCCAATCAAATTAGTTTAAAAATATTCAACAGATTATTTCTTAAAGGTTAAATATCCATGAACATGCAATAATTATTGCATTCAAAATTTCAGAATGGGTAAAAATGAGAAAATGTTATGATCGATCATTAAATGATCATTGGTTAGTATGTAAAACCAATCATTGATCACAAAACTAGTACCAATTCCCAACACTACACCAGAGACCAGAAATGTGGGTGCATTGCAACCATGAAGCTTGACTTTGCAATGAACTATGAAGCTTAAAAGAAATATAGAAGGCCTTATCAACAAGAGGCCCAAGGGCCTGTAACGCTAACCTAGACCATTAGTATTTGAACCATTTCCATTTAAATAGCGGTAGACATGACGGATAATTTTTGAAAAAATCCAAGATAACCACCAAAGAAATTGACCAATCAAAATTCTAGTTTGATATGTTGAAGCCTAACGCCATAGGATCATTCCACAAAATCTAAAAGGCCACAAAAAAATTGAACAACCAAAATCCAGAAAAGAACTTCTATAGCCTATCACTATAGAATCCTTCCAGTCAAATTTGGATAAAATCCACCAAGCGGTTATGGAGAAGATGCATTTTGACAATTTCCGGTAAATCTTTCATAAAATTTATGATTCTTACCAAAAAACAATTAACCCATTACAATTCTGAATAGATGTTCTGGAGCCTACTGTGATAGGGTTGAAATCTTTCAAGCGGTTAATGAAGAGTAGCATTTTGACAATTTCTGGTTAATTTTTCATAAAATCTAAGTTTTTCACCAAAAAACTTGACCAATCAAAATGCTGTATAGATCTTCTGAAGGATAGCCCCATACAGTCGTTCCAGCCAAAGTAAGTTGAAATCTGCCAAGCGGTTAATAAGGAGTATAGTTTTGACAATTTCTGGTAAATATTTCATAAAATCAGATTTTCACACAAATAAATTGACCCATCAAAATTCTGTATACATGTTCTCAAACCGAAAGCATTTGGGTACTTCCAGCCAAATTAGGTTGAAATCCGATAAGTGGTTAATGAGGAGTAGCATTTTAAAACAAAAGTAAATTTCTCATAAAATGGATGATTTTAACCCCAAAGATTGACCAATCAAAATTCTGTAGCCTACCCCCATCGGGTCCCTCCAGCCAAATTAGGTTGAAATCTGCCAAGAGGTTAATGAGGAGTAGCATTTTAAAACAAAAGTTGACGCATGGATGACAGATGGTCGCCATACATATCAGTGACCTTTTGACCAAACCATGATTGTGTGATGCAGTGTCATTATAAGGAGGCATGTGGCCAAGTTTGGGTCCAGTATGATAAACAAAACCTGAGATATAAACAGAACAGTCGAGCTAAATGGAGAATGGTACAGTTGAAAAAAATAAGGTTTTTACCAAGGTAAGAGTGACCTTCACCTTTGACCTCAACATAATTGTGTAATGTAACAATCATTATAAGGAGGCATGAGTCCAGGTTTAGCTCCAGTATGATTAAACAAACATGAGATAGAAACAGAAAAGGTGAGCTTCATGAAAAATGTTAATGTTGAAAAAACAAGGTTTTTACCAAGGTCACTGTGACATTGACCTTTGGCCCCAATGTCATTGTGGGATGCCGTATCATTATAAGGAAGCATGTGCCCAAGTTTGGGTCCAGGATGATTAACCAAACCCGAGATATAATCATATAAATATAAAAGTTGAGCTAAACGCAAATTGGACGACGACGACGACGCCACCACCACCGGCGCTGTACGATGTGCAGGGTATCGCAATAGCTTGTTTTACTTCGTAAAGGCGAGCTAAAAATTAACCAATCAAATATTTGTATACGAGCTTGAAAGTGTACCACCATAGCATCTGTCGCTCCAACCAGGTTTGCTTGAAATTGGCCCAGCAGACTTTAATGAGTAATCTTTTTACTAGTTTCGCCGACATTTTCAGAAACTCCAAGATGGCTGCTCGAAAATTTACCAACCAAATTTATCATTAGATGTGTTGAAGCAAACCACGTAGTGTTGGGAATTGGTACTATGCTTGTGATTGATGATTGGTTTTACATACTAACCGATGATCAATTAATGATCGATCATAACATTTTCATTTTTACCTATGCTGAAATTTTGTATGCAATAATTATTGCATGTTCATGGATATTTAACCGTAATAATTTAAGAAATAATCTGTTGAATATTTTGAAACTTATTTGATTGGAAGCTGTTGCTGCCTTAGGTGGTTTTGGCATTAGCATACTATTTCAGTGTTAATGTCTGTGACTATGGACTCGTATGGAGTAATACTATGTCATAAGTTGTAAAAATTAAATTCAAATGGTATTGGCAACAAAAAAAATCATCTGCTGTTTTAATATCGTAAATTTATAAGCAGTCAAAAATGATTTCTGAAATCATGACTAATCCGTTGGTTGGACATGCAAACCAATCAGTCATCGATTAATTGGAACAACACTAATACCACCATAGTATACTTCTATACCAGTTGCATTGAAATCGAATTATTGGTTAAAGCTGAAGGGTCATTATGAAAATAAGTAAAATTTTTAGTAATAAAAAATAGTAAGTGAATTAATTCTTCATGTTTGCAATTTGTATCTGGTAAGCGTCCGCCATATTGTCTTGCACCAGCCATTTTCTTATCCCCACACCTCCAAAGTAATAAAAGAGCTCGTCAAATCTAAATCCGCCCCCCATTCACTTTTTATTCACTTTTTGATGCCTCCCCTGTAACACGTCTAGCAAGCACCACAATATCAGTTTCTTCACATAAAATACAGAGATCACGAACTGAGGACGCAAGAAGGAAATGAATATGTTTATAATTACATTATATCCCATCCAGCATAAATATCCATTCAAAATTCAATATAAATGTGTAGTTATTCTCTCTAAGATGAGGTAGTCCACCTTGCATGAACACCATGACATTTTGGAAATATCAATAACGCTGACATCGTTGATCTATGTGTAGATCAATTCAATTCAATCCAATTAATATCAATGCGAATGAGTCCTAAACAATAGTCGCGGAGGATTTTACGTTTGTACACCGAGCCACTGATAAGTATTCACAGTAGTATAGGGGAGATCGGGGTAATATGTACATATACATTACATATGGCAACGGCCGATTTTGGTCAAATGCAAAATTATGTGGGAGTAAGTGAACTATCAATACCAGTTACACTATGACTACCACTATCGCTCCACTACCACTATCACCATGACAACCACCAACTCCGCCACCACCACCACCAACAACCCTACTCCGCAATTAGACCCCCGCCACTACTACTACTATGCCGATGACTGCTGCTACTAGTACTAACTCGGTGCCATGACCGCAACCACGACAATGATGATAACGACGACAACGGATGTCTTGATGGGATCGAAATCGCTCCTTGTTTACAGAGCACCATTTTTCATTCAATCATCATCAGTCATCTTCACTGTTGGCGTCATCATCGTTGTCACCACTACCACTACCATGCATCATCATCATCTTCATAATCATATCATCAGTATTCGTCACTATTGTCATTGTTATCGTCATCCCCACAACCACCACCAGGACCACATCCACCATTAATTGTCACCACCACCTCACCCTCTGTTCTTGTCAGTGCTTTTTCTCTGTTAGCAGTCTTCCCCATCTAGTGTTTTGTTCGGGGTTATATTGTTTTGAGGTTGATAGTTATCCATCACATGTTGTAACAAACTCGATATAATCTCAGTAGCTGCGGGTTCCAGATTTGTTTATTTTTCAAATTCTACAGATTGTGTCACATCACACCCAAAGTACTGTGTTAAAATGTGAACCAAATCGGACCATTAGTTCCCGACATATCCACAGATCCAGTGTTTATCCGACCCAGATCAGGATTCTTTTATCTGAAATATGGCCAAAGTCTACAAATCCTCTTGCATGGCAACTTCATTCGATGTGCTAAAATTTTAGCCAAATCGAGTAGTTTTTACATATTTTCCAGAATATTCTTTTGTGATTGGCTAACTGACTAAGGAGATGGCGGTTTAATGAACTGCGAACTGCAGCTAACTAGGTTTTAGATATACCGCCTGCCTGCCTGTCTGAACCATTTGGTAGAAGTCAACTAAATTAGTTATGTGAGCTACCCATAAGATTGCAGATTAGACGAGAACATTTATATTCGGCTCTAGCTTCTATGGCCAGGGCGTGGTCAGCAGTTTACTTATAAGCATCTCGTTCTTTGTGATATCCCGACCAAAATCGTTCCATGAAATTCAACCGAATTTGTTATACGAGTTATCCATATCATTATATCAGAGATAAGGGAAGGGTGGGCTGGTGGGGGTAGGGAGAAATTTGGCACATCAGAGGTTGTAGATTTCCGATGAGCCAATTTAGTTTTTCTTGTAAAGTTGGAGTGGTTGGTGGTGATGGTGATGATGGATGTGGTGGTGGTTATGGTAGTGGTGGTTTGTGCTGATGTGCTTCTTGCAGTAGTGGTGGTGTTTGCTATTGTAGGTGTTCTATTGGCATTGGTGCTGGTTGAATTTGTTATTGTGATGATGGTGGTTCTGAGTATCTTTTACAACAGCACCACAACTGATCGTAGCTGTTACTGTTGGTGGTTATGTCGTTATTGGCGGCAGCATCAGTGGCTGCGGTGTCAGCAGTGGTGGTGGCGGCACCCACGACAGTAGCAATATATTTTTTATGTTTTAAAAATCACGCATAGTATATGTCTATATGAAAATGATTACACATTGCCCTACGCTCCCCTATTCTATTAGGAATTCAAGTCAGTGGGATTTTATAAAATCTCGATGCAGCTTACAAAGGCAGTCAGCAGACTAGACCTTACTATTTGGCTAGCACGCATATCTTTGATATGCAAATAAACTAATTGAATTGATCTACTACACACAGATCGATGACGTCAGCGTTGCTGGTATTTTCAAAATGTCCTGGAGTTCGTGCAAGGTGGAATAGCTGGTCTGAAAGAGAATAACTACTTGATTTATATCAGATTTTGAATGGATATTTATCCTGGATGGGATAGAATGTAATTATCAACATATTTATTTAGTTTTTGTGTCCTCAGTTCGTGATTTCTCTGTATTTTATTTGAAGAAACTTTGATATTGGGGCTCTCCTCAAAAAGTGAAAGGGGACAGATTTAGATCTGACAAGGTTTTTTATTAGGCTGGAGGTGTGGGGAAAAGAAAATGGCTGCCGCAAAACAATATGGCGGATGATTACTTGATACAAATTGCAAACATGAATAATTAATTCACTAACTATTTTTTACTAAAAATTTCTTAATTTCATAATGACCCTTCAGCTTTAAGGAGTAGAGTTGTAAAAGGTTTCTGGGAAAATCCATTATGGTCATGGGAAAAACGTATCAATCAAATTTGTGTATACATACATTACAGAATCCCATCACCATATGGTGCTTTCAGCCAACTCTGTTTGATGTCGCCCAAGCATTTAATGAGTCCTTTAAGCAAAAATGTATGGATGGTCACCATGGCATCATCTCACTTGGCCTGAAAGGCCAGGTGAGCTAATAATAGGAAGCAAGTGAACCCAATGACTTTGACGCTCAGATACCCAAAGCTTAAACTACTGGACGTCAGTGACTGGAACATATTTAGTCTAAATAGCTCAAAATCATACAAAATGTACTAGCTGAATGTTTTCTCATAGACTCTAACTAGGTACAATGTATCCATGAAACACGCTTAAATTAAGAATATTTATCTTAATTAACCCTTTATCCCTCGAATTTGTCTAAGAACATTTAAATTTTCTCATAGAAAATGTCCATTTGTGGACCAAGAGAAGCCTATTTTTGAAAATTTACCGCTGTAATGACTGGTTCTGTTATCGAGCCAGTCATTCCGGTGGTCAGTTTTCAAAAATAGTCTTCTCTTGGTCTGCAAATGGACATTTCTTAAGACCACTGCCGAAGCCGTTTTCGGCTGATGAGTGTTAAAGGGTTAAACGGCAAATGATAGTTTTCTTTTCCTTTAACCCTCGAATCCATTCAAGAAAATTTCAATTTTCTCATGGAAAATATCGATTTGCAGCCCAAGAGAAAACATTTGAAAATTTACCACTGGAAAGACTGGCTCACGAGCCAGTCATTCCAGTGGTAGATTTGCAAAAATAGTCTTCTCTTGGTCTGCCAGTAGACATATATAAAGGCTACTGCTGAAGCTGTCTTTAGCTGATATAAGAGTTAACGCCAAAGATATTCACCTGTAGCTATCACTGCATCTGTGATTTTATACTTGTCCTCGGATTGACATTGAGCTTCAACAGGTACATCAGATGTAATATTGTCATTTGTGCTGATCAGATTTAGTTTCGCCGCTTTTGCATCGTCTTCAGGGTCAGCCATCACGCCTGGGTATATACCGGTAGTCCATACACAATAACTAGTGCACTCTCAGGAAGTCAATCTGACGCACATGTGACTCAAGTCAAACTGAAAATCAGAATGAAACCCATTTTTAAAGCTACATGTATCAAACTTTGACGTTATTGTTTAAACAACATTTTCATGACGAAACCGGCTAAAAACAGCCTCTCCAGTGGTCTTGAGTCATGTCCATAAAATTTGTGGGCAAGACTATTTTTGAAAATTTACCACTGGAATGACTGGTTTGACAACCAAGTCAGTCATTTCAGTAGTAAATTTTCAAAAATAGTCTTCTGACTTTTGATATTCTAGACCAAACTTAGCCATTAACCCTTTAAAGCTCAAATTTGTTCAAGAAAATTACAATTTTCTCATAGAAAATGCCCATTTGCAGAGCAAGACTTATTTTTTGAAAATTGACCACTGGAAGCACTGGCTCGATTATCGAAAATGGTCAAGTGAGCTATCATGGCGACTATCCATCCTGCATCTGTCAAACTTTTTCTTTAGGCTCCATAGTGTAGTTGATGGATCCAGTGGCTCTCTTTCTGTTTTCTCCATATGGTGGAGTTGCTGGCATCTGGGTCCGACTTGAGGAGTTGGATGATTCGAAAGCGCATATCAATTCTTGAATGGCGTTTCCTGTTGAAATGTCTAGATACTGGCGTGTCTTATCTCTCACTCCAGTAAAGATTAGTTATGGAGCGTAAGTGTTCTTGCATGCGTGTTTTGGATGTCTCTCCCACATACTGTTTGTGACATCTGTTGCAAGTGATGAGATAGATGTTTCTAGTTTGGCAATTGCCATGATTTTGGCGGTGTAGTCGAGTTGTGTGTGGGTGCTTGTGAAAAACCAGTTCACCATGTGGTTGCAATTCCTGGTGGGACATGTTTTTTAACGGGTTCCTGTGTTTCACTTGGCGGTGCTATGAGCGGTGGTTAATATATCTAACTGGCTCAATTTGACACACAACATAAACTAAACCTGCCCCTATTAGGCAGGTGAACTAGCTGTTAGACTGGCACATATGAATCGGACATGCATGCGTCTTTGGCTCCAATTCAGACATGTTTTCTTGCTTTAGCTTAATTTTGCCTTCAAAAGTCAATCTTATTCAATATTCTTGGGGTCATAAAGTTAGGAGGATTGCCACACATGGAATCTTTACCCTCTACATCTGATTCGGCGGAGGATGTACTTACACACCAAGTGTAGCATATCCCATATCGGGTGACACACATGGTGTCTCCCGTTTCTGGGATTGCAAAAATCCTGGATTAAGCCGTATTTACTATCAAAATATGGCTTATTTATTACTTGGTTTGTAAGTAATGTGTTCTCCCATGGTTATTGTGAAGGTGAAGTCCACAAACCTAACCGCTGGGTCCTATCTCCCTCCCTGCTAGTCAGTTATTGGAGAGTGGAGACGTAGTATTGATCTGTAAAACAAAACTTTACATCTCTCCAGTACTTGAATAAAGTATGCAACGTTTTTTCACGCACGCACCTAATACACTAGCCTTTCCATCTATACACTTTAGGTAGGGAAGACGCTGTAGGACGGCTTCTTTATATTTACTTTCGAAAAGTGTTTTGCTGGTTAAGTCTTTCTCCGGCTCATCATTTGGTTTGTATTGGTTTATGTTTGTCTACTATAACCTACACACACCTCTAGGTCTTTATTGGAGAATGGTTCTCAGATGTGTGTGCGAGTGATGAAATGTTCGACAATATGAATATTCCATTTTTTATAAATTTATCCCCTCTCTCTCTAACTAGCTAAATCTTGCCCATATTCCATGGGTCCCATATTTGCCGTGGGTGCAGAAACGGCATGGATTCCGTATGGGAATGCGCATATGATATGGGAGCCATATGGTAATGTTTTCAGGACTAGCAATGCATTTTTCTGAAGAAATAGATGTGAAGTTATAAATTGCATTAAGTACACCGGACCGGTAGTGTGTGGCCCATCATATTTCATTATTATACAAAATAAATATATCGATTGTTTTCATTCCCCAAGTTCTGCACTTTTTAGTATTAAAAGGCAATAGACAAAGGTGTGCCCAATTACAAAGGTTACCTAAGTCATGCTGTATTTGCTGATTATCAGATGGATCATGGATGATGGATGCATGATCATAAAAATGACATTTCATTCCAAATTTTGCTGTGCTCTGCAAACCCGTACGGAATTAATGACTGCGTATCACTTACGCGGATGTAAACATTAATGACATGTGGCCACGTGTTTACGGCCTCTTTATCAATATTTTACGAAAAGTTTTCTGGCCGAAAACGAGTCAAGAACCTCGAAATGACACATCAACCTCGTCTTCAAAATGGCGAACAGGTTCTTCTTCAGGCCTCTGTAGTTCCCGTCCTCAGACTGTAGGACCGCCACCCCGCACCCCCCCCCCCACCCTTCATCGTCATCGTCATCATCATCATCATAAATAAATAAATAAATAAATAATCTTGAATATTGAATATGATATGATATGATATCTTTTACAGCTGAAAATGAATTAGGGTAGGTGTAGCCTGATAGCCAGTCCTAGCTTGAACTATAGTTGCTTCTCTACCGATGTTGCTAATGGATGGGGTGCAACTTGGAGTGGATGTGGTCCCGCGATTTTTGGGCTTGGAGGGGGAGTACACCAAGTTGTGTGGTTTTCCTGTTCTCTGGAACAAGCCAAGGCCTCATCAAGCCTTTTCATTTCCATGCTATTTATTATATGGTCAACCTCGCAAGAAGCATGGCCAGGGCAGCCTCAGCTTCTGCCTGTGGTAACTTTATAATTGGGTTAATAGCATGATCCGTCCTTTCCCTTGGACAGCACAAATGAGAAGGTCTTCAGATACGACTTCCCGGATTGTGTAGATCCACTCTGAGGAGCAAAAGGGCGAGTCGTAGCTCGTCATCATCCTCAGCGTTAGTCATATGTTCGCCGGACTCCTGGTTTGGTAGGAGAGGGGTCGAACTGGCACCACAGTGCTCTGGACTAATGCCGGGAATACATGTTTCTGTAGAGACATCTGTCTGGGTACAATGGAAGTTCCAGTCTGAGCTCTGGCACTGGATCGTCACTAGCACATGGTTTAAGTCGATCGAAGTGGATGACTGAGGTCAGGCCTTCCGAGGCGCGGATCCAGTAGGTCACGTCCAACTTCTCACCTACTACCACATAGGGGCCTTTCCACTGGTAACTCAGTTTACTCGGCATATTTGCAGAATGTCGCGAATCGTGAACCGAACCATTTTTCCCACCTCATATGGGTCTCCATGCACTCGCCGGTCATGCCACGTTTTCTGATGCCAGTGTACAGTGGTTAATGATTCTCTTACTAGTTCATGAGCCTGTTCTGTCCATTGCTGCATGGGCTCTACATAGAGAGATGGTGAATTTTTCTCTCCTGGAATCCTGGGCATGGTCAGGTCCAAGGGTAAGGCTAATTCATGGCCTAACATTAACCGAGCAGGTGTATAACCCATGCTGGAACATATCGAAGTGCGGTATGCCATGAGCACGTATGGGAGCCGTAAATCCCAATCGTGACAATCAAGGTGTGTTTCCTTAGTCAACATCTCCGTAAGAGTTCTGTTGAATCTCTACCATCCCGTCACTGCATGGATGGTATGGAGTTGTGCAAGTTTTGATTATATGAATGAATTTGCAGAGCTCGGAGATCAGCCGGCTCTCAAAATTATTTTCTTGGTCGGAGTGCATTTCATAGGGAATACCAAAACGGCAGAACACATTGCTAGACAGAACCTCCACTACTGTGGATGCCTCTTGGTCCGGAAAAGCGAATGCTTCTACCGACTTCATAAAATAATCTTGCAATATGAGGATGTACTTGTTTCCTTCATCCATCGTATTCAAGGGTTCGGGCACATCAATAGCCACTCACTCCCATGTTGCACCAACAATTTCTATTTGTAGGGGTGCGTGATGGTGCTGGCCAACAGTGCATCTTTGGCATGGGACACATTTGGTGACCCATGGCTTAATTTACACTATCACGTATCCCAATCCAGTGGAATCTCTGTTTGATGCGATCCGCAGTATGCTCTATGGCTAAATGTTGTCATGAAGTTGTTCTAAAATCATGACCCTGTAATGCTCAGGAATTACTATCCGGTTATTGATGTATGGGATGCCACTATGTATATGACATCTCCAAACATTTGATAGTAATATTTAGCCATTGCGGAAAGTGAGGTAACAGATTCCTAGGAGGTCGTATCCCGTCCTGGATCCATGCGTATATATTCCGTGTTTGCGTGTCTGTTGCCTGTTCATGAGCGACTGTCTCCGGATCCCACTCAGCGCACCGTTGTTTGGGGAACACAGGAGATGGCTGTGTTGCATGTGTCATGGTGGTGGCCACTTCTTGTTCATCCTCAAGCCCAATTCTGCTCAAGGCATCAGCATTTCCATGCAGCTTGCCGGGTCTATGAACAACATTGAAGTTAAAGGCCTGCATGGATTCCTGCCACCTCGCTACCTGGTCGTCCAGATGTTTTAGGTTTCTGAGCCAGCGTAGTGAGGCATGATCTGTACGGAGTGTAAATGGGTGCCTGTACAGAAAGTGTTTGTAATATTTGACAAAACACACCGCAGCTAACAATTCCCTCTTAGTGATCGCGTAACATTTCTCTGTCTTATTCAGAGTATGTGAACCATAATCCAGTACCTGCTCCGTTCCATCTTCTGTGACCTGAGATAGAACTGCACCTATTGCATAAGCAGATGCATCAGTGTCTAAGATGAAATCGAAGACAGGGTTAGGATGAGCAAGAATTGATGCGGTTGTCAAATGTTCCTTCAGCGCCCTGAAGGAACCTTCACACTCACTTGTCCACTTGAATCGTCGATCTTTTTCAGTGATCTGGAATACTGGGGAGGCAATATCACAAAAGTGAGGGATGTATCGACGATAGTACTGGCAGAGACCAAGGAAACTCCGGGTGTCAGTGACTGAAGTGGGGGTTTGCCATTCCGCTACTGTTTTGGTTTTTGAAGGTTGAGTAGCTACTCCATCGGCGGATATGACGTGTCCCAGGAACTCGATGCTCTGTCTGAAAAGAGGACACTTCCTGGGTTTGAGCTTGAGGTTGCTGGAATGAAACCGCATTAGAACCTTGTCCAAGTTGGGCAGGCTCTGCTCAAACAAAGATCCAAAGACGATTGCGTCGTCGATGTAACAGAGGCAGATCTCCCATTGTAGGGTAGTAAGTACCCACTCAATGAGACGTTCAAACGTTCCAGGAGTGTTGCACAAGCCATAGGGTATCTTGCAGAATTGGATAAGCCCATCTCTACATATGAATGCAGTTTTCTCCCGGTCAGCCTCATCCATGGCTACCTGCCAATACACACTAGCTAAGTCAAGGGTGCAAAACCACTTGGCTCCAGACAAGGAATCTAAGGCCTGATCGATCCTAGGTAATGGATATGCGTCTTTGATACGGAAATCATTTAGTCAGTGGTAGTCAATGCAAAACCACAAAGATCCATCCTTCTTGGCTGCTAGTACAATGGGACTGGCCCAGCGGGATGCCGAGGGCTCTATGATGCCTGTCCGCAACATGTCATTCACTTGTTGATGTGCTTCCGCCTCCTTGTGAATGGGAAGACATCGTACAGGTTGCCGAATGGGTCGATTATTTCCAGTGTCGATGGAGTGTCGCACGAGGTGAGTTTCTCCGCGATCCATGTCTCCGGCCGAAAAACCTTCGCGATACTTATGTAATATTCGTCGCATGTCACATTTGTGAGATTGAGTTAAACCAACTGTGGCAAGCAGATAAATGTCATGCAGATGTTCCGGTAAATCATCTTCAGAAGTTGTTGCTGGTGTAGGTGGGGTAGGAGGTGTCTCCAGTGATATCACATCCAGCAGATGGACACAACGAACTCCTGGTACTAGTGTTATTGGGTCCGCTGTGTCATTGAATACTTTAAATGGTATATGATCCTCGGTGGTGGTGTCCATGATCATCCGGGGACTTGCGCATTGTGAGGCGATCATGTAATCGGGGTCGGGTTCCAGCATGGCTGTGTGTGTGTTGCTTCCTAACTGTGGTGTGGTGACCCATAATATTTCCTCTTATCCCGACTCAACTGTGGCCGTAGTGCCAAAATCACTGCACAAGTGTTGTACAGTGATGATTCCGGTCCAAGGGGTATGCGTTGGCCGTGTATGTCTAATTCCTGTTGTCTGCAATGGATGACAGCTTTTCTGGCACTGAGGAAGTCAGAACCTAGTAGGGCATCGTTTTGAATAGAGGTAATTACAACTCACTGTATGAATTGCATGTCCTCTATCTGTATCACAAGGATTACCATACCAGCCACAGGAACATCGGCTCCGGTAGCTGCTTGTAAAAATATGTTTGTAGGCCTAAGGGGTGGCTTTTTATGAGGTGGGATGCTCTCATACAAGTGCTTGTTAAAAACGGTGATGGAAGCTCCAGTGTCTACGGTGGCACTGGTTGAAACTGTAGCTCGCCGGGTGGTGTCGGGCCGTTCCGATGTCTCGTGTCGACTGGCCGCGCCGTAAGTGCACGGTGAATGACGACGCTGGTTAGCATCCGGTCACGGGGTGACAGACCCTGAACGAGACTCTCCTGCGGGAAACAAAAACTGGCTCCTAAGGCCGGTGGAACTCAATCGTTCTGGTGGGGCCGTGCGACCATTGCCGCGAACATTAAAAACAATGGTCTCATCCCAAGAGTTTGTGTCACCAGTATGCCTGTCCATAGCAATTTCGTGATCTATGGACTTACAAGATTTGATTTGGTGACCTAAAAATATAAGTCTATACAATGCGTTTACATAACTAATTAAAAATATGCTAGATAAAACTACAGTAAGAGCATACGAAAATACAAGACACAGAGGCAGGTAGATGAACTTTTAAACATGGGTCTCACGGAGGTACCACACAGACTCGTAGGTCCGCAGAGGTATCCCCACAAGGGAGGCTCCCGTACACGAGACATGGCTATTTAACCTAATATAAGTTATTATACCTCTAAGCTGAAAGGAAGAAGGCTATCTCAGTGCTAGTTTTGGTGAGGAGTATTATCCTGGCGTGGACCGTCGTCGCTGAAACCTTGCGAGAGGCAAGTGCCTCGCGCGGGCCTCCGTCTCGGGAAGGTGTCGTCACGGCGTAAAGCGGGAGAAGAATAGTGGGCAAAAATGGGCCCACCCTAATATTTCAAACAAAAGTGCTGTAGAAAGAAAAGACCATACCTAGTGAGATTATGACTATAGGGGTGCGTACTGTTTTACGTGAAGACGGAACGGAAGATTCCCGATGGATTCCTTCATTAACGTCTTATGTGATTCTTGGTATGCTGAATTAGTAGTTCCCGCTTTATTTATGCAGGCCTTCTGCTTTGCTTAATTCCTGTTAGTTGTTTTCAGAACAAGAATTAGTTTAGTCCGCAACTGGCTGATATCTACATAGCTATTAGACATGGCTGTCACGGAGAACAGATGCCCGAGGACATCAATACTGTAGACAGCGCTCATATATGTTACTTAGTGGGATCTCAGAGCTGGGTGAGAATCTGGACATTCAGCTTCGCAACCACATGAAACATTACAAGACATGGTTTACATTTCACGAAAGCATTATTAGGCCATATCTCCTATCGTTATGGTGGTGGTGGTGGGGGGGGGGGGCGTAAGAGAGACGAATGCACACCGTAAATGTCCTTCCTGTAAGGGCGTGGCCAATCTAAATATCATGCCCAGATATTTTAACAGAATTCGGTGAGAATACGTATCTCACCCGTCACCGGGTCCTATGGAACTAACCGTTTAATCAGTCGTTAGGTTTATATACAAGTTGCCAGTTTTGCACTGCGGTGCGGGAGGATTGTCAGTAAATATAAATAATAATTAATACATGTGTTTTCGCAGTGCTTTCCTACATTGGCTTAAAGTGCTAATTACTAAGTATCCGAAGATACACGGGAGTGTATGTGATACCGCACCCTAGACATCACCGCTCGGAAACCCCAATAGTTTCCCAGTGTCGAATCAGCCCATGGTGCGGATAGGGACATCCAAGCAATTAAGAAGCCACAAGGCTGAGTGGAGCATGAAGAGACAAAATCTTAGAGTTATGAGTCTTACCGGAGTGTGGGGCTAGATTATCGCACTACAGGAAGAGAAGAGTATATTACACAGTATCATTTTGAACCTATCCTATCGAGCTGTGTATAGAAAAGGTTAGTCGGTTGCATGCCGGGCTAAACAAAGTTATAGCACGGACAGCGACCTCAGTGAAAAATTGTTGGTGGTGGGAGAAAGTGCTGCATATATAAATGTTGCTGTATAATGTTTCCTATGTGCACTGCAGTCTTATATTTTCTATAACTAGGCAAAACAAGTGAACGGATGGCCACTGGCCATATACATACATAATCTAACCAGAACAAACAATACAGTGTCAAACGATTAAGATATATATATATTAATACAGGTTAACGAACCTACTATAGTGCGGTTAGCAACACAGTGAAGAAAATTATAATAAGTATTAACAAATACAGAAATTATAACTATCGGTCCTAAGACCGTTACAGTTCCTTTTAGTCATCGGGACCGTTTTTACGGATACGATATAATTAACAAAACCTATACAGAGAAATAATTAAACTTTGAAGTATAGTTACTTGAATACTTGGTAGTCATTCCCAAGTTAGGCTACCGTGTTACTGAAATTGACACGTCAATCCGTAGTCAACGTGAGATGATGCGCTCCCCGGAATCTGGAAAGTTCCCGCAGGCTGGTTCCTGTAGGCTGTTTTCCGCAAACAAGAGTCCTGCAAGAACACTCATGGTGGGAGTGCATCGCTTAGTGCTGTAGGCCTAATAGAATGTCTAACGAGCAGTCAGCAAAAGATACGATAGTACTACGTGGTGAAGAAAGTTTCCATACACCGATGCCACGGATGGAAAGTGTACACAACCCAATCACTAGCGGGGGTTGTTAGAGGCAAATGAAGATACAAAACAAGGCTGCACGGTGCTGGGTACGTCAACCAGCTCTGAAGACGCACCGGGCAGAGTTTACTTGCTACGGTCGAAAGTCGAAAGAACCTACACGATTTGTGCATCATCATTTGAAATACCACTTTTAGGCGTGGCCGGCAGATTCGGCGAGTCATCCATCAAAGAACATCCTGCCTCTACATCTGTAGATTCACATATTCAGGCCATAAATGCCTCACCGCAAATTTTTGTTCCGAATGTAGCTGTTGTATTCGTGAACGATTATCAAAAGTTCCAAATTACTCCCGCAGATGGGGAGTTACAAAATTGTTTTAGTGCGGTGGGTTGGAGAACTGCACGCTACGGGATAAAAACCTGACACATAGCGAAAGAAGACCTGTATCACGCTTGATAGTAGTTGGTACAGCTCCAACCTGTTCGGCCCCTGGCCGAGGATGCTCTCGATCACTGGATCGCTTCTCCTTTTATACTGTCCATGACATCACAGGCGCAGGCTTCATCCAATCATCGTTCGAGCAACAACCAATCAGCGCATCGCTAATAATAGCGTCGTCGAACGTTCTAGAACATTGTAGAAGCTTTGCTAAGAGTTTTCCCTAGATAACTCAGCCATTTCCCAACCGATTTTAACATGGTTTACAGATCTGGAAAGGCCGTTTAATTCTGGTCTTGATTAATGCCGGATCTAACGGGAACAGACAATCAATAAGGATTACAGCGTACCAGCTCGGTACACTAAAAGCGCCATCCTATCTAGGTCACAACCACGCGCTCCATAGAGATAGCGTCCCGGCGCATGCATGCGCATAATGCATTTTAACAAACTTAGCCGTTTCTCGACACTCTCTCTCTCTCTCTCTCTCTCTCCCATAGGCCTATATACGCTTATAGCTCTACCCAGAGGGGCGTGTTCAGGAAACGAATCCTAGACGGGAGGCGTGTAAGTAGCTTAGCTGGTACGGCCGGTACCTGACCGGCCGATCCGAACTACACCTACGGTCAGCACTGTATTAGTTAGTTATGTATATGGCAAGTAGCCATCCTAGTTATTATGTTTTGTTTATATGAAAACTCTAGGACGCAGTACGCTAGGTAATACTATACAGCAACATTATATCCACATCACTATATTCTCCCAGCATCAATTTTACACTGAGGTCACTGGTCATGCTCACCATGCTCGAGCCTGACATGGGACTGACTAAACCTGTCTATTCTAGCTCGATAGGATAGGTTTTAAGTAGTTAGGGACAATTTCGCCATAAGAGACACATTGTGTACGCCTCTTTTCCGGCTGTAGTGGATATGTAACACCACGCACCGGCTAGATTGTGTAAAATTTGTCAATTACCTTAGGGCCTCTTATTAATATAATGTGATTGTCTCGTTCTGCGCTCCTCCAGCCGGGTATGGCTAAACAACTGTCTGGACTCCCAATCGAAACGTTGGCAGGATCCGACTCTGGGAAACTATTGGGGTTTCCGAGCGGTGATAACTAAAGTGTCGATTTACATACACCCCCCCCCCCCCCACCCCCCACCCCCAACCCCCCCGTATCTTCGGATGCAAGTTAGTTTAGATACCCCTGTCAATGAAGGAAGCACTGCGAAAAGAAACTATATATTATGTAACACCGGCCTGCAGTGCATCTCTGGGCATTCTGGAACATAACCCTAATGATAGGTGAAATGTTAATTCCGCAACACATGGGTGACGGATGAGACGCAGCTTTCCATCCAACTCATTGTAGCGACTGGGTGAGGTCTTAGAACCCACCACGCCCTCACGGGAAGGTCACTGGCGATGGACATCTGCCTATTACTCCCTACCATAACTACTATTGCACTTTCTAAATTGCTTTTGTGAACTGTAACCTGTCCTAGTGATGTTATATATTGTTGTGGGACGATGCTGACCGGATATGATTTGGGAGCTATTTCTCCGTAACATGTACGCATGCTTTCTTTCTGAGGAAGATGCTATGCGGAGTGACCGTCGGGAAGCCGGGGTTCTCCTTCGATCAATACTCACCATTCTGTTACTTCTGATATACAGCTGGCCCTGACAGCGGCTCTAGGATTATAGACTTAGAAAGCTTTACCGACTCCTGGGAACCGGGTACTCGGCTCCCAACTGCCGAGTACCCGTTTACCATAGAGCTCATTCTTGTTTGCATAGCAACAAGAGCAATACATGCTTTCTGCATTGAGGATTTTAGTGTTTTTTGTGAAAGAAAATCTAAGTCTTTGATCTGTGATAGTTTGTGTGTTCGTGAAAGGATTAACTAAAGGATACTATGGAGAATACCGCCGAAGATAACCAGGTTGTATCGTTCTTTATTATCCATAGTTAAAAGACTTAGGTCTCTAAATTTCGCTGTGTCGCATGTTCCAATTTCTGACCCCATAGAATCTGGGACGTGTGCTAACAACGATATATGCCAGACGATCGCCTTCTTAAACCCCCAACAGGTGATCGGCAGATATGAAAATAGGTGTTATGCTACAGTATTTCTAACACGAATATCGGCTGACGTCGTTCTCCGTAGGATCCGAGCGGGTGACGTCACACCCGGTCGCTCGGATGTTTATGTGAAGAAAAATTTTTCATTAATTCGCGCATCTTGTTCTGGGTGCTGCGTACTAAAAATGGTACCGGAAACTTTAGAATGATCAAGTTTACGTGCGATCACGATCGGTTTGCAATGATCGGTGGTTTCAAAATTCTTGAGTAGATGCGTGGTCTGCGGTTTTACCGTGTGATACAGCAGTTTGTTATACATTTTGTTGTTTTCTTCACATATCGTGCTGCTTTCGTTAGGAGTATAATTTATATTGATTAGTAAATATACCCCGAATGCTATGCGATATGATTCCTGGAGCCGTTACACATCCTGGAGGATCTATTATGGGTGTGTTTAATGCCTGCCTCGTTCTTGTCGTCATAATCAATGCGATCGTTGTTGTAACGTGACGGGGTGGGGTGCAGGAGGGTTACAGTTAATTTATGAGTCAAATTATTTGAAAATTAATTGTCTGCCTTCCATCCGGGTCTCGTTCCGCTTGTTTATTGTAGGTTTGTGCTTAGGTTATAGGCCAAGCCAGCCCCGCCATCATGTGACGAATGCCATAAGTTTGTCCGTGTCGTGTTCAAGGACCATGTCTGTTTTAGGTGTTCCCTGTGTAATATTGATCATAGGTGTAATGTTTGTGCAGTGTGGTCCGTTGAGATGATGGTTAAGTTCCTTGCCAGAAGGACTTGGCTGGGTCTGATGCGGGGTCAGGTGGTCCGAGAGTAAATCGTGGAGCGCCCGGTTCAGCCGGTGGGGGTGCTCCACATCCCCAGCTGGAGGTGGCGGAGATGGCACCGCCGGCGTGGTTTGGTCCGGCTATGCAGGGTTTTTCTGCATAGCGTTCTGCCCACGCTGGTGTCGTCCCTGCTACCAAAGGTTGGGGGGGGGCAGTTTCTCCCCATGCCTGGTATGGATCCTGTCCTCGGACAGGATTCTGGACTGGTTACCGAGGGGGCCGTCTCGTACGGCCCCCTGGCAGTCCCGTCTGGCTTCGGCCAGACAGGTTTCTGTTTCTCTGCGGCCACCTCCGGGTGGTCCAGTAGCGGTGGCCGGTCCGTCAGGTGTGGGAGCCGTCCGCTAGGACGGTTCCATGGTTGACTCGTCTAGTGACGACTCTTCGGAGTCTGAAGACGAGGAGGCCGAGGAGGAGAGGTTGCTGCGGCCCGTGAAGCCGCAGGTGGAGAATATGGAGGTTGATTCCGTCCTGGACGGAACCGGCCTCCATTTGTCTGGTTTGGCGCAAGCCAGGTCAGCGGCTCCGCCTGTGGCTGAGGCAAATCCGTTACCATGCACCGGTTCCGTGAGGCTTGGTTTGGCACCAGCCATCACGGGAACGGGTGTGCCGGGCCGGGCGTGGTACTCACCTATCTCGCCTGGTCCGGCAGTCGGACGTGGGGTGCTGTTGGCGCCCGTGTCCGGCTATGGTTCCGTGACTGCTACGGGTCCGTACGGTTTTCCGTGCGGACCTACCCCATGGACCGGAGTGTTTCATGGGGTGGCGGCGGAACCGTGTGGTACCGGAGTGCCTGGCGTGTCAGCCGTGGCTCCTTGCCGGGAGGCCGTGGCTGGCAGACCCGTGAGCACGTCAACGGGGTGATGTGTTTGCGGGGGTGTCTTCATCGGAGGTAGATTGGTCAGATACTCTGGCATGGCTAGCCAGGGTTGACCCGTCTGTGGTTTCGGCCACGGCCGATGAAGATGCGCCCCGTCCGTCGGTTGCGTCGATCAGGACGGGGATTTTGCCCGCGGCCCGGATCCAGTCAGTGGGACTGGATCCACGGTTCATAGAATTGTTGGATGCTATTTATAGCAAACAACTGATGACCAAGGGTCAGCTCCCTGCGGCCTCCAGGGAGGTGCGGGCAAGATGTCGTATTCCGCGGGGGGAAGACGACAGGTATGGTGTAGTCCCGTCGGTCACGGAGGATGACCGATGGGGACTGGGCGTCCAGAGTGCCGTGGCGGGTCGCCCCGTTCAGGCACTTGTGGACAAGTCTCAGGTACACCAGGAAGAAGTCCTGTCCCTATGCGATGAGGGTGTGAGGGCAGCGATGAGCGCTGTCAACCACTCTTATCATCTCCTTCAGTCGGTGTGAGCTGAAGCGGGGGCAGGCCACCCTGTGCCACCTGTGGCGCTTTCATGTGTCAATGACGGCCTGGTGCTGTCGATGGACGCATTGGCAAGGGTGCAAGCGCGTGTGACGAAATCCAGGAGGCAAATGGTCATTGACCATATGCGTCCGGCTACGGCAGTCAGGGAGCGTCTTCTTGGGATGCCCCTGACAGGGCCTAGCATCTTCGGTGGCCAAGCGCGGGCCATCTTAGAGGATACCGCCAGTATCGCGCAGAATCAGTTAGCGGTAAACCTACAGCTAGAGCTAGTGCGGCAAGCGCACGCACTAGGGGCTGTGGGGAAACCGCTAACGGGACAACCTTCAAAGAAGCAGAAGAAGCATAAGGGCAAGGCGAAAGCTAGGCCTGTTGCGACTTCTGCTTCAGCTGGGTTTTCGGAGCCGCCGCCGGCGAAGAAGCCCAGGAAGGTTGTAGAGGCGCCTACCCTCCCCAATGTTGCTCCTGACCGCCCTAGAGGCGGGAAGGGCAAGGGGAAGGGTACGGGTAAGGCCTCAAAGGGCGGACAGAAGGGGCCGAAGCGTACCTGAGGGTACGAAAGCTCCCTTCATATCCGCCTGGACCGCGCCTGTGCGACAGGAACAGCGGTGCCAGTTATACCCGTCGTGCCTAGAACGAAATGGTTCTCTCTCTCTCTCGTTAAGAAAGAGGGGGCGGGGGTGCGGACTGCGAGCCGGACAACCCCGTTAGACGTCGAGGCGTCTATGGTGGGTGGAAGGCTCATGCGTTTCGTCGAGGCCTGGCAAGGTGTGATGTCAGACAGTCTGGTCCTGGGATGATTATCCCAGGGTTACATGCCGGAGTGGTGGGACTTTCCACCACAAAATCTGTCTTTGGCACCTGTCTGGACACCCGTACCAAGGGAGCCAGACAAGTTAGAAGCCGTTCAAAAGGAAGTGTCGGGTTGGCTTCTGAAGGGAGCAATAAAACCAGCAAACCGAAACACTCCAGGCTTCTATTCAAACATGTTCCTTGTCCCCAAGAGCACAGGGGGATGGAGACCCATACTCAATCTCAGGCCATTAAATTGGTTTATCCATACACCTCGGTTCCAGATGGAAACGCCGAGGTCGGTAATGGCGGGATTGAGGAAAGGAATGTGGTGTGTATCGATCGATCTGAAAAATGCATATTTCCACATTCCTATGAATCGGAGTTGGCACAGGTTTCTGAGATTTGCGTTTCAGAATCAAGTATGGGAGTTTACAGTTCTCCCGTTTGGCCTGTCGACAGCTCCGAGGGTTTTCACAAGAGTGGTCCTTGCGGTGACAGCGTTTCTCAGAAAAGAGAACGTGGCGCTACACACCTACATAGACGACTGGCTGCTCAAGGCAGACTCGGCAGCCAGGTTGAACGTGGATACTGCTCTGACTCTGAAGTTACTTTCAGATCTATGCTGCATAGTCAACGAGGAGAAATCCGAGTTGACGCCCACTCAACATTTCGTTTATTTGGGGATGCGATTCGACCTCGAGGAGGGCAGGGTTTACCCGTCAGAGCCCAGAGTGGTGTCTCTGTTAGCCATCCTCAAGAGTTTTCGAGTGGGAAACCACATTCAGGCGATGCGGTTCCTTCAGATGCTGGGCATGATGGTCTCCATGGAGCAGGTTATCCCGTACGCTGCTCTAATGCGAAGGCCTATCCAGTTGTATCTGATGTCTCTGTGGAAACAGAGAACAGAACCCCTGTCAAAACTGGTGCCAGTTTTGGAGCCGATAATATCGCATCTTCTATGGTGGAAACAGCGTCAGAATCTCCTATTAGGGGTTTCGCTGCACCTACTCCACCCCCAGCTGTCCGTCTACACGGATGCATCGCTGGAAGGGTGGGGTGCCTGCCTGGGAGAACACCAGGTCTCGGGCACATGGACTCTCCCGGAGAGTCAGCTGCATATCAATCTGTTGGAAATGATGGCAGTGGAACTGGCGTTGGAAGAGTTCCTTCCGATGATCAGGGGCAAGGTGATATTGATACGGTCAGACAATTCGACAGTAGTATCATATATAAATCGCCAAGGCGGGACCAGGTCGCCCACTCTGTGTATCAGGGTGTGGCACTTGATTCAATGGTGCAGGAATTACTCGGTTGTTTTGAAAGCAGCTCATATTCCTGGGCGATTGAACATTCTGGCGGATGCTTTGTCTCACAGACAGAGAATCCTGCCAACAGAATGGTCCCTCAACCCTCCAGTTCTGCGACGGATCTTCGAGCATTGTGGCAAACCCAACGTGGACTTGTTCGCCACAAAGGAAAATGCTCAAATCATGACATATGTCCTGCCGATTCCAGATCCAAATGCCGTCGATACAGACGCTCTGGCGATAAGCTGGAGAGGGATGCACGCTTATGCGTACCCACCCACCATTCTTCTACCGAAGGTATTGGTGAAGGTCAGGGAGGAACCGTGTCTGGTCCTGCTAATAGCGCCGTATTGGCCGAGCAGGGCATGGTTCACGGATCTTCTAGATCTGCTGGTGGAAAATCCTGTGCAGTTGCCCGAGATTCCGAACATAATCTCCTAGGCCAAGGGACGCTTCCTACACGAGCGTCCCAAAATGTTCAAATTGACTGCGTGGAGGTTATCAAACAACGTTCCACGTCGGAAGGCTTTTCTCGACAGGCTGCTGATTTCATCGCGGCTGCGAGAAGGAGGTCAACCTTCAAGTCATATAACAACAAGGTTAACAGATTTGCAGACTGGTGTGAAGGAAAGGGTATTGATACCTTTCAATCCACTATCAGCAAATAGCAGACTTTCTCTGTGAGCTGTTCTTTTCAGGACTAGCTCCCATCACAGTTGCTGGATACAAGTCAGCTTTGGCATCAGTTATCCCTTGTCTAGCCAACAGGGATAGTCCAGAGGTGGCCAGTTAAATGTGATGTTGAAGGGAATGAGCAATCTCCGACCGAGACAACCGGTAGTCATTCCAGCCTGGAGTCTATCTTTAGTGCTTAATGTACTGGCCAAGCACCCTTTCGAACCATTGCGTTCGGCTAGTCTAAAGCATTTGACTCTAAAGGCGGTCTTTCTATTGGCAGCTTCCTCAGCTAGAAGGCGCAGTGAGATCCATGCGCTTTCGGCAGAGAGGAACCAATTTATTGTTTCTGGAGAAAGTCTGCGTCTTCTGCCAAGAGCAGAGTTTATGTCAAAGAGCCAATCTTTGAGATATCCCGGCAAACCGATCATTATACCGAAGTTAACTAGGTTTGATCGTGATGCCAGTGTCTGGTGCCCGGTCCGTGCTTTGACTAAGTACAAGAAACGGACTGACTCATTACGGTCAAACGATAGACATCTGTGGATCTGCCATAAAAAGCCTTATGGCGCCGCATCCATGGATACTATCTCTCGTTGGGTGGTCGAATGCATTCAGACTACTCAGGAGATGGCGACTGGGCACCAGGTGCAAGGCGTAAGGGCACACAATGTCAGAGGAATAGCCGCCTCGACCGCCCTTTACAATGGTGTTCCGTTAGAGGACATCATGGCCGTTGCACAATGGCACTGTGAGTCCTCATTCACGGATTACTAAATGAGGGATGTGTCAGACTCAGCCAATCCACTCGCTTTAGCTGTTTTGAAACGATAGTTAGTGACCACACTGCTTTTCACCCTTTTCTCACTTTGGTAAGAAAAGAACCTAAAGCAGGCATGGTCAGGCGAGAGGATGTCAACCAGATTGTGTCACCGATGGCCGAACCGGTGAATGGTTGGAGGCGGTACGTCTGAAGTCCAATTATCATAAGGTAATTCAATAAGTGAGTTTTTTGTATTATGTATATGTATCATGTTCATTCATCTTATATATTCATGCTCATTCCCAGGCTAATACATGGAATATGCAGGGAGTAGTTAACCCTCTTGGCATATTTGTGTTTTCAGGCGAGATACATGGTTGTTAGTTCTCTCCCTTTTCTTAGGAGGAAAAAGGGGGGGGGGGCTGTGACGCGAATGTGATTCGGTTCCGTGAACTTGACGGTCCTTTTAGGTCTCCGTTAGTCAAGTTTGAAGTCTAAAATCTTTCTCCAAGGGGCAAAATTAGCATTTATGGCTTGCCCCTTCCCACCAGGTTACTGATCAAATCTGGTGTATATCAGAAGTAACAGAATGGTGAGTATTGATCGAAGGAGAATGCAGGAAATGTCAATTTCCCTTTCTCCGAGATCTAACAATACTCACCATTCTGTTACGGACCCAGCCTCCCAGCCCCACGGAGGCAAGCCATAGTTTTCTCTTGTTTGGTGGCTATGCAAACAATATGAGCTCTATGGTAAACGGGTACTCGGCAGTTGGGAGCCGAGTACCCGGTTCCCAGGAGTCGGTAAAGCTTTCTAAGTCTATAATCCTAGAGCCGCTGTCAGGGCCAGCTGTATATCAGAAGTAACAGAATGGTGAGTATTGTTAGATCTCGGAGAAAGGGAAATTGACATTTCCTGCAATCTTCGCCAGTTAGATGTATGTGTCTAAAGATAGGTAGGAATCCCTGCCACTTGCGGCCAAAGCTTGGAAACGTATCTAATAACTAAATGGTATGTTAGAATGTAGCAGAAGGCCCACCTAAATAAAGCGGCAACTACCAATACAGTATCTTTGGACCTACATAAAACGGTGACCGATGAATTCTTCGGAGATCATCTGACCCGTCTTCATGTAAACCAGTGTACATCACATTAATTATGGCTTCACTAGGATTGAATGGCACTTAGCTTTTTGTTTGAACAAAAGAGTGGCCATTGTTGCCAGCTCTTTTCCTCAGCTTCGGCGTGAATGCATTTTCCTGTGACAGAGGCCCGCGCGAGGCACTTTCCTCTCGCAACAATAATATTTTGTGTGTGTTAGGGGTATAATTGGTTTATATTAAACTGTTCAAGTAGCCTCGTTGCGATGCTCCCCTGCGGGGATACCTCTGCAGATTTACAAATCTGTGTGGTACCTTTGGCGAGACCACATAGAAAGGACACCATTGACTCTATGTACTGTATTATTTTGCTCATTTACTATCAGATGCGTAGCATTGTTTGTATAGTTGTTATTACTTTTTAATTATATAATCATGTCCAGACTTTAAATTAGCTAATGGACCGACATACCAGTGACACAAACAGATGGGACGAGACCGTGAGGTTCAATCTCGGTGGCAATACTCGCACGGCCCCACTGGAACGTGATCGTTCCACCGGCTCTAGAGGCTGGTCTTTGTACCTTCTGGAGAGACCCGATATGGGATCCATAACCCCGAGAACCATAGCTAACCAGTCCTCCTGCACATCCTGTACATGTGGGGCAATGGAGTGGAGCAACATGATGGACCAGCGTGTACCCCCGTAAGCTACATATGTTTGGTGGATGCACAAATGAAGCAGTGGTGGCGCTGAGGCTTTGAATGATGCCTCTTCTTGCGGATCCATGATGCTGAATGCTGATTACTGTCTGTATCGCGCTTACTGGTACTAGATGCGGTGGGTGATGCTGTTAGGACATGTGAATTGCATACCACCAAGGGGCACCGGGTGTTAAGTGCTTTGGTGGCCGGTCGTGGTGCTTGTATAAATGTTGTTTCAGTGGAGGTGCTATAACCAACCACTACCATTTTACATAGGAAAGAAGGTTTGTGAGATGCGGAGGTTGCAGGGTCACAACCTCTCACAGAAGCAGATGTTGGCGGTGCCGCGGATGCAGTGTGCATGGTTGGCACTGACTTAGGTGAAGCCGAGTGGTTGTGGTTTTGTACTGTCGCGTAAGTAGTATTTTGTGTTGTAGTGTCAGCCACCTGACGTGGTTGTCTGGAGGCCGTAGTTGGGATGGGTTGTGAGAGTGGACACAGAAGTGACTATAATCAGTGCCCGTTCAAGTTTAACGAGGACTCAGGTTGCGATGTACATCGGTCAGCTTTTGGAGTTGGTGATGGAGGCCAATTTGGGCATCATTCTTTCCAATGGTCCGGCTGACCACATCCATAACATGTGTTCGGCAGTTGTGTGTGTGTGTGTGTGTGTGTGTGCGTGCGTGCGTGCGTGCGTGCGTGCGTGCGTGCGTGCGTGCGTGCGTGCGTGCGTGCGTGCGTGCGTGCGTGCGTGCGTGCGTGCGCGCGTGCGCGTGCGCGTGCGCGTGTTACTGTACTTGTAGCTGGTCGTGTTGGCGACAGTGTGGCGACAGTGTGGCGACAGTGTGGCGACAGTGTGGCGACAGTGTGGCGACAGTGTGGCGACAGTGTGGCGACAGTGTGGCGACAGTGTGGCGACAGTGTGGCGACAGTGTGGCGACAGTGTGGCGACAGTGTGGCGACAGTGTGGCGACAGTGTGGCGACAGTGTGGCGACAGTGTGGCGACAGTATTGCTAAGCATGGTGACTAAATTAGTGATTGCGGAGATCTGTTTAGTTATCTCTTCCAAACTATCGTGCATCTTTTGTCTATTGTTGATGTTGTTGTTGTTGTTGTTGTTGTTGTTGTGCTGGTTTCCGAATCCAGGGGCATTGTTGTGGCCTCCCCGATGGGACTGGCCATGCCCTCTTCCTCTAGGCGCATGATTGTAACTGGTGGAATATTCGAATTGTGTGGTGCGCAGGTCTGTTACTGATGTGGATGTAGGTGCAGATGTGGTGTCGGCAGCGATTAGGAGGTGTGCATCATTTACCTCATTTAATTGGATGCAGTTGGCGGCGATTACCTTTTTCCCGCTCCAAGAAATTCTCAATTCTGACCATTGTTGCTGTTAATGATTGCAAATTATTATGCTAGATCAGAAATAATTTTTCATTTAGGTTGGGCTCACCGCTCAATGAGTCGATGAAGGTACCAAGATGAAGATGTGTAACTCCCTCATGATTGGTGCTGGGGTAGCGCATGTAACAAGTCATCGGATATGACTTGCTAACTCTGGCAAGGTCTCTGCAGCTCGTCCATGCACGTTTTTAAGCTGAAGACGACTTGTTTCTCCGAGGGTGGTATCTCTGAATCTTTCCAACAGCACGTTTTCCAGTTCCATATATGTTGGTGTGGTGTCTGACCCCAAATCTGCCAGGACTTGTAGTGCTTTTCCTGACAGCTTTGCAGCCAGATACTCTCCCATTTGTTGATCCGTCCAATGGTTTGTGCGGCTAATAATCTTGAACTGGCTCTTGTAATTGGCCCAGTCACTCTCCCTACTAAATTCGGGAGGAGAATGACTCGGCCATGGCCTTGATATGGTACAATAGGTGCAAATCTGGGTGGCGGTGCTGGGGATATTTGTGTAAATGCGGATGCTGGTCTGCGTGTTGGTGGTTGTTCCCGCTGTAGGTCTTGCTGATACCGCATCCATGAAGGTGATTCCAAATGATAATGTTGTGCGCGATACATGGTTTCCACTGAATACTGCCCTGAAGCGGGTCTATAGACAGGTGTTGGTCTATAGACTGGTGGAGGCATTCCGTGTATGTGATGCAGATGTTCCATAGGTCACTGTGACGGGTGCTCTTCGTACGGAGGTAGTCCAGGAGATTGACGGGGGGGGGGGGGGGTGCATGCCGTGTGATGATGTGTTTCTTCTGGTATAATATTGAAAAGGATGTTCCGCATCCCCCAGTTCATGTCGCGGTACTGATGGATAATAAGACGACGGCATTCTGATTGGAGGAGATGCGAGACATGGTGCATGAGGGGCAGGCCATTGCTCACCTTCTGAGGATATGGGTGAACGTAATGGTCATGAAGAATTGGTGTGCCCCTGTCGGGGTCTTTGTCATGGTCGACCGCGATCCGGCAAAGGTGTTGGGTACCTATCGCGAATATCCAACAATGTGATGTATTGAGTACCCTGATGATGTGCGTGGTGATGGTCGCCTTCACACATTTTGGATTTAGTGTAGTGGCAGACACGGCACGGCGATGATTCTGGGCAGAAATTAATAGTCGGTTCGTGGTGGTGTGCGGTACTGGAAAAATAGGGCTGATGCCAGGTGGAAAAGCTCTCCAGCGCTTCTTCCCACTAAAGACTTTTATTGACATGGTTGGCTTAAGCACTGAGAGGTCGGAAAACGTTGATGTAGTGTGGTTGAGTGGTAGTATCTAACCCTGTTAATGGTATAATATGTGTAATGTTACTGTCTAATGATATCACTAAACCTGGCAAGGACGGAGAATCTATAGCTTCTGGAATGGATGCTGGTGCAGTTGTTGCCATACTTTCGCAGACTGGTTTCTTTACCGGCGAGTGGGCACGACACCGCTTGGCCAACGATATTCCATCCATTTTGGTTCTCTTATTGCGATTTTGGTGCCATAAGCTCTCTTCGCCGTGTACAGGGCGGTGAGCGGTAAGTAATCGATGGCACTCCACTCGGTACCCACATTGGAGGAAATGATTTCAATCCACAAGCTGTTTTAACTTTCGCTTGAAGCTCTGCCCACATCGTGGTCCAGCTCCTGGATGGGTCCACTAATATATTATTATATTATGATGATTATTTTAGAATACAGACTGAAAGCTGTTGCAGCAACACTTTTCAATAAAATTTGTGTCAAATATATAGCAGGTAGTAATTGCATTACATACTAATTATTTTGACAACAATTTGACAGAAAGTTGGTGCTGTCATTGATAGCAACAACTTTCACGCAAATTGCTGTTAATGTATATAAAAGCGTTCTCCTATTTTCTCCTGGACATTGACACACTTTCTCTGAACAGCATTGAAATACATACTGTCGAATGTACTGCCGTGAATACGCCCTACGTGCTTTCTTACGCTTCCAGAGCTGGAGGACAAATGACTATTTGCACGTGCAAGCAGGTTTCAAGATTCAAGATTCAATATTATTTATTTGCTTCTTGGATACCAATTTACATAATTTCAATACAGGTTGTCCACCGAAGGCATTGCCTATAGTGGTGGCGGACACCTAACATTAAACATACGTATACAATTATATACACAGCTTAGCATAGCATGTGAGACAAACTTGTGAATGTACAGATATGGTACTGAGCTAAGTAGACATAGAAAAAAGAACACGATACAATACATCTATGTTTTTCCTTTTAGTTATTGAGATTAGAGATTTATATTTGAAGGGGAGGGGGGGGGTGGAAGGAAGGGGGTGGGGGTCATGCATGCTAATTACCCCCAGCTCAACCCATAGGTTGCTATTTAGTAGTAGCACTTGTTGAGGTGCGTCAGATTGAAGGAAGCAGTAGTCACGATAGCTGTAATAGTGCATTATGGTGTAGTAGTAGTAGTAGTAGTAGTAGTAGTAGTAGTAGTAGTAGTAGTAGTAGTAGTAGTAGTAGTAGTAGTAGTAGTAGTAGTAGTAGTAGTAGTAGTAGTAGTAGTAGTAGTAGTAGTAGTAGTAGTAGTAGTAGTAGTAGTGGGTGTTATGATAGTAGCTATGGCAATGATACAGGAGTGTGTGATCTTAGTTATCTTGGCATTGTGTTTTCCAGATCTAGTATGTATTGAGTATGCTAGTTTTAATTATATCTTTGTATGATTTTAATGTTAGTATCTTTTCGCGTGTGTGTTTATTTATACTATTCCACGCTTTGACGACACCAACTGAAATTCTACGTTTCCCCGTGTCAGTTCATGTGTATCTAATGTGGAGATCATGTTTGTTTCTAGTGTTATATGTGTGGATTTCGATGTTGTTTGCAAAGCGGTGGGTTATAGATTTAGGTAGGATTTTGTGATGAAAGGCTTTGGAAATGTTGATCATCTGTGACTTGCCTATATCTGTGAGTTTAAGAAGTTTTTGCGTTTTGAAGATGTTTTGACCCTTTGCAATTTTGTTAATTAGTTTTTTTGTGTGTTAGTCCAGATGGCATTGCAGTATGTTAGGTGTGGAAGGATCAATATGGAATACATAGTTTTAATGGTAGCCTGTGTTAGGTATGGCTTTGGTCTTTGAATGACCCCCAGGTCTCTTGCTACTTTATCTGTGACTACCTCAATTTGTTTGACCCAGGTCAGGTTCTTGTCTAAATAAACTCCTAAGAATTTAGAAAAAGGAGCTTCTTCAATTTCTTTTTTATTAATATGGATTTTTGGAATACTATTGTTTCTTGATTGTCTAGACTTTGAAAATAGCATGTAGTTTGTTTTATCAACATTTAATGATAGCTTGTTTACTTTGAACCAGTTAATAACTTCTTCCATTTCTTTATTTACTCTTTCGTATAATATATCTAAGTTTTTGGCGGAACAAAAGGCATTGGTGTCATCGGCAAACAGTATTAGTGACAAATTGTGGCAAATTTTTGGCAAGTCAGTCATATTGAGTCAAAACAGCAGAGGGCCAAGAATTGACACCTGAGGAACACCACAGGTTAATTTTCTGTTTTCAGAGCATGTTGCATTAAATAGCACGCATTGTGTTCTATCAGTTAAATAGCTCTGAAACCAGGCAAGTGCACACCCTTGGATTCCGTAATAGGCAAGTTTTCCTAATAATATATTGTGATTGATAATATCAAAAGCTTTTGAAAGGTCCAAAAAGATGCCCAGTATATGTTCTTTCTTTTCAATTGAGTCAATTATTTTTTCTGTCATTTCAACTGGTGCGAGCATTGTTGAGTGTTTCTGGCGGAATCCATACTGTGAAGCATATAAAATTTCCTTTTTTCTAGATAATTGATTAATCTATTATACATTAATCGCTCCATTAATTTAGAGAAAAGTGGAAGTATTGAGACAGGCCTGTAATTTGTGAAGTTGGACGAGTCTTTTGCTTTATATATTGGAGTGACACGTGCAGATTTTAGTTTTGATGGACATATGCCTTGTACTAGTGATTGATTGCTGATATGGTTGAGTGGCATTAGTAAATCAAATGCGCAGTGTTGAAATATGCTCCATTTAAACCCATCTATGCCAGCACTTTTCGCAGGATTAAGTGAATTAAGTATAGTGAAGATTTCTTCATTGTTAACAGGATAAGCAAAAAACGAAGAGGATTGATAAGCGAAAGTATCTGTGAGGTAATCACTGTATTTAATTCCTGATGTAGATATGGTTTTCTTTGAGAGATCTGGACCTATGTTAACAAAATATTGATTGAAACTGTTTGCAATTTCATAGTTATCCGTGATTACCTTATTATTGTAGAGAAACTGGGTCTTTTGTGCTTTTCTATTGTTTTTATTCAAAAGTGATTTTATGATTTTCCATGTTTCATTTACATCTTTTTTGGATTGCTCAAATTTATTCTGATAATAGTTCCTTTTTTTATGTTTTTATTATTTGGTCCAAATTATTTCTATATTTTTTAAACTTTGTCTCCATTATACTTTGTTTGACATTTTATAAATGTCAAATAAAGTTGCTGTTTTTTATGACAGGGAGATATCAATCCTCTTGTCAGCCATGGCTTAGTAGGGTTGTGCTTGAATAATTTATTTTCTTTCATGGGGAAACTGTGCTCAAAGATGTTACTGCATATGTTGTGGAGCTTGAGGAGGTTGGTGTTGTTTGAGAAATCCTGGCTTGTGCAGACAATGGACTAAACGAATATGGCGTCCAATAATTACAACGATTATGGAGTCAGGGCATTGCATGCTGGGTAGCATTGTCCGCCGGGTAGCATTGCATGCTGAGTAAATTGAACAGGCATCTCATATCTCGTGTAAAAGTTTCTATATTTAATGGAACACGAGCGCTTTAACCAAAACGCCGCCTATATATCGGGGCCCTAACCATGCATAATGATATGAATATATGGCCTGACAATTATGACAGTCACAAGCTTTTCCACGCGTGAGCGAGTTATTTGATCGGGTGTTGTTTACGAGGTGTCACCTTTCAACAGGTTAAAGCTGACAAATAATTTAAGGTGAGCTGCATGCAATGTGTAAAAGAAAAAAGAATAATTAATTTCCAAGTGTTCATATAATATTATTTAAATTGAAAACTTGTGTCGCCAAACTGATTTTTACCACTATCATGTCATTAAATTAATCAAAATACACGTGCACATGAAATAAGGTAAAGGTTTATTTATTAAATTACACCACACCACTAAGCACCATGACCATTACACAGCACAGCTCTGGGACGACTTGGCATGCTTCCGGAGTGAGCTGAGGTGTCCTGTTGGTGCATTCTCATGATTCTGGGATAATGTGATCATCATCATACTTACTGGAAGTTAGTCCGAACCAGGGAAGTCTGAATAGTGGAAGTTGATTCAGGGAGGTTAAATGCATACCAGGGCAAATATGACCATTACACGCTATCAGATAACGAAATTGGCAATATTTCAACTATCTTCGCTAGTCCAGTTAGTGCATTTTACCTCTATGGAATGGATATAACTTTCCCCAAATGGACTTTGATCATTGCTTTCATTCCATGAACAGAGACGGAATGTTGCTAGCTGTAGCGAATATGGTCGAATTATAGTGAATTTTATCTGATTGTGCTCTAGAGTGCGCGCTTCTCATTTAAGAAATATCTCCATTTCCTTGCGTGGATGTAGCTATGAAAATTATCTCTCAACTCAACTTCCCCAATTCAGACTTCCGCGATTCAGACCAAGTATGATCACCTTTCTTGCATTCTGGGCACGGTGATGGAAGACATTGCTTCCCAAAGTGGCGGTGCCTTCCAATCCGATTGTGCTCGGAGTGCTCAGCGGAACACTTCTCACTAATTAACATGTTAACTTACTGTCTTGATCTGGAGGCATGTCAACTTTTAGCATTACACATTTATTTAGAAGAGCATATATATGTCATCATTGTGAAACGCCTTTGAGCAGTGATGTTATGAGGACTAGATACCCGATCGCTCTGATTAACTTGACAATCATAATACAGATTCTCCTTTACTAGACGAACAAAATGCTTTTTAATTTTTTGTAATCGGCCCAGCGTAAGCTGAGATAAGCATATAGCAACCACCTTGACAACAAAATGCTTTTAGCTATCGCGCTAGAGTTGTGACGTCACACCGGGATGACATCAATTCCTATTAGTCTAGATTACTATCTCGGGGATAGCTATAGGCTCTACTGCTGCGCGTATTAGGCAACTATGCACATATTCTTTGACAATTCATTGTTCACACAGGGGCACTGCATTGTTCGAGATGCACAAAGGTTCAATAATATCGAAGTTGATGATATTTTTGTTGATTAAACTTAAAGATCAGACCTCATGGTCACGGTGTCTGACATCACAATTCTAACGTATAGGCCTGTTAGAGATGACAGTAACATCGGATATCGTGTACGTGAATTAGGTTATATTTAATCAAACCCACATACACACTTCTTGGAATACAATTCTACAAATGCTTATATATCTTATCTTTCTGGATTGACTGCAGAAATTTTGCATAGATGATAGGCATGCATGTACACACCTTTTTAAATGATAGTTAAGTAGGCCTACACCGCTCAGTGCACGTACAATCGCAATTTACGATTTGTAGGCTTATGGATGAATTTATGATTGCAATATAGCAGTTACTCCAGCTATGTGTTTAAAGTTAACTAAAATGTCGGGTAAATATAAATCTAATCTAAACTAATATATTTGCGTATAGTCTACATTGACATATTTTTTTTACAGTACACGGTTTGTTTACAATTTAGGCAGCGGTTGAGGTGCGTAGCGAGGCTTTCACTGCCGTCCGCACGCTTATAGTACAACTTAAATAACATATACTGTTGGATATTTTGAACATAATTGGGTTGGATTTCAACCTAAATTGTGTTCAAAATATTCAACATAACGTTTCTTGTATCATATTCATATGGTTCTAACTAACATATTTGTGTTTTTGCTTTGGAAGCATTTAAACTTATTTATGAGCTGCACTGTAAGTAAAGATGACACGCTAGCGATCGGGTGAACATCTACCTACTAGAGCTGGGCGGTTTCCCGATAAAACCGGGAAAATCGCGATGTTATTGTTATCGTTATCGTCTCATTTCTAAAAACCGCCAATATCGTCAAATACCGTCAGTGACGGTATTGACAATTTATATATTGTAATAATTTGATAATAAAGCATTTCATGCGAATTTGACGAGTCTGGTCTCTTCATTTCCGTATTCATGGTAGTCAAAAGCAATAATTTTCGGCACTATTATTGCAGTAAATATATGTCCATGTGTTTTATACATAGCCCTACTGTTCTTGGTATAGTTATCCTTCCATGCTCAATTAAATGTTGTTCCAATGAAGACAAGTTAAATCTGAAAATCGTAGTTGCTGACAACGTTGAATACGCAAAATAGCAACCATTTGTAAAACACAAATAAACTTAACTCAGCCTCGTTTTGATTATATTATTGGAATACCACCTTCGCTTTCCATAGCTGATGACGCGATTGACGTCATTACAAGGGAATAAATAAAACATCGACCATCCAAATATCCTAGCGGGATAAATTCACTCGCTAACTATGACGATAAATTCAAGCGATCTAACTAAACCGGTGAAGCCATAACTGCAATCCCTCCTCTATTCTTCGCTTGTTCAAGAATAATTCAAGTCACACGTGAGTATACATGTACGCTTGGGCGAGTATTGATTAGTCTATACCAGTAATACCATTGATATGCTGAATGCGCTAAAGGCAGCCACAATATGAATGAAACAAGCCCGGCTGATCATGACAATAATTTCCAATCAAATTGTCTCCAAAATATTTAGCTAAAATCGGACAAGTTATTAATAACTAATAACCTCTTAGATCATCTTTTATAGAAGACAGCAGATCTTATAGCGTGGAATGTGTTGTATTCACTAATTTCGCGCGTTCTGGGTCATTGGCTCAGGCGACTATTGCGCCATCTATCTAACCACTTTCAAGACGAATGCAGAGGCTTTATGGAAATATAATTTAAAGGAAATAATAAATAAAGAGCTGATTAGTTTGAAAACTTTATGACCCAAAAGTTGTTACTGACATCGACAGCAACAACTTTGAGTCAAATTGTTTTGAAATAATCTGTATAAATAGCTGATGATTATTTATTTTCACACACTCCGGTAAGTCCAGTTTATAGGATGAAGTGTGTGATTGACTTTCATGCCGGTCGACAATGTTCTAAAGGGGTGGAATGGGGGCTGGGCGGACAGGTGGGGTTGATTAGTCAATTCCTTATAAAACTTGACCATTTTCAATAATTAACCGTTCAGTACCAGAATTTTGCACGTCAAGTATAATAATTTAATCAGTGATCGACGATTCTTATCTACAATTATACATTCTCTATTTTATTGCTAAAAAAAATTCAGGTCATTTTGTTATCTTTATACATGCATACACGCGCGCAGCTGATCACGTCTTCAGACCTGGTTTGTCCATTAATTGATCATGTGCCTAATCGTGTGGTCTTCCTCGCGGAGAATTCAGTATAAGCTTTCAATAGTAATAATAAAAACAGCTGATCGTGAATGCTTCACCAAGTATCTTTCATTGGTTTTAACCAGGTCATAATCGGGTGCAGTGTTTAATGTTTTTAACCAATCAGATTGGACTCTTGGGATTTCCCTTGGAGATTCCTGCGTGCGCAGTGACGGAGTTAAGGCCACTTATGCGCATCTTCCTCTTCACAATGACAAAGTAAAACGTAAAAAGGCGAGAAAAAATATTTTATTTGGTGCTGAAACAAATATAATACAAAGTGTAGGCTTTGTTTGTTTATACATCTAAAAAGGATGCCTATTCATAGATTGGCCATATTAACCCTATCATATCCAAAATTATTCCAAATACCGCGATATTAGTAGTTATCGCGGTATTTTTCACAGATACCGTTATCGTCATCCCAATGACAATACCGCCCAGCTCTACTACCTACCTATTTAAAATTTGTTCATCCGCTACAGTTTTGCTTTTTCATAACATTGAAATATGAGTGTATGCTACTTCCATACATGGAAGAAGTTGGTTTGAAAACGATATAGTTCATATGGTTGTCACAGGCGTGACGCCGGCCCACCCCCACCCCCTACACACACACCAACGTACGTGTTGACCCGTGCATGCCTCTACATTATTATTATACAAACATATTGCCAAAAGCTTATAGGTAAACAATTACATTCTAATCAGTAATCACGGGAAATTTCACATAGGACACACTGACACACTTATTGTAGATTCGTAATCTTCAGAAAAGTTGTAACTGCACTCTGTAGCCTATACATTTAGATATGAATAATAGTACAATTATATCCATCGTCAACCTCTCCCACCCACCTCGATCATCACACTCACATCCATCCATCCCAGATATTAAATGGTACACCCAGTCCTTTCAAGAATGGTAATAGATCCGCAATTAAGCCTAATAGACTATAGAGTATTTGTCACATGCATTGAAATATTGCCGATTTTCAGCACTGCCCTTGGTTTACCGTAGTTACAGGCCTATTATTATACGAATATAGCTATCCATGAAACCATTAAAAATGAGTAAATATCATAATAGATTTTTAAAAATCATGATTTTTTATTTCTTGAAGACAGCTTCAACCTGACATAATTTATGTTATGGTAGGTGAAGTCTATCCTGTCAAACACACGTTTTAAAATGTTACCTTTGTACTACAGACAGAAAAATATTGACCCAGCTCACAGCGCCGTTCCCGGTGTGACGTCACAGCGAGTGGTGATGTGATTCAGATTGAGGCATCATTTAATCTCGTTATTTGGGTTGCCTAACATTTTTCTCACTCCAAAGTGACGCTATTGTGTTTAAATAGTGTAGTAGACCATAAAATTAATTAAAACCCGTTATCGACCGCAAATCCTCACAAGACCTTTAAGTCTGGAAAGGGCGCTATATAAATCTATACGTATATACATACACACATACAGATCAACAAATTAAACTAATGGGTGCATGACTGTCGGCTGGTTAGCACATGGAAATTGAATCCGTCCGTTGCCAGTGCGTCAATAAAATAAAAATACATATACTGCCAGAGCCGTGATGGAGTCAGACTACAATAAGCTTAAATGCCAAGGATTGAATCGTGGCAGGTGCATCCACAGATAGTCCCATATGAATCGTCAGTGTGTCAGTATATCAGACATGTGAAAGCTGGTCTGCTAATCTGAGACTTTGTCTTGGCGCGGTGGTCCAGTGGAAAGATGTCTGGTTGCTGATGCTATGCGGAGTTGCAGTATGGCGGTGCGATCCCCCGACCGGGAGATGGTGATCAACAAATTAAACTAATGGGTGCATGACTGTCGGCTGGTTAGCACATGGAAATTGAATCCGTCCGTTGCCATTGCGTCAATAAAATAAAAATACATATACTGCCAGAGCCGTGATGGAGTCAGAGTACAATAAGCTTAAATGCCAAGGATTGAATCGTGGCAGGTGCATCCACAGATAGTCCCATATGAATCGTCAGTGTGTCAGTATATCAGACATGTGAAAGCTGGTCTGCTAACCTGAGACTTTGTCTTGGCACGGTGGTCCAGTGGAAAGATGTCTGGTTGCTGATGCTATGCAGAGTTGCAGTATGGCGGTTCGATCCCCCGACCGGGAGATGGTGATCAACAAATTAAACTAATGGGTGCATGACTGTCGGCTGGTTAGCACATCGAAATTGAAGCCGCACGTTGCCAGTGTGTCAATAAAATAAAATACATACAATCCATGGAGTGGATCATCATTTTCTTTAGTTTCCTGCTTTGTAGATAGGTATATGTCGGTGAACTCTGTTTTGGATTCATTCATAAAGAGATTCTCAATTTTTAGTTTGCTTGCGGCTATTGGGAGAAGTTCGTCAAGGGGTTTCTTTTCCTCGTCTATAAAGTCCACATCATCAGCATATTCCATCTCTAGTGGCATACCCAGTATTGACACTGGGGGTGGGGGGGTGGGGGAGGGGTTTGGTTTTGTGGAACTTTCCCGCACAGTGTGTCAGTATATCAGACATATGAAAGCTGGTTGGCCAATCCTTGACTTATTAGTCTTGGTGCGGTGGTCCAGTGGAAAGATGCCTGGTTGCTGATGCTATGCGGAGTTGCAGAATGGCGGTTCAATCCCCCGACCGGGAGATGGTGATCAACAAATTAAACTAAATGGGTGCATGACTGTCGGCTAAGTTAGCACATGGAAATTGAAGCCGCACGTTTCCAGTGCGTCAATAAAATAAAAATACATATACTGCCAGAGCCGTGCAGATTTCAATGCGGCAACAAGGTAACAGGTGAAAAGCACCGGAGATAGACCATCTCCTTGTGGGGAGGCGGTTGATGTCTGAAACTCTACACTTCACGGACTTGACTCATACTCTCAGCTTGGTGTCTGCAAGCAGTAGTCTCACTAGTCGTAGCTCATCTTCATTGCAACTGGCCTGACGTGGTACATGTAAGATCTTTGAGCGCTTAATTGTGTTGACGGCTCGTGACATATCAATGCCATTTTGTGGAAATCCCAGTGTTTGGACATGACTACTGACACAAGCATGCGTTGAGCCCATACAATGTCTGCGCAGCTGCGTCCATGTTTGAAGCCACTTTAACATAATCCGTTGAAGTCATCAATCTTGTCTCAGATGTGCATAGAGTGACATTGGATAGGAGCTTCCGTATGCTGTTAAGGAGGACAATGGGCCACAGATTGGCTGGGGGTGGGGCAGGTGGCTTATTGGTCTTGGATAGCGCGAAATGGGTGCCTTGGCCTACAGTGTCGATGGGAAGGTAGTGTATAAAAGCTGAATTGATTAAGTGCGTGATCGGTTTTGAGATAATGTCACTTGCATATTTGAATAGTTCATTGCTCATGCCATCAGGTCCAGATGCATGTCCATTTTCAGGGCTTTTAGTGCCTTCTCAACGTCTGCTGTATTAATTGGTGTTAGCAATGGCGTGGGGTCTCCTGAGAATGGCTGCAAGGGCTCATCATCGTGGTCAATGTACTGTTCCTTGAACCATTCTCGAATTCCCTCATCTTTGCCCAGGTCAATCCCGATAGTGTCCTTCAGAGTTGTGTATAGTGAGTGGTGGTGTGTAATCATTAACTCTCAGGGCTCGGGCTGCCCGAAACAATTTGTGGCAGTCATCCGTAGCAGTGATTTCATCTGCTAGGGAATCTGCTTGTTGGATAGCAAGATTGTTTACGCATTCGCTAATGTGGCGCAGAATGTTATTGCGTTCCTGGCGTAGACCCGTAATTTGGTGCGATCTTCACTTTGGCCACTTGCGCAGTCGTAATGCTTTCTGTTCTGCTGACAGTTTTACTACGAGATGGTTGTCAGTATACCTAGTTCTGTTGTTTTTTAGAACACCTATGGTGCTGGTAGCTAAGTCATCAAGGATTACGGGCTGACATCCGCATACAGAGGCAACTCTGACTATGTCTAACCTTCTTCTAACAATAAACTGCTTGACATCCTCCCAGTCTTCCCAGGAGCTTACCATAGCTATGTAGAATGCATGTGGTCTGAGTGCAACATCAAAGAGGCAAACCTTGGGTGCAGACTGTGGACACTATACAATTGACATTACATGCGTTCAGGAGACTAAAGTAGCTAAACACTCAGAGCAGCAACTTCGACAGGCCATAAACTAGTACTCATGGAGCAAAATAAGGCCACTTACCGGGGATTAGGCTTCGTAATTGGATCAAGGGTATTGGACCATGTCATTGGTTTTGGATATGTCAGTGATCCCGTTGCATTTATTGACCTGACTATACCAACGCGAAAGCGCACCACCACTAAGTGTCGCATAGTCAATGCATATGGGCCAACTACCGAAAAAGCCAAAGAGAATCCAGCAATATTAGATTCCTTCTATGCAGAGCTCAGCATGTGTTAGATGTTTTATATATGAGTAGACTAAAGAAGAATTATGTCTAAATCCAATATGGACATAAGAATCAATCACCCTGAACAAGGTTGTCATAAAATTTATAACTACTGAAAAAAATATATGCAACAAAATTTGGAATTCCTTTGATGAATTAGTTATATATAAGTGCCGGCACTTATCCAAAATGTAAAAAACATCCGATCTCTGAATTGAACTCCCAATTGAGAAAACAAATTTAAGTTTCCGAATTTGGAAACTTAGTGATTGAATTCAACAACATTCCCTTTAAGATGACTACTGGGGAAAAAACTATGCCAGAAAATTTGGAATTCGTCTGATGAATCAGTTTTAGCAGAGGGCTGCCACCTCTATCTAACATATAAAAACCATTCCAATCTCTGAGTTGTTCCAATTGAGATAACAAATCTAAGTTTCCGAATTTGGCAACTTTAAGTGTATGAATTCAAAAACATTGCCAACTTCGGAAATGTGGTGTATCGGAGTTCCCCCCCCCCTCCCCCTATCTCATCAGACAAATCTCTTAGATATTAATTCTTGGAGGCCATGGAATTGGTTAATTTTGGTCATGAAAAGTCATGGAATTTCAAACACAGAAAGGTGTGCGAACCCGGGAACAATAAGTTTTCTTCCTACGAATGCACATTATTTATCTAATCACATCGGGGCTGACACTTCATGATCTTTGCCGCAATGAATGGTTATACACACATGACGTTAATTATCTGAACCAAAACCAACCTGCAAATAGTCATTTGTCTGTCAGCTCTGGAAGCATAAACATGCATGTAGGATGTATTCACAGCAGTACATTCGACAGTGAGTGTATTTCAATACTGTTCACAGAAACTGTGGCAATTTCCAGAAAAAAATAGCAGAAAGCTTTGATATATTTTGACAATAATTTGCATGAAAGTTGTTGCTATCAATGACAGCAACAGCATTCAGTCAAATTATTGTCAACATAGTTAATAGGCAATGCGATTACTAACTGCTACAGATCTTATACTAATTTGACTAAACATTGTTGCGAGAACATTAGATATCTGACACACGCTTGATAGACTGTTGAAAGCGGAATATCTTTTTTCACCACATTGTGTCTAAAACAAACTCTTTTCGACTAGCATGTGAATTTAACAGGCTAATAATAACAACCGGGTCACACGATCGATCTATTTAGAAAAGACCTCTGATATTTATTCAGGGTTGGCAATTTCCTGGGAAATGCTAGTATTTCCCAGGGCATTGGGAAAAACTAGGAAATACTCCGATACCAGGAGGCACGTTTATATATTTAACCTCATGGTTGTATATTATGGTTAGGAAAACACTGACAAGGATTAGTAAATATCATGTTGTAACATATATGCATAAGCTGCAAATCTATGCATAAGGAACAGTCTTCTAACTGCTAAAGCAACACTACATCATACAAAACTAAACATCCAATGAAATACCTTTATAGTTTTATTAGGTATGACTGGATATTTGACAGTAAATCACTGTCCACAGATCGTCTTGGAGTTCAGTAGATCTATACAATTACCACCCAATAATTAATTGCTTTGACTACTGTCAGAACATGCAATGTAAACTTACTTCCGAGGTCTTTACCTATTGCTGTGTACTTGCTTAACCCTTTAGCACTCAAGTCCACGAAAAATGTCTTCTGCAGTGGTTTTGATAAATGTCCATTTGCAGACCAAGAGAAGACTATTTTTGAAAATTTACCTCTGGAATGATCGCCTTGATAACTGAGCCAGTCATTCCAGTAGTGAACTGTCAAAAATAGCCTTTGGATCTGCGAATATATATTTTCTATGAGATAATTGAAATTTTCATGAAAAAGCTATATCGCAAAATATAGCGTGTTTGAATATACGATTTCAATTATATTTGACAGGAAACATCCTTAGGACATAGGGATCCAAGTTTGTTCAAACGAAGCCGATCGACCATCTTGGATTTCGGCCAATTTTAGGAAACGTCTTTAAAAAGGGGGGGGGGAATTGATAACTCATGAAATATGATCTAGGGCAAGAGCTGAACGGATTGGGTCGAAATTTGGCAGATATGATTAGTGACTAAGGGCCATTAAAGTTTGTTCAAGGGATGTTGAACCGCAAAAAACATGCCTGCTGTGGGCCAATCAAAATATAGCGTGTTTGGTGGCCATATTGGATTTTTTTATTTGATGGATTTTGAGGCCGAAATTGGTTTTATGTGTTTTTGCGTATTCTGATCTCAAATTTGTTATTTTCAAAATGGTCAGATGAATGGTTTGGTTGCCATCTTGGATCATTTTCCTGCCATAAGCTCCCATACTAAAGCAATAGGAAATTAAAAATGTCTTCTCGATAACTTCTGGTACAATTTAAATTATATTTGACAGGAAGCATCCTTAGGGCTAAGAGATTCAAATTTGTTCAAACGCAGCCGATTGGGCCAGAGGCCATCTTCGATTTTGGCCAATTTTTAGAAATTTCCTGAAAAATCAACGAAACCGGTGGAGGGATCGATTCAGAACTCATGAAATATCATCTAGGACAAGCGCTAAACCAAATTTGTTCCCATGTGAACTTAATTGGCCGAATCATTCGGAGGCCATCTTAGATGACCTAGTTTTCGAGAAAACGACTTCTCCAGAACTGCTGAAGTGATCGGCCTGAAATTTGGGAGATTATATTGATGATTAAGGAACATAAAAGTAGGCTTGCGCAATTTTTGCTTTGAAACATCGCGATCGATTTTATAAAAAAAAATTGCGATTTTCGATTAAATTGTAGGTCCAAATTCCCAAAAGGGTGTGGGTGTGTGTGTGTGTTGTAACGTCACTTGTTTCTAGAAAAAGTTGAAATAAATGACACAAAAACACATTTTCATGCGAGGAATTCTTACCATCCTACGTCTATGCTTAATGTATACCTTATATCCATCATCACGGGAGTGAAATTATTAATTGGGACCGCCTAAATATTGCGTATAGTTTAATAAACATTTATTTCATCAAAATTTGAGTTAAAATGTCGCCGAGAAAATATATAAAGTACATGATGTATCAGCTTCCGCTTATAGCCTCCCTTTGTAGGACGAGTTTAGGTCATTACCGGAGTAGCGCGAAGACGCTAATATTAGTACCCGGGGAGATATTGCACAATTCACATACATAGGACAGTAGTTTTGAGTAGGTATGAGTGTAACGGCGTAAACTCATCCTATAGTGCAGTTTATAGTTGCTTTCAGAATGTACAAGTTACATTTAAGAGTAATCAACAGAACGCACAGGTCAAAATCAAACAATCTGGAATGCTGTTGCTTTATTTTCTTTAATTTGACATGACAACCGAATCAAAAAGGAAAAAGTATTACACCGCCTGAAATTGCTAACTCTAGAATTAAAAAGAATTATGTTCACTGATTGCCTAACACTCTGCAACTAAGTATATACTTGACATTTCACGACAGACTCAGGGTCTGCAGCGAAAGAAAGAAAATTATATGGCGATTCGACGGAGTAACTGGCTGGTTTTCTCAATGACAAAAGGTGTTACCTCGCTATTGTTAGCTTGTTTATTGTAGCGCTTTGTGTTGTGATTAGTAATTATTCGACACTTGTATGGCACGGCGGGATATAAACACAATGAACACAGGCGTCACTCGATTATAATTGTACTCATGTACTGATAAAATGCGACGGAAAAGTACACAACTCAGATTAAAAAAAAACATGAAAATTTTGACGATTTTCCGATTTGTCCTCAATTACATCATAAAAATCGCGATTTAAAAAATAAATCGAACTTCATGATTAAATCGACAAATCGCGCAAGCCTACATTAAAGTTTGTTCAAGAGAAGTTGATACATAAAGAAACATAGCCTCTGTTTTCTTGTTCCAGGTTTGCTCAACTTATTAGAGTTATACTTATTGTTAATGAACATTCTAGTTGAAATGCCTATGGTCCAGGTAAGCGATACAGGCCTCTTGTTTTCGTAATCTAAGCTTCGATCTCTGAGAATTCAAGGCAGTATAATGGATTTGTATTGTATGTCACAGTATGTACAGCATGCTATGCATTATGTATTGGTTTAAGTAAACCATTCATGACATGAAATTTCTTAATATTTTGAAACTATTTTACTGGAAGTTGTTGTTGCAGCTTATAATGAAAATAGTTTCTAAAAATTCCACCAAAATTGTTTGTGCAATGAATAGTAGGTGTATCTGCTGTGTAGAATAGAAAAGGTTATAGATATGCTATAATGTGCCTATGTATGCCTATTTGATCTCATATGTCAACCTGTATTAGATATGGGCTTCTATATTAGCCCCTCTGATTAATATATCCAAGATATTTAGTTTAAAATTTACCACTTCTGATGAGTATTGGGGTATTTCCCACTTTTTTTAGTATTTCCCGGGGTGGTATTTCCCGCACCCGGAAATTGTTGCCAACCCTGTATATATTTGTAAATAATTGGTTGAACTATACACGGAAGAGCTTGTTTGAAGACACACATTCATATTCGCGCAAGATTTCATACGCCAGCGCAAGATAACTGAACAATCCCAACTTCCTTGGATGGAACTCGGATCGGATCTAAAGTACAGTACTCGATCTATATTGCATATTTAGTAATTTCCTAGTTCAGAGTCCAAACCGCAGCCTGTGAGTCCAGACAAGTACTCGCATTGAATACCGGAAATAAATCCTAATATCACATGATTTGTATTTTTTCACGACAACATGAAATATCAAATTGTATACTAATTTTGATGTAATAAACGATGGTTATTAGAGTTATTTAGGCTGTCCCAGATAATAAGTTCACTCCCACAATCACGGGCATGGGGTATATTAAGCATATGTGTAAGGCGTCAAGAATGTGTACCGGGAAGTAAATATTTTTGTGTGTTGACGATCGTTTTTTAAGCGTTTTAGAGAATGGATTTCAACTTGTTCCTGATTGAAGTCACCTATAAAACCAATATTCTGTTAAAACCGATATGAAAGGTCATATCGAAATAGATATGGCTGTAAGCTAAACCGTGCAGCCCTCTCACCAAAGCATTCCTGTAGAACGGCACTAAGCTGAGTCAAAGAGGGTGGTCCATTTATCCGTAAGTCCATTAAGACCTGAAGGGCTTTTCCTTTCAGGCATGTGGCTAGATACAGACCCTCACTGACCCTTAGCGGCATCATTTCACCTGTTTAGTTCCGCTATTAAGCGATACTGGCAAAGGTTATTTTCCCACCGATTCTCCATCATATTCAGGTGCTGTTACCGTCTTTAGCCAGTTGCGGCTGTAGAAGGGTTCCATTTGCGGACGATATGGCGGAGGTTGGAGCGGTCCATCTGGTGACATATCCCAGAGGCGGAACCTCCGTTCTTCATCCTAATCTGATGGTTGTCTCCATACAGGATTTGTTTCATCAGGGCGAAAGGGTTTGTTCGGTATGGTACATTGTAGATGCAAATCAGATAAACCAAATTTGTTATTCTGTAATAAATATTCTGTTCAGTGCTCTGAAATTAATTTGCAATGAAGCAGTTGCTGCCTTAGAAAGCAACAGTTTCTAGCCAAATTCGTTTCAAAATATTCCACAAATTTCCTATATGGTTGTTTGGAAATAGATAGAAAGAGTGTTTCATCGGTGAAAGGTTAACCTGTTGATTCTGAAACTCTGGAGTTTAAGATTCAATGCAACAGATATTATATTGAATATTTTGAAGCCAATGTGACTGGAAGCTGTTGCTCCTTTAGAAGGCCTATGGTCTTGCTGCAAACTGTTGTCTTACAAGAACAGTTTTTGCACACACACACACGCACGCACGCGCACACAGAATTAAGGAGTTAAACAGCAGCTACCCTGTTTGGCTGTTTCATCCATCTGTTGCATATATTAAAAAATATGTGGAAACAGATTTTGTGGCTTGTATGCTGAGCATATAAGATACCCATGTAATAGACAAGTAAGACTATTACGTTTCAATCTATTACTATTACATTGTAAAATTAAAGATCTATTACAATTATATGGAAAGCGGTGTAATGGCCTATTACTATTACCCCCATCCCTGCATCGGGCGCCAGTTGTAGCCGAGCGGCGGCCGTCCTACGCCTGTCCTTGTCCGAGAGGTCCGACCCGTGGCCCGACATCGTGCAAGCTGTCCTTTGAGTCTTGGGTCGTGGTGCCAGTCGAGCGAGGTCGGTCCGCCGAGCCATCTCTCAGGTATCTGTCCTGATCTCGGGGCTTGCGACGCCATCCCCTCGACGCAGAGGTTGGGGCCCCCCCACAAACGTTTGCTAACTAGAGCGGTCAGCCGTCTCCTTGAAGACGCGCAGGACTGGCCAGACATTTCCGACATGGGAAGAGGGCTGATTCTTGCCCGGCGGTTGATATGCCAGTCTCATCTGCGCGGGTAGATAATCAGGACCATTCCTCTCGCAATTACCATTGGGACCTACTTCGGATGTTTTTCCTTCCTTCTGATTCCCTTGTTTTCCTTTCAGTCTGAGCGGAGGCGCTGATGTGCACGTTCATTCTGGCAGAAGCGGTCTGAGTGACAGAAGTGGTGAGTGATGTGGCGGCGATGGTAGAGGTGGCGGGAGAAGTTCCTGTGGCGGTGGTTTCAGTAATGGGTGTTCCTGTGGAGGTTGCGGTGGGTTCAGAGACGTGATTGGCGGTGGCTCTATCGGCTACGAGGGAGGCGAATCTCCCAGGTGCGCGCAGTCGAAAAGGCGGCCCCAGGCTGATGAATGATTCCTTCCGAGAAGAGGGATCCGATCGGGTTAATCCTGCGGGGAATGGGAGGTGCATGCGAAACGGGAGGAAAGTGCCGCAGGTGGCTCTCTTTACCGCAGGTGGCTTTTGACCTTTATTGCCTGCATTCGAGCCAAGCTCTTTTTAAGTGTCTCTCTTGGGTGCTTGTGTGTCGAGGAGGTGAACGGGAGCGAGAGAGAGAAGGCGCGAGGGCGGTATTTTACTTAATGTTTAGGTTTTCCTGAGATCTGTGCTCAGTATTTTTGCCGTCAGCCGAAAGTTGCACATGGGGCGATGAAGGGAGCAATTCACGTCCTAATCGTCAAGTGAGCATCATCACCCTATCCGAAATAGCATCGCTCAGAGGGCGGTTAGGCCTGTGAGGTGACGGGGAAATGGCTGTCTGTCTGGGGGGGTCTTAAGCGGAAGGAACAGGGATTCTTTCGGAGCGGGGGGAAGAGACAGCAGGCTTTCCTAGCCATCCTAGACAGTCAGTACATCACTATCAGTTACTATTCGTCTCATCGGTCTATATATCTAAGGCTAGTTCGTCGTGAAAGTCGTTTAGCACTGAAAGCTAACAATTTCCTAATGTTCCACTTGAGGCGGAGTTGGGGGGGGGGGGGCAAATCCTACGTTAGTGTCCTATATGGTAGGAACATGCGGTGTTAGTGTCTGGTCATTGCTGCCAAGTTGATCCGATGTTCTCAGAAGGCGCCCAGAGGCGGGCCTTCTGTGAGTGCCTAATGCCAACGTTCTTCTATTCAGAATTTTGATTGGTTGACTTTTTTGGTCAAAATCTTAGATTTTATGAAAAATTTACCGGAAATGGTCAAAATGCTACTTCACGGCTTCAGAACCTGTACACAGAATTTTGATTGGTAAATCTTTTCGGTGGCCATCTTGAATTTTCTTTAAAAAATGGGGGGAAATCGTTTAAAACGCTGCTACTCATTAACTGCATATGTGATTTCAACCAGACTTTGAATGGATGGAAGGACCCTATGGTGGCATGTTTCAGAACATCTATACAGAATTTTGATTGGTAAATCTTTCCAGTGGGTTTTCAAAAAGTTTTGGGAAATCAGTTAAAATTCTACAGTTACTCCTCATTAAGCACTTGGCCGTTTTCAATGAAACTCGGCTGGAAGGATCTCAGGTTGGTAGGCTTCAGAATCTTGATTTGTCAATTTTTCAGATTTTCCAGAAACCCCTTAAATCAATGGCCCGATTTCAACGAAACTTGGGTGAAATGATCCTATGGTGATCGGGTTCCAGTATCCTAATGAGTATCTTGTTTAGTCAATTTTTTGTCACCTTAGATTGTCCAAAATTTTTTAGAAAACCTCTAAAACACTATTTAAGCAATGGACAAATTTCAATGAAACCTGGCTGCAAAGATCCGATGGTCATGTTTCCGAAATTGTAGCATTTAAATCGCTACTACTACTGAGGCTTGTTATCAAATAAACCTGGTCGGAATGACTATGCCGATAGGCTTCAAGAAGTCAATTTGTCAAATGGTCATTTCTATTTAAATGCAAATGGGTCAAATTCTAATGGTCCAGGTGAGTGCACAGGCCCTTGGGCCTTTTGTTATAACTCATAGGCGGCTGTAAAATCCTCATCTGTATGTTTGGCTGATAATGGAGGAATCCAGAACTATGGCCCGTAGTTTTAACTATGCCCCGTCCATCTCTAGCTATGGTCCACCTACCCGTGTTGGGATCGATCCTTGAAAACCATGACTATCAATTTCCAGAAAACTATACCAGTAGGCTGTTTAATATTTTGAAACTAATTTGACTGGGAGGTGTTGTTGCTTATGGCAGCAACCGTGCTCAGTCAAATTTGTTTCAAAATATTCAACACCATGTTTATTAAATGGTAAAGACATACAATTTGTACAAGAACACTTAGTCCGTCATCAATTAAGCATTGTTGACGAACTTTACTACGTCATTCATGACGTAATTGATTATGACATCATCCTACATGTCACATAGTTATGACGTCATATGATTGATGGATGAACTACATTCCTCCATTGTATTCAAAGTATCAAGAATGAGCATACTCAACATAAGTGCACTAACTGCGCATGATGTTCATTTGAAAAGCTGTGTAGTGAGTGCATGCGTAACTAGGCCTGGAGGTCAAGAAACAATTTTCAATGTATAGCAAATACATTATCTATTGCAAGTTCTAATCCTCCCCTACCACATCACTTCTAAACCTAGGCCAAGCTATTATAGTTACAACATATGGGCCTGCCATTGATGAAGTGGACAATGCTAAAGACATCAACAGAAACCATTTTGGGGTGATCTTGTCCATTAAATAATTAACTATGAGTGGTGGAACTATTCTAAGACTAAGCTACATACAGGGTTCCTACTGGTCAGGAAAACTCTGGAAACTCTTGGAATTTGAAAATGTAAATTCCAGTCTTGGACAGTCATGGAAAATCAGCATTTTTTATCTTAGGTCATGGAAAGTCTTGGAAAATGGTAATCATGAAAAAACCCCAACAATTTTCTATTGAATCTATTGGCATAAATTTCCGCCATCAGGTCTGTACAATAAAAATTATCGCAACAACCTACCACAACAAGGCTTTGACTTGGTTGTTGCAAGATGCAATAATCAGCAATTTATGTGGATACATTGTAAACACATAGATATTAATGTTCGGAGGTCATGGAATCTGTTAATGTGGGTCATGAAAAGTTATGGAAAAGTCGTGGAATTTCAAACTGAAAGATATATGAACGCTGTATATGTACATGTAAACTTGTGTCAAAGCCGCATATATAGGTATGGTGCATATGCACTTAGTATTTTGTAAATATATTTTCTTAACAATTTAGAATGGACTCGCAGGAGAGAAAAGCAAGTTTCATTCTTGAAGAGGAGGATGAAGATGAAAATGGGGACGAAGAGTCTGATGATGTATATGATGACGCTCAAATTGCGGAAGATTCAGCTTCTGGTCCAACCCGTCAGGAATCTAGCACGAGTCTGAGCGATTCATCATCTGGACATGGGATAATTTCACTCAAACCACGTGGTGGGGCATTATTGCGTGATGGTAGTGGAGCGCCGCCACCTGTGCAATCCGTGCCTGGAGCTACAAGGACATTGAGGTAGGTTGATCTGAATCGCTTGCTAACTCGCTGCAATAATTTAAGGTTGATACTTTGTGTGGGATGGCTGATATTTATATTGAAAATTTGGATAATAGCTTATAGCAATACGATCATGATCACATTAAAAAAAATAAGCAACAGCATGCGCTTGTAATGTGTTAATCCTTACCACTCTGATGTCAATATTCTGTCTTTTACTATGTCAATGGCAAAGAAACTGGTGTACATTTTTAGCTCACCTTGCCAGAATGGCGAAGTGAGCTTATGGCATGGCGACCATCCGTCGTCTGGCATCTGTCCAGCCGTCCGTCAACTTTTGCTTAAAAACGCTACTCATTAACCGTTTTGGCAGATTTCAACTTACTTTGGCTGGAAGGATCCTATGGGGGTAGGCTTCAGAACTTGTATACAGAATTTTGATTGGTCAATATTTTCGACGGCCGTCTTGAATTTTCCAAAAAGTTGCGGGAAATCGTTTAAAACGCTACTCCTCATTAACTGCATGGACAAAATTCAACCAGGCTTAGCTGGGAGGATAGTACGCTAGTATGTTTCAGAACTTGTATACAGACTCTTGATTGGTCCATCTTGAATTTTCCAAAATATGGCTGGGGCCGATTTCAATCAAACTTGGATGGATGAACCCTAGCCCGGAATACTTCAGAGCTTGTATACAGCATGTTGATTGGTCAATTTTTCCAGCAACCATCTTGGATTTTCTGGAAAATGGCGGAAAATCGTTTAAAACGCTACTCATTAAATGCTTGCGCAATTTCAACCAGACTTGGCTGGAAGCATACTAGGCTGGTAGAATTTAAGAACTTGCATACAGAATTTTGATTGGTAAATTTTTGCGGCGCCCATCTTGGATTTTCTGAAAGTTTTGGGAAATCCATTAAAAGACTACCTCTCATTAATCGCTTGAACGTGTTGAAACCCAACTCAGCTGGAAGGCCCTAAATTGCTATGCTTCAGAGCTTGTATATAGAATTTTGATTGGTCAATTTATTCTGTGGCCATCTTGAATTTTCCGAAAAATGGCTGAAAATCATCTACTCATTAACTACTTGGGCGATTTAAACCATACTGGCTGGAACTAGCGTAAGGCGGTAGGCTCTAGAAGTTGCATATAGAATTTTGATTGGTCAATTTTTCTGGTGTCCATTTTGGATTTTCTGAATATTTTTGGAATCAGTTAAAAGGCTACTCCTCATGAACCGCTTGGCCGAGTGCAACCAAATTCAGCTGGAAGAACCCTAGTCCCGTACATTTCAGAACTTGTATACACAAGTTTGACGGGTTGACTTTGATGGTGGCCATTTTGGGATTTCCGATAAATGGGAATTCATATAAAATGTTACTCCTAATTAATCGCTTTGGCAATTTCAACCAATTTTGGCTGGAAGGATCCTATTGTCATAGCCTCCAGAAATTATATTCAGAATTTCGATAAGTCAGTGTTTTGGCAGCAATCTCCGATTTTCTGAAAGTTTTCCGGAACCATTTAAAAACGGTACTCCTTCAATCAGTAACCCGATTTCAACAAAACTTGGGTGGAATGATCCTATGACGGTAGGCTTCAACATATTAAACGAGTCTTGATTGGTAAATTTTTTGGTGGCCATCTTGGATTTTCCGAAAATCATCCATGATGTCTATTTAAATGCAAATGGTTTAAATGCCAATGGTCCAGCTGAGCGCCACAGGCCCTTGGGCCTCTTGTTAAACAATTTTGGTGGAAGATGTTGCTGTCTACGACAGCACCATCTTCCACCAAAATGTGTTTAAAAATGAACACCAGTTCATCTTTTAATTTAATTTTGAAAATTTAAAATTTTGACGTCAGTGCTAAGAGCTAATAGTCATGATTGGTCAAGAAATTCAAAGTGTGTCTTTTGTAAGTAGCTACTTAGAAGCAGCTGGAAATGTTTTTGAAATTTTACTGTTAGTATCACATTTACCACTGGAATGGCTGAAGCTAGGATTCCATTAACGTGTATGCGTATCCGTATCCGTACGCGTATGCGTATCCGAATGAGTGCTTCCATTTGTACGTATGCGTATGCTAGGGCTGCGCGATATACCGATACCATATTTAAAACCGATATCCACCACTGACGGTTTCATAACCGATTGTGAAAAATAATAACCGAAAAACCGAATATGAACATATTTTCGGTTTTTCGTATCAGGATTGTTAAAAATAAAAGATACTAACGAGCATGAAAAGCGTAATGATTAATAATGGCCATACTTTCCATTAAGCTATGTTCGGGGCAACTAATAATTGAACGTGGCCCCAATTGCGCATATTGTGTAACTCCATGTAACTCGCTGTACGCCGAGAGAAATCAAGCAGCGAATTAATTAAATAAATATCCACTCGTCTTTTCTCTGGTAGTCTCAGATAAATTTGCAATATAAAACACAATACTAATGTGGGAATTTGTCATTAAAATTTGTATCGTGGAAAACATTTCTAAACAACGGCATCCATTTTATTTACGTCACCGGCTAATTAACATAATGCAAAGTCATCCCAACACTAAATCGCCCGAATGCATCAAAATCTGGCCAATAAATATAATGCTGAATACATTTTGCTGATTAGGATATAATAAATAAAATTATTACTCAAACCGTTTTTAAAACGTTATCTTCTATACACAATATCATATTAACTTATGAAATTCGCGATCGCAATATTACAGTTAATATTTTCTTCAAGGCATGATTTCGTCCTCGGGACGAATTGGAAATGAAAGAAGAAAGGGAGATAATTACATCATAATTTATTACAATCTCGTGATTTGCGTCTTTTCGCAACCTGTTTTGCTGATTTATGATTAATTTTGACAAAATAAATGATGTTTATTTAACTGTGCGTAATATTTAGGCGGTCTAATTAATAATTTCACTCCCGCGATGATGGATATTATAAGTTATATTAAGCTTTAAAGGCGTAAAACGTTACGAATGTATCAGGGCGTGAAAATACATTCTGTTTTCGTGCTAATTTTTATCATTTAAATTTTTTGCTTCATGTCCATAAAACCGATATTCGTTTAAAACCGATATGAAAAGTCATATCGAAACCGATATGGCTGTAAGCCAAACCGCGCAGCCCTAGCGTATGCGTATGGATATGCATATCCGAAAGTAGTGATTTTATTCGATCAATTGAACTACTACTACTACTACTACTACTACTACTACTACTACTACTACTACTACTACTACTACTACTACTACTACTACCACTACCACTAGTTTATCAGCCTTTCAGTGAGTTTCACATTCCAACGCGTTTACTATGAATTTAACTGATATATTGGAACACATGTACAGAATAATAGCGTCGATTTGGTGAAAGCCCATGAATGATGTAATGAAAACATCATTTTCAAGGAATCCCACATCCGAATGCTGTCCGTAGCCGAATAAAATCGGTACATGTAGCGATCGGATTTGGATACGGACAGGGTTCACATACGCATACGGACATATGGAATCATACTATCTATTTGTAATGGGAGCGATATATAGGGATACGCATATGCGTTAATGGAATCCTAGCTTCACTCGATAATCCAGCCCTCGAAATTCGCCACAGCAATCAGCAAAGCCGTGGTAAACTTAATTTACCAGACCAAATATTTGTTGTGGAAGAAAATTGCAGGCCTAGCTACTTAAGTGTCATTTTATCCTAGGTACACGGTATCAATCATGATGTCATATTGAAACAAGGTTCTACAGTTCACCATAAGTAGAAGAAAGGTTATAATTAATAAAGTCTGAAAGAATGCGGTGGTGAACCGGTTCTGCCTTATTTCTTGTGCTGTGACAAAATCTTCCGAATTTCAAGGGATTGTGACTGGCTTGATTATCGAATCAGCCATTCCAGCTTTAAATTTTTTAAATAGTCTTGTGGTTTGTGAAAGGACATTTTATAAGACAACTGAAGAAGGCAGCTTTGACATTGACAGGTTACACGATGAGGCTAATTCAAGCAGAAACTTCAGCAGTTCAACCATTAAGTATTTTATTCCTGAGGTTTCTGTTAAGCCATGCAGATCAGCTTATAAATAAGTTATCATGTTTCCAAAATAAAAATAAAACCATGTTAGGACAATTTTGAACACGATTCTGTTGAATATTTTGAACATAATTGGATTGGAAGACATTACTGCCTTATGTAGCAATGTCTTCCAATCCAATTATGTTCAGACTGTTCACCAGTATGTTTTATTTTGTTTTGAAAACATCCTAAGTTATTTCTGAGGTGTAGTGTAATAATCTGGATCTATACATACAAATGGACCTTTCCAAGTTTATCTGTCTATCAAATGACATCATATTAATCAACTACATGTATGTGAGGTGTAGGATGACACCATAATCATGACCAGGGTTGGGGTCAATTCCGATTGGAATTGGAATTAATCAGTCAATTCCAATTCAATTCCGGAATTGGAATTGATAAATCTGAGGACTCAGGAATTGGAATTGATAAATTTTAAGACACCGGAAATGGAATTTGATTTGGAATTGATAATTTGAATTGACCGGAATTGATAAATTCCAATTCAATTCCAATTGATTCCAGTCATATTTGTCATAGATTTACTGAACATTATTGGCTATAAAATGTACATTTATTATCTGTAAATGATACACTGATCTTTTTTATGCCCTTAATGCATTTCATCCTAAATGATCTATATGATACCATTTACCACATTTCATTTTATATGCATGTTGATGATATTTATTATGCCAGCTGTTATTAAATGCTTTATTGAATATTTTAAAATTTATTTGACTGAATACTTTTGTCTCCTATGGCTGCAACAGTTTCTATTAAAATTAATTTGAACAACTTACACCTGCGTAGTTATATGTTTGGTTTGAAGACTAGAACTTGAGATACTGATAATTTAGTGATTTTTCAAAAATAATCTCTCGCTCTCTGAATTGACAAAATAAAGATCTGATAAATGCTATGAACATTATTACATTATTGAATTAACACAATTCTCCCTGACCAGTGACCAATTAACCTTTTTATCCTATGTGAGCATTGTACCGCCTTTATTCAATCAAAGCCACTGATCTTGAACTTATTTCATTCTGCATTCCCTGGAAAAGGGGTTTCATCTCTATGAAATCGTGCCATATTTAAAATCATTAAATTAGTTAAAAAATGATTTCAAATATATAAGCTAGAACCAAGACAACCAAGTTGTGTTAAAATTATTCATCAAGATGTTAGCAAGTGTTCAGTAAAGTAATAACTATCATCTGCATGGAATGAGATGGGTGAAGAAAGCAGTACATTACAAGATAATACCCTCCTACATAAAAAAGGAATCGTTGAACAACCACCTCTGTAAAATATCCAAAGGTCCATTGTCTCTCCCATGCGACTTGCTTCAACATCATAATGTTATCTAATTATCCCGACGTTTTAAAAAAATGTCGGTGAAATTCTAATCGCCTCCGTCCGTCTGTCTGTCCGTCTGCCCATCACGCTATCTCCTCCCAAATCATTGGGGGGAATTAAATCAAATTTGGTCTGGTTTACCCATATGATTCTGCTTTGCAAGACAATATTTGGATCTGGCTCCGCCCCCAGAGGGGTTGCCCAGCAGGGGTCAAAAGGTCAAACCAGTTGTAGTGCAACTCCTCTGAAATTGTTGGACAGAACTGAACCAAATTTGATATCTGAGTTACCCATATGATTGCGGAGTGCAAGAGGCCATTTAGATTTGGCTCGGCCCTCAGGGGGTGGGGAAGGAGTAAAAAGGTCAAACTTTAACCTGCGGAAATTGATTGTAATGCACCTCCAGAAACGCGTTGACAGAATTCAACCAAATTTGGTCTGTGGTTTACTCATATCAATGTGGAGTACATGAGCTCATTGACATTTGGCCCGGCTCCCAGGGGTGGGTGGGGGTGGGGGTCAAAAGGTAAAAAAATGGTTTATAATGCAACTCCTCTGATGCTGTTGGACGGAATTCAACCAAATTTAATATGCCAGTTACCATATCAATGTGGAGTGGATGAGAACATTTACATTTGGCCCCGCCCCCAGGGAATGTGGGATGGCGTCAAAAGGTCATGAAATTGATTGTAATGCAACTCCTCTGAAATCGTTAGATGGAACTCAACCAAATTTGATACCCATATCAGCCATTCCAGCTTTAAATTTTACCCATTAGACTGCGGAGCGCAAGAGGCTATTTAGATTTGGCTCTGCCCCCAGGGGGGTGGGAGGGGGGTCAAAAGTTAAATTTTAACCCGAGTGAATTGGTTTAGCGCATCTCCGAAACCATTGGACAGAATTCAACCAAAATTGGTATGTGAATTACCCATATCAATGTGGAGTGGATGAGCCCATCTACATTTGGCCCCACCCCCAGGGGTAGGTTGTGGGGTGTGTCAATAGTTCAAAGCAGTGAATGTGGGGATTTGCGATGACACGTCGTCGACCGATCAGTCTAATTTTTGGTTGTACGTGGTCTCTTCTTCCCTTTTCGACTGACACCTATGCATTCAGCCTAACTATCCCCATCACCCCCACCACCATCACCTCAAAGTGAAGAGAAAAAGTTTGTATAGATTCTACTTTTCAACCTATCCCACGCATTGGATAAGAGGAGCTTGGGATTGCTGAATGAGCAATTCTTGTAATACATTCTCTCTATGTTATATATGATAATGAGACACAGGTCTGTGATAACGAGGTCACCTACACCTAAGGTCTAGGCTTTGTATTCTGTCTCCTAATGAGTTTCAAAGCTGTGAAGTCGATCATGGAATGGATGAGTCTCATGTTGTGCGATTAATTCCTGTATCTATTGTGGAACAGTTACTGTCAGTTTGAGTGACAAGAGTTGGTCTGTATTGTGATCACGCATGTGTCTTGATTGGGTTTGCAAAAAGGTATCATGTCAGCTTAATCATCTTCTGTTAACACTTTAATACTCATATCAGCCAAAAACGCCTTCTGCAGTTGTCTTGAGAAACGTTCATTGGCAGACCAAGAAAAGACTACTTTTGAAAATTTACCACTAGAATGACTGGCTCGATAACCGAGCCAGTCATTCCAGTAATAAATTTTCAAAAGTAGTCTTCTTGGTCTGCAAATGGACATTTTCTATGAGAAATTTGAAATTTTCTTGAGCGAATTCGAGGTTTAAAGGGTTAATGGTCAAGATTAGTCATGAAAATTTAAACATATATTCAGTTAATGTCTAATGTCAATTTATAAGCCGAGAGAAGACCTAGTTTTGAAAAGTTACTACAGGTCATTAACAGTGGTCAGTTTCTATGAATAGCATTGTTTTGGCATGTGAATGGAAATTCCTCCAGACCACTGCAGAGTCTGGTTTTGATTGGCTTATCCATTAGAGTTAAATACATGTTGAGTCGAAAATCAAGAATCAAGATCATTTTCTTACATTGGAGGGATCTGACCTGTCACTCAAGTACATGAAGTATATGGTGTCATAATTAATTTCGTTACATGTTGGATGTCGTTAAGTCACAATCATTATGACATTTCATAATTCAGTCATGAAGCATGAAAAGTCTGGCAAATGAACAAATTGTATGTCTGATGAATTTAAAATTTAATAAAAATTCTGTTGAATATTATATTTTGAAACAAATTTATAGGCAGCAACAGCACCAAATCAAATTAGTCCGAAAATAAAAAATAGTTTCGTTTCCTGTAAACCCTCATGGTAAAACTTTTCATTTTTTTTCACTGTCGGGCATAAAAAACCCATTGTTTCTACCCAGCATAAATGCTAAAATATACATATATTTGTCAAACTATACAAATTAAAATGTTTTTAAGGCCATTTGTATGTGGTAGGAGTCCCTTTTGCTAATTGTGAAATGAAAAACATGATAAATTGAACAATTACAGCCATATTAATGGACATTTAGTTAAATACCTGAAAAACAAATACTTAAAACCTTTTTAAAATAAAATAATAATTGAAAAAAAATTTCCGTTCCTCCTTACTGGTCTTTTCTCCACCCGGTTTGCAGGAAACACAATTGTTTTATGGATGGCCTTAGTTTCAAAATATTCAACGGTTTACCTGTATACAATGTCGTTGCCTTGAAATTTGGATTATGGGAATTCAGGATTCAAAGTATATAAATTTATTATAACACGTGTACAAATTGTGTGGAACTTAACTAGAAAGGGGCCGGGGTTAGGCTTGCACGATTACGTGATTAAATAAAAAATTGTGATTGTTTTAAATCGTGAATTTATATGATTAAAAATTAAGTAATCGAATAATCGTGAATATTTTCTATTGCATAAAATATTTCAAAACCTGACTTTCAATTACTTTTTAATGCAATCAGTCATGAGAAATGACATTTAGCTTAGTGAATGTATGTCCATTTGTAGGGCAAGAGAAGGCTGAAAATGTATTACTGGAATGCATGGCTTTTCTAAACACTGTTGTAGTTTTCATCATTGATATTTTGTTGTTGTTATGCCTTGTTAATTTTAATCAAAGCTGATTAATCGAGTAATCACGATTAATTTTTAATGACCGATCGCGATCACTCAACGCAATAATCGCACAAGCCTAGGCGAGACATAGATATAAATAGGTCTTTCCATTGCTTCATGCTTTAGAGACCTGTATTCATGAGTGTTACTATGTCAATGTATTATGACCTGATAAATATATTGCGGTAGACCATGGTTGAAAACCTAGGTCATTTCTAATGCCTTATATCGTGTCCTGCTTTTGAGACTTAAATTTTTCTTAAATGATCTATTTATTGGCACCTAGTAAATAAGCAGGCATTCAATTTCAGAAACCTGTACATACATATGTATATATAAATATGAATTGTCACTTACAAGTACTATAAATTAGAAGGCTATCTTAAAGCAATGAAAAGTAAAAGGATTTGTTGGGGCTATTAACATGGAGTTTCTGGCCTCATCTTAAAATTAGTATTATTGAAAGCTATTGCTGTCTATGACAGCATACAAATCGTGTGAAAATCTCCTGATAATTTTCCGAAAGTTATGGAGTTTGGCGAATCATCAGATTTTGTGATAAGTCATGAAAGAGTGATGCTGGAGCAGCGGGACAGTGACTATTGGTGAGTGTTGTGGCCACCCAGGCAGAAGACATGAAGGATTTTGTAATAAGTGCTAATGTATGTTTCACCTGTAAAGGAGAAAGGTATCAGTTTCACTGACCATGCATGGTCAGCAAGAGTAAATATATACCATATTCTTTTAACCCCTCCACCGATGAATTCCCCATATCTCATTTTCATGACAATCATACAGGCAAACTGTTGAATACTTTGAAATTAATTTGACTGGAAGCCGTTGCTGCCTTAGGTGGTGGTGTCATCATCGTCCAATTTGTGTTAACCTCAAATCTTCACAGTTAATGTCCCATGTTTCATTAATAAGATCTGACCCAAACCTGGACACACTTCCTTTTAGTTCAGCTGGCGTGAAAGGCCAAGTGAGCTTATGCCATGGTGACCATCCGTCCATCGTTCATCCATCGGTCGTCTGTCAACATTTTCATTAAATGACTTCTATAGAATCACTGGGCTGATCTCAATTGTATTTAGAAGGAAGCATTCTTAGATGACAGAGATCTAAATTCGGTCAAATGAAGCCGATTGGCCAATTTGGCTTGTGGCCATCTTGTATTTTTGCTGATTTTTATACCCCGCCAAAAAAATTGGCAGGGTATTATGTGATGCGGATTGTAACACCGCTACCGATTATCGGATTGCTTTGGAAGGTTATAGGATGATTGGACTAGGTCTGAGGAAGAAACCTATCAAAATTGACGACGATCTGAAATCCAAGATGGCCGCCAGCCACCAGCGGCCATCTTGAAAATTGGTTTCCGCACAATAACTCTGCTATCATTTATCGGATCACTTTGAAACTACATAGGATGATTGGACTAGATCTGAGGAAGAAACATCGAAATCGATGATAATTCGATATCCAAGATGGGCGCCAACTACTGACAGCCATCTTGAAAACTGGTTTCCGCACAATAACTCCGCTATCATTTATCAGATCACTTTGAAACTACATAGGATGATTAGACTAGGTTTGAGGAAGAAACTTATCGAAATTGACGATAATTCTATATCCAAGATGGGCGCCAACTACTGGCGGCCATCTTGAAAATTGGTTTCCGGATGATAACTCTGCTATCGTTTATCGTATCACAATGACACTTGAGAGGATTGTAGCGCGGGTCGACCGGTCGGGTATGGACCATCCCAGCCAGTCTGGGTACGTAGCCGCCGGGCCAGGTACGTTCCAAACACGCCCCCCTGGGTAGGACAATATGCGTGTATAAAGCCGTAAATGAGAGGTTCGTGAAATGACTGAGAGATCGCCTAGCACGCATGCGCGGGCATCAGAGATTGGTAGGTGACACACGTTAGCATTGGGCAGAAAAAAAGTTATTTTGTACCGAGTTGCTACACATAATTACTTTAAATTACACCTTTCTTGCCGTTCTTGGTCTTGAATGAAGCGAGGATTCCAAAACCTTTTACTATTTTAAAATCGGTTAACTATTGACCGAGTTATGGCTAAATGAGCCAGCAAATTTCTTTCAAAATATTGAACCCCATAGGCTTAGCGCATGCATGCTCTCAGTGCATGGGTACGATAGCGCGTCACGTGACCCACTTCCCTGCCTCTGAAGCGAGCTCGCTGATTGGCTGTGGCGCTCCACCTGTGACGTCACAGGCAGTATATAAGGGGTCGAAAAATCAGATTCATCAGCAGTCAGGTGGTGGTGAGGTGCCTGGTCTGAGAGGACGAATCGCTAAGTACTGCTTGCTACAGCAGATACTGACAGCTGCTGCAGCGCCATTCGGTTTTCAGAATTCGTTGTTTAGGGTACAAGCCACCACATCCTCAACCACCAGTTTTTGAAGCTCCCGGGCCTCCCGGAAAGATATCCGGGGGTAATAAACAATTTAAAGTCAGGTAGCCCAAGCCACTACTTCCGCAAAGGAACCTTTCATGCGGATGGGCATTTTGGCCCCGATGTAGCTCGTCATCCAGTATGTGGGTCGAGTGACGTGCTCTGCGATAACTCGCCAGATCTGCCATACCACGCAACCAGTGGTGTAAAAACAATCCGCACATCATGCGTTTGTCTTTTAGACATTTTTGACCGCAGTTAGGGGAACACTGCCTGATGCATCGTGTGTGCTATTCGATACATCCCGTCTTGTGAACTGTCAGAATGCATCCGCATTATCAACCTTCATCCATAGCCCTTCAAGAACTACAGCGCAGCTTTCAATTTCCGCACCAGTACGGAACCTTTTGACAACACCGTTTAAATTAATAATTGTTGTGTAGACATGACTATCTACTAACCATCCGCTCCTGCAAATGTTCTCCTGCACTGTTCCTGAGAGTGAGCCGCATCTACAGTATGCCTGCAGTTTTTCCTAGCAACCAACTTCCGCATCGTGCCATCTCACGTTCCAATTATGTTATGCTACAAAGTCTATTGTGACACTAGAACCTTTTCCATACCAATGAGTAATAGGTACTCTGTTTTATAGGTACTGATGACAAATAGGTACCTCCCGGTCACTTGAGAACGCATGTTTATAGTTTATTATTATGTATATATTATTCTTATTTTCATGCTCAGAAGCACCGTCAAGGTCGAGTGACCTATTACTGTATTATTCAAGGTTAGTCATATGGCAGTAGCCATCCACATTATATGTTTTGTTTATAAACTCTTGGACCGCAGTATCACTAGGCTACACTATACAGCAACAACATCCGCACCACCTTGTTCCCCATACAGCATCAATTTTTCACGGAGGTCGCTGTTCATGTTCTCATTGCGTGAACATAACATGCGTCCAACTAAACCTAGACTGTTCTAGTTCGATAGGATAGGTTTGTAGTAGTATGGATGGTTACTCAATAGGAGACATTTCGTGTTAGTCTCTTTTCCAGGAGTAGCGGATATGTAATGCCGCATGCCGTCTAGATTGCATGAATTGGCCGTATACCTTAAGACATCCGTTATATGAGCAGTTGTCTATCTATGCTCCACCAGCCTTCAGGCTTATTAATTGTCTGGACTTCCCTCCGTCACATTATTTAGAGTTGACTCTGGAACTACTGGGGTTCCAGTGCGGCTAGAAATAAAGTGACGATCACCGCATACAACCCCCTTGTATCTTCGGATACTGGTTAGTTAGAAAATTCTGCCAAAGTAGGAAGCACTGCGAAAATATATTATAGTTACTGGCCTTCCAGTGCATCTCTGGGTGATTTTACATAACCCTAACAGGTAAATGTTAGCTCCACGAGTACAGATCTCAAATAATCCGTACCCGACACACTGGTGACGGAAAGGATTCAGCTCTCCATCTAACTATACAAGTGACTGGGTGCAGTCTTAGAACCCACCGCGCCCTCACAGGAAGGTCGCTGTAGTTGGATAGCTGCATCTTTGTCCCCACCCTAAACTTATATGTGCTATTCAACGCTTATGTACTGTGACTTGTCCTTGTGCTGTTATATGTGGTCATGACGTGACAGTGACAGGATCGTTATCTGATTCTGGAACTTTCACCACATGATGTTTGCGCATGTGGTCTACTGAGGGGGATGTTCCGTGGGGTGGCCTCACGGTCAGCAAACATTCTCGCCCATCAGACTTAAATGTTCAAAACAGTAAGCTTACATTGCCATTTGTGGCTAAACCTAGATCTGGACACAAAAACTAAATGATAGGGTAGAAATTAGCAGAAGGACCGCATAAATAAAGCGGCAACTACTAACACAGAATCTTGGAACTTACATAAGATGACGGTGTTGAACTCCACAGAAATCATCCACCCCATCTTCACGTAAAACAGTGTGCATCACAACAAGCATATAACTTCACTAGGTTGACTCTTACATAATATGGTTTTAACAAGAGTGGCCCTTTTTGCCATCTCTCTTCCTCCGCTTCGGCGTTGTAGGTATTTTCCTGTGACGGAGGCCCGCGCGAGGCACATTCCTCTCACAAGAAAAAAAAAATGTTCCGTGGGGGTTAGGTTTATAATTAACCAGCTAACCGTTTATCAGATTGTTTTGAAACTTTATAGGGTGGCTGGACTAGATCTGGAGAAGAAACCTATTGAAATTGACGTTGATCCTATATCCAAGATGGTCACCAGCCACTGACAGCCATCTTGAAAATTGGTTTCCGAACGATAACATTAAAGTTTGCTCAAGGGAAATTGATATGTCAAAAAACATGGCTGCCAATGGACCAATCAAAATGTAGCATGTTGGCGGCCATTTTGTATTATTTTTTATTTTTTTTATTTGATAGCTCTTTAAGCAGAAATTGTTTTTTTAATAGGTATTTGTCATTTTCGAATGGATTTTTTCCCCATCACAACCTCCCATACTAAAGCAATAGGGAATTTAGAATATGTATCGGGAATTGATGGACCGATTTTAACCAAATTAGGCTGGAAACATCCTTGTGCCAATAGGGATCTATATGGCTTCAAATAAAGAGGAGCAGATAATTTGGCCAGTGGCCATCTTGTAATGAGAGGGCATGGCACAATGTCATTGGGGTCAAAATGTCAAAGTAAATAGTGCCATTCATAAAGACTTCAACATTAACAGTTTGTGTGTTGCTCAACTTCGCTATTAATACGTCATGTTCACTTATTTATACTGGATCCAACCTTGGTCACATGTTTCGTTATAATATGACACAAACCAGACAATCTTATTGTGGTCAAAAGGTCAAAGGTCAAGTTCATTGTGACCTTGTTTTCATCAATATTAACATTTTACATGTATCTCAACTTAGCAGTTTATATACCATGAAGGCATTTGGTTAAGCACTATACAGGACCCAAATTGGGACAAGTTCCTCCTGATAGCGGGGTGTCATGAAACAATCATATTGTCAGCAGAAGGTCAAAGGTCAGTGAGATAATGACAAATCTTAGTTTTTTCAGCAATAACATTTTGCATTAAGCGCAACATAGTGAGTGTTATACTTCATGTTTGTTTAAATCCACTGGACCCAAACTTGGAAACATGCTTCCTTATAATAAGAAGACATGCTCCAATGGCTTTGGGGTAAAAAGGTAAAATGTAAAATGTAAAATTTTATATCCCATAGTTAGTTAATCCTGATAATGAGAGGGCGATAAAAAAACCTTAGTTTTTATCATTTTGCATTTAGCTCAACCACTAAGGGTTTAGATCTCATGTTTTAATTAAGCACACAGGGCCCAAATTTGGATACCTGCTTCCTGATCACAAGCTGGCCTGATGCAGTCACCTGGCATCAACAAAGCTTTAGAAATAGAACATTATTATTGTACCAATTTCAAGGATACAAACATTTATTTACAAATGTGTATCATTCTCCCATGTAATTTCAGCTTAAGGCCTTTGTCATTTCAGCATAGGGCCTTCGTCATTTTAGCTTAGGCCCTTTGTCATTTCAGCTTAGCTCCCTTGTCATTTTAGCTTAGGCCCTTTGTCATTTCAGCTTAGCTCCCTTGTCATTTTAGCTTAGGGCCTTTGTCATATTAGCTTAGCTCCCTTGTCATTTCAGCTTAGGGCCTTTGTCATTTCAGCATAGGGCCTTTGTCATTTCAGCTTAGCTCCCTTGTCATTTTAGCTTAGGCCCTTTGTCATTTCAGCTTAGCTCCCTTGTCATTTTAGCTTAGGGCCTTTGTCATATTAGCTTAGCTCCCTTGTCATTTCAGCTTAGGGCCTTTGTCATATTAGCTTAGCTCCCTTGTCATTTCAGCTTAGCTCCCTTGTCATTTTAGCTTAGGCCCTTTGTCATTTCAGCTTAGCTCCCTTGTCATTTTAGCTTAGGGCCTTTGTCATTTCAGCATAGGGCCTTTGTCATTTCAGCATAGGGCCTTTGTCATTTCAGCTTAGGGCCTTTGTCATTTCAGCATAGGGCCTTTGTCATTTCAGTTTAGGGCCTTTGTCATTTCAGCATATGGCCTTTGTCATTTCAGCTTAGCTCCCTTGTCATTTTACCTTAGGGCCTTTGTCATTTCAGCATAGGGCCTCTGTCATTTCAGCATATGGCCTTTGTCATTTCAGCTTAGCTCCCTTGTCATTTTACCTTAGGGCCTTTGTCATTTCAGCATAGGGCCTTTGTCATTTCAATGTAAGGCCTTTGTCATTTCATGTTAGGGCCTTTGTCATTTCAGCATATGGCCTTTGCCAATTCAGTTTAGGGCCTGTGTCATTTTAGCTTAGGTTATTTCCTTATTTACAAGTTTTAGAGATTACAGATAGTTTTCAGGAATTAGGACAATCTGTTTTGAATGGCCGTTTGCCGTAACAATCTCCTATTTCACCATATCCTGACTTCATTGTTTAACCCTTTAACCGATGAATTCCCAATATCTCATTTTCAAGGTAACAATACAGTAAAAATTGATATTGAATTAATTTGACGGTGATGTCCAATCAAATTAATTTCAAAATATTCTGCAGAATAAGTTTTATATTATAAAAAATATACTTTTTCCATAATGTTTCGTTGAAAGGGTTAATGCAATGTATACATGCATCCAGCATGTTTTATAATAATGTTTTATTTGTAATATTTAACCTTCTACAAATAACAGTCAAATAGAATTATGCCAATCAGGCGAGCTGTTGCGGGTGAAACCACGATACTGGTTTTAACCCTTTAATAGTCAAGATTTTTCATTAAAAAAATTTCATCAGTGACAGAGTGTCAGTGTCCATTTTGGCATGCGAAGCTAAGAAAATTTTGGAAAATTTACCACTGGAATGACTGGCTCGATTATCGAGGCAGTCATTCCAGTGGTAAAGTAAAAAAAATAATCTTATCTTCGCCTGCAAATAGACATTCCTCAAGACCACAGCAAAGGCTGGTTTAGGCCAGCTTGACCATTACAGGGTTATGGTAGTATTATTGGAGCCTTGGATATCTCCTCGGTTAGTCATTCCATAGACAACGCAGAGGCATATATGTAGATTCAACACTCAAGTCAGCCAAAAACAACTTCTGTACCAGTGATAAAAATGTCCATATGCAGATGGAGAGAATATTTTTGAAAATGTACCGCTGGAGTTCTTGGCTCGATAACCGAGCCAGCTATTCCAGTTATAAATTTTCAAAAATAAGCTTGGTCTGCAGTTTAATATTTTCTATGAGAAAATTAAAACTTACTTGAACAAATTTGAGTATTAAAGGGGTAAATACAATTCTTAGCCCTTTAACCTTTACAGACCAGAATTGGCTAGTTCTTTTTGATGTAAGGAATGTTGTATTAAATTTCTTTGAACAAATTTGTTTTAGAACGCTGGCTGGCTTGCTGCCTATGGCAGCACCAATATGCAGCAACAGGCTCCAGTCAAATTAGTCTAAAAAATTCATGGAAGTAAAAATGTTAATTATCCACATTTTGGAGGGAGGGGTTGTGGGGTTGGGTGGGAGGGGGAAATGCTCTCAAACGCTTGTATACATTGTACAGAATAAATCAAGGGAAGTAACCTATTACAGTGTTAATGGTAATATAGATTTCTATGAGTTATCCCTCTTGAGTCTTGATGTCGTGGTATAACCCTAATCCTCAAATTTGTTCAGAGAATTTCAACATTTTCATTGAAGATGTCAATTTGCAGTCCATTTGAGATTTTATCAGTGGAATGACTGCTGGAGTTACTAGCCAGCTAGTCATTCCAGCCGTAAATTGTCAAACATAGCCTTCTTTGTCGGCTAATGGGTATTTCCCAAGTCCACTGCAGAAGCAGTTTTTGGCCGAATTGAGTTTTAAACAGTTTAGCTCTAGTAACATATCGGACGATCAAGAGCGATTTCAAATGTACAGTTCCCTTGACGAAATATATCGGAACTGTCTCCCTTGGTCAGTTATTATTTCAATCATTACAATTTTTAAAGTTCTAACTACCAAGTTCTAAATGATGTATAAATGAACGGTTAATTCAGCAGTAAATCTTATTCAGGAATAGCTGGTGTGGCATTCAGTCACCCCTTTGGTTTGCCTTTCAAACTGGGGTTCCAGGGCTCAGGACTCTACTCAAAATCATTGGTAACTTGGGTAAATGGAGGGATCCTATTTGTCAATCAAGTTGCTGATATAATAAATACATAATCTAGATATGTCATTTGTTGAAAGTGGCAAATGTCATATGGACAGTTACTGTCTTAATTTTATGTCTGGTGGATTTACAATTTAATAAAGCTTGAAAATGGACCCGTATATACATTCACACCGCTCTCCACCCAGAAGCAGAAACGGGTCCCCTAGAGAACTCTGTTCCTTCACTCCTCTCTCTACCTAGTAGAAATGAGTCCTAGAGAACTCAATTCCTTCACTCCTCTCTCTCTCTCTCTCCACCCAGAACTAGAAATGAGTCCCCTAAAGAATTCTTCTTTCTCTCCTCTCTCTCCACCCAGGAATAGGATTGGATCTCCTAGTTAGAGAACTCTGTTCCTTCACTCCTCTCTACACCCAGAAGTAGGAATGGGTCCCCAAGATAACTCATTCCTTCACTCCTCTCACCAGCCAGCAGTTGAAACGGGTCCCTAGAGAACTATTACTTTGCTGCTCTCGCCACCCAGCAGTAGAAAAGAGTCAATTATAACTGTTAATTGTTTGAAAATCGAACTTGACGTAGGCTATCAGTCTATCCTGGCATAGTTTCTGAAAAACTATAGATTCTGACATAGTTGCCTGCATGGGATCAAGAGGTTATTGTAGGCAACTGAGCTTCAAGGACCTCGGTTCTCTTGCTTCTATCATGCTGAGTCCTTTGAAAATGAGTTGCCTGAATCTTTTTAACACTTTAATTGTTTTAAGCAGTCAAGAAGATCGAGATATTATTCTGGCCCACCAGAATCGTCCAGAATATATATAACTCTTGGTTACCAAGCTCCCACCCACCCTCGGGCAATGACAATGATGTCATAATCAACTGGTCACAATTGTCACACATGTATGACATCACGCTACTGAGACGCGTCTCTTGTAGTGGACTCAAACTATATAGTCTGCTCCTGTTCTCTAATGGAGAAGGTTAAGTGCGATATCTGCGCCATAAGTTTTTCACAAAAATCAAGTCTTAGTAGACATCGTACTTCAAAACATAGTACCAAAACAACTGAAAAACATCGGTGTGCTAAGTGTTCGAAATCTTACATCAGGAAGGACGACCTTGCCAGATATAGGAAAACGCCTGATTCAACATTAATGCTGCCTAGGATTGTACCCAACAGCACAGCAGAAATTTCAACATCAGTCCTTCCAGTGGCTGAATTACCAGAGGTATTCCACACACCTTCTATCTCACTAGACATCTGGAACACATTTGATTCCGCAAACCCGTCCGTCATACCCATCACGTTAAATATAGAACACGCTACAACTGACCAGCTTATCATAGAACCAACGTTCAACTACATTTCAACCCCACCAACAGCCACACCACTTGACAAATGCTTGCGTTAACACAGGACAACACATTGCTACCACCAAACCAGTGGCTGCCACAACATACCACCACACAGCCCTCAACAGTTGTCCAGAACCTCAGCAATTCACCACTACTAGAATAGGAAATTTGCAGTAATGACACAATCAATTGCTCTTTCCAAGATCTAGACACTGAACTTCAGAATTTCATCGACGGGCACCTCACAGCCACCCAGCAATATAGCTGCGAAACTCCAGACATATTTATTGAACCTGTGGTGGACTACCACTATCGTCACCTGATAGCGTGATTTGAGGGACCATCCCACACGCACACCATCACCCGCAGTTGGACTACAGACACCACCCATCTCCCGACCACCATCACCGATCCGCTCTCCCACCAACTACACCCTTGTGTCTTTCCCAGACCCGAACATGGTCACAACAGGAACCAGCTACTTCACCCTACCCCTAGTTGCACGGGAAGTAATCAACAGGGAGACGCAAACTGATTTCTAAAGGTAAGCCTAAAACTTACTCATTGTTAATATTTTCCCTGCATAAACTTATAAAGCAAATCTTTCACCAAACTGTGCATGCTGTGTAAAGCCCATAACACATCTTGACACAACTTTATGTCCGTAACTTAAACCCTCTGATGAGTAGTCATAACATGGACACGAAATGTCATGAGTCTGGATCCCTGGAAGGTGAGACAAATCATTCCCACCAATGCTGAACAGTATTATACACATCTGGGTTTTAGCATAACGTATGCTCTCCATAATCACACATCTAAACACACTCAAGGGAGACAAATCTTCATGCCTTCCAACCTTCCCGGTAAGACTGGAGGATTTATCCCCCCTTGAATACAACTTCACACGTCCCGCACCTGCCAATCACTCTTGATTGGTACCGCAAAATGTTGCGGCTGGCGGCCAAGGACCCGCCATTACCCGCATTTTCCAACCCAGAAACATGCGGATAATTGCGGGAAACTACAGGCAATGGCGGCTAACTGCGTTCAATGCTGCTAACCCATGTTAGCCGCATTAGCCGCATTCACAGGAGTAGTTAACCGGCGGTAGCAAAGTTACCCGCACCTGGAGTGTATATTAAGCGGACTCCATCACTTGGATAAGAATCCAGACTACGACAACTTAGTAAGCGTCAGGCATTTATAGACATGAGTTTAAGTTTTTCAAGATCGAGATATTATTTTAGTGAATGCCCATTTGCAGGCCAAGAGGTGACTATTTTTGAAAATTTACACTGGAGCGACCATTAAAAGCAATGTATGGTTAGGTAGGGTTCCATCAACTTGATCTTTGGAATTCAGAAAGGGGTTAATCTGGATTACATATTGGTGCATTCTAGAATCAGTTCACACACAACTAGTGTTGTGGCATGCACTATCGGTAATGTATGCATGCAGAGTAGAAAATACACCTAAACACTAAAGTACCGTACAACTCAGAAATAACTTTAAATGTTTCCCATACAAAATTAAATGTTTTGTTGAATATTTAAAACTTAATTTGATTTGAAACTTCCAATTAAATTAAATTCAAAATATTCAATAGAACATTTCTTCCCTTATGTTCAAAACTGTAATACCTAACATGTTTCTATGTTGTTTTGGAAACAACGTAAATTATTTATGAACTGTACTGTATGGTGCTCTATTCAAGGTTAACCCTTTCAACCAAGAGAAGACTTTTTGACAATTTACCACAGGAATTACTGGCTTAGTTATGATGCCAGTCATTCCATGGGTAAATTAAAAAAAATAAATATGCAAGTGGCCATTCATTCCTCAAGACCACAGCTGAGACCAGTTTTAGGTTGATCAGTAAATTGTTAAATAACGCTGGTAAAATGAATACTGATGTTTATTTTTAAAATACTGTTGCTGAAAGATGTTGCTGCCATATGTATAAGCAACTTTGAACAACACTGTTCTCAGAATGCGTAGCAGCTATCAGGATGATAGGGAGATAAGTAAATAATGTAGCTATGCTGATTTAACATGACAAGGGTTTTAACAAATATGTCAACAGTTGAACTGAGAGTCAAACAGCTGATGATCATTGGAGTGGGCTGATAATAACGATAAATCTCGCGTGTTTATTTTTCAGAATCAATGAACTTGCATAGTAACTGACATGTGACCATGCTCTCCATGAACATTTTATCTCGTCAGAACGAGTTATTGTACAATATATAATGTGATTGTTTCGTGTATTTGCAAATTATTTGTAAAAATAAATTTATTGTTTTGATTGCAATTTTACGATGAAAACAGTTGTGTCATGATTTGGTTAGAAAATGTTACGGTGGTTGTATTTTTGCCGTAGTGTAGATATGATATTAATGAATATTTATCCTATGAAGAAGGTTCTGTGCTTGTTTAATATCATCAGTTTTACATAAGTGTAATATGGCGAATGAAGAAGTTTCATTAGACAATGAACCAGTGAGGTAAATATATGATAAACGGTTTAGGTACTTAGTTTGGTGAAATTTTCTGACCAGATTTATTTAAGCCTATATGGGTCAAGCCGTGTCAAAAAGGCTTCACAGTTCTTGTCAAATGTCCATTTGGGAGACAAAAGAGGACAATTCACCTTTCCGGAGTACTCACCCATCATATGCCGTCATGATGAACTGCGTGATGTGTACAATGACAACAGCACCCAGTCAAATTAGTTACAAAATATTCAACAGCTTCCCTGTATAGTTTACAGGAAATTGATAGCTAGGGAATTTGGGGATTGATCAATCTCAACACGACGAGGTGTGGGTGGAGCTTAGCTAGTGATGGGTGGGGCATAGCTAGAAATGGAAAGGTCCATTAAATCTAATTGACAACTGGACTGATCAGTCATTCAAGCGATACATTTTAAAAACATACTCTGGCCTCCAAATGTATATTTATTAACCATTTAATCCTCAAATTTATTTGTTTTTAAATTCAATTTTCTCATAGAAATGTCCATTCGCAGACCAAGAGAACTTTTTTGAAAATTTATCACTGGAATGACTGGCTTGGTTATCGAGTCAGTCATTCCAGTGGTAAGTTTTCAAAAATAGTGTTGGTCTGCAAAAGGATGTTTCTCAAGACGACTGCAGAAGAAATTTTTGGCTGATATGAGGGCTAAAGGTTAAGGAAAGAAATGTAGATTTTCTGAGTTGTACTATTTCATGTAGATCAGTGATTCTGATGCTTCCTGCATCATCACGTTTTATCATCCTACAGACTACAGTAGAATGTGTTAGCTCATTCACTTCGTCCTTCTACATTGAGATGGTACAAAATGTAGATGTGGGGTGGTGGAGGGTTTGGTTAGATTCCTGACTGATGCAGCAATAACTTTCTGTCAAATTATTTAAAAACTAATCAGCATGAGTTGACTTTTTTACTCATAGAAAAGTCCACTAAGAGGCTAAGAGAAAAGACTTTAAACAAATTTTCAACTCATATGACTGACTCGGTTTATCGAGTTTAAATCATTACTGAGTGATAAATTTTCAATGAAAGTTCTCTTGGGCTGTACATGGATATTTCTCAGGACCACTGTGAAAGCATTTTTTCTGGCCGGCTTGAATATTAAAGGGTTGATTGCATCCTGTATAGGGAATAGAATTAGTTAGTCTTTCTGAAAATCATATAAATGTCAAATTATTTATGTATGCAATTTCATCAATCAGCTTTGTCGAGACTGCATAACAAGCGCTCAAACCTCAGTTAATGGCGAGGGTCAATGTGGTTTGTGATATATGTGATACATGTACAAGTAGAAATGTAGAAATTCACGGGAATTGTCTTTATGGAGTATGAATTTGTAAAAAATGTTATAATTTGTATAATTACTATACTTCTTTATTTTCACCACATTTGATAGTTTTAGTTACAGGGTAGGTGGAAATGTTTGTTAACCCTTTAATGATCAAGATTTGTCACAAAGATTTTGCCATAGTAAATGTACATTTTTGCAGAACACTTAGAGAAGACCGTTTAAAAAAATACTTACTACTAGAATGATGGGTCAAGCCAGTCAGTCCAGTGGTAACTCTGTAAATTGACCACTGCAAAGGCCAGTTTTTGCTTGCTTGACCGTTAAACTGTTGAGAGATATTGAATTATCATTGCATAATTGCACTACTGAATTGTATTTAAGTATAGCTCGGAAATAAGAGCAAGAGATGAATATTTAAAAAATTTACCACTGAAATGACTGGCGCGATAACCGAGGCAGTCATTCTCTTCAACAATAATATTCTCTTGGTCTGCAAATGGACATTTTCTATGAGAATATTAAGTTTGTTAAACAAATTTGAGGGTTAGAATGGCAAACTTATTTGAGATCCTCTAGTTATATATTGCTTAATGGACCTTTCCGGTTTTAGCTATGCCCCGCCCATCTCTAGCTAAGCTCCACCCACATCTCGCTTGTTTTGGGATCGATCGATCTCTGAACACCCTGACTATCAATTTCCAAAAAACTACAAAGGTAAGCTGTTGAATATTTTGAAACTAATTTGACTGGGTGCTGTTGCTGCCTAAGGCAGCAACAGCACCCTAGTTTCAAAATATTCAACAGCATATTTATAAAATGGCGAAGAAAATTTTACAAAAACATACAATTCATACAAAGTGTCGTGTCGGACCATTTGAGATTTGATGACTGTTTATATGGAATCCTTTGTGACGTAATGATTGTGATGGCATCATACACTCACAGAGCTGTTTATGACATCATACGAGGTCAGATGATGGATTGATACTCTGGAAATGTGAATTCTGTACAGTATGATATGAAGCTGATTGCCATACTCACCTACTGGGATATTCAGAGAAAACATGCCTTGAAATACGGGTCCACCTGGGGAGATCAATAAAATGATTCCCTAGGCTTTTAAAGCACATGATGACTACGCGTAACCGATTAACACTCATAATCGGCCAAAGACGGCCTCTGCAGTGGTCTTGAGGAATGGCCATTTGCAGACCAAGAGAAGAGTACCAGTATTTTTGAAAATTGACCACTGGAATGACTGGCTCAGTTATCGAGCCAGTCATTCCAGTGGTAAATTTTCAAAAAATCTCTTAGTCTGCAAATGAAGATTTTATGAGAAAATTGAAATCTTTTTTTTGAACAAATTTAAGTGTTGAAGGGTTAATCCTTTAGTAAAGATACCGGCCAAAACCGCCCTCCTTAGTGGTCTACAGGAATGCCCATTTGCAGACCAAGAGAAGATTAATTTTGAAAATTTACAACTGGAATGGCTGGCCCGATAACCGGGCCAGTCATTCCAGTTGTAAATGTTCAAAATTAATCTTCTCTTGGCCTGCAAATGGACATTCAAAAAGCAAATATTTAAAATTTCAGGAATAAATTTCATCACTAAAGGGTTAACCATCATATGGCTGTATCTTATCTAAAATTATTAGGCATGTAGTGTGCAAACGATTTTACGTTTGAACAGATTTTCTACCTATTCCCCAACTAGTACATCTAGCAGAAACTGGGACATCAAAATATCATTCTCCCATATTTCAAATTTAATTGAGTAGGAAAATGCGGTATGCTTTATGCCTACTGTTAATTCTAATATTCTGTTCAAATAAAAAAGTAAGTTCTTTGTGGTTGATTTATGCATTGAAAATGGCATTGCTGAAAACTGTTGCGTGACTGTTTTCAGAATGATTGACAGCTCCAGTGCATCGAGAGATGATTTAAAATTATTTTCTCTTAACCGTTTAACCCTTGAACATCCAGTGTTCCAATTTCAAGACAACTCTACGGGAAAGCTGTTATATTTTAAAACTAATTTGACTGAAACGTGTTGCTGCATAGGCAACAACAGTTTCCCAGTCGAATTTGTTTCAGATTATTCTGTACATCTTAAAGAATTTCTCATGTCTGGGTAACACCACATAAATAACCTTGTGAATTCAATCATAGCCCTCTTGGCAACTTGTACATAGTAACAGTGCACTCATCCATGCATCTTTTCATACAGACAGTACAGCCCTTAGATAAGTTAACATGTTCATAAAACAAAAACATGTTAGTTAGTACGATTTTGAAGTCGATGTAAGAAATATTCTGTTTACTATTTTGAACTAAATTCGATTGGAGGCCATTGTTGCCTAAGGCAGCAATGGCTTCCAATCAAATTAAATCCAAAATATTCTACACTACTATTTATTTTGTTTTGCAAACATTTAAAATTATTTTTTAGCCGTACTGTATGTGTAAGGTTATTTCTGTCAGGCTATATACATGATATAGCTAAACTAGAACCGCTCAACACCACCTGTGAAAAACATATTCTAGCGCACCACCTGACCATGGCTTTTGTGAGCGTGTATATTGTAAGATTACAGGCTTGTAATTTCTCCTTTTAAGATGTAATCAATACAGTTATTACTTTTCATAGTGAATTCATTAAAAAGCTTTGGATAAAGAAAGGAATATCAACAGGACTATATAAGCTTTAGTGGCAATAAGAGCAGTTAAAATGGAACACTGAAACGCTATTGGAATGTGTGTTTACTAGGTAAGCGGTTGGTTGGTAATACATAGGAAAAGTTACGTCGCCCTTGTGAATAGAGTAGTCTAGACTCACTTATCAGTATATACAAAGTGCTTTTCATTCAATCTATACAGGATGGGTTTGCACCTGTAGTATTTTGAAGGTAATTTGCCTGAAGATGTTGCAGCAACAGGTTTCTGTCATAATGTTTTCAGAATGTTAAGCAGAATATGAAAATCTAATGGTCTTGTGATTTATATGCGTTTGCATTTGTTCACTAACTGCACTGTCTGTAAATCAAACATTGTATTAACCCTTACTACTCTGGTGGCAAGAATAAAATTCACATTAAATTAAAGGATGAACTGGTGTCCATTTTTCAACAAATTGGTGGGTAGAATACGACATCAACATCGTTCACCAAAATTGTTGAAAAATATACACCACTTTATTTGCTGTTGGCATAGTAAAAGATAGAATATTGACATCAGAGTGGCAAGGGTTAACTATTTAGACAGCAGCATCTTCCACCAAAATTGTTTAAAAATGTACACGAGATTCTGATATTGACACAATAATAGATAGAATATTGATAGCGGAGTGGTATGGGTTAACACTTTAAACTCGATAGACCAAATACTTCATGCTCTAGAGTACATGTAACAATATTCTGTTGAATAACTGAAAATAATGTGACTCGAAACTGTTGAGCGGGCCTTTTGCAGCAACACCTTCTGGTGTGTCAAATTCATTTCAAAATAATCAACATACTATCTGTATATTTGACCAGTGATTGAGGTAGTGGAATGAAAGGGTTAAATCGCTTCAGTGAAATATTCCCAGACAATCTGTCTCTGGACTGTTTGGATGAAAGCGTTGAATAGGTCACATCTTTTAACCATTTAACCATCAAGCCAGCCAAATCCAGCTTCTGCAATGTTCCTGAAGAATGCCCATTTACAGGCGAAGCGAAGATTAATTTTTGAAATCTTATCACTGGAATGACTGGCTCAATAAATGAGCCAGTCATTCCAGGGGTAAACTTTCAAAAATACTCTTTTTGCTCTGCAAATGGACATTATTAAGCGAAAATTTCCTGACAAATCTTGAGCAATAAAGAGTTGAAGCTCAGAAATGGTATTGTGGAAACCGCCCGTCATATCTGGATGTGAACTTTAGCTTAATTTGGTAACTACATATGTAATACACCTGGCAGTTGTTGAGGAATCAAATGCTTATTGCTGATGGATCTTATAGAACTTACATGTAAACAAATGTGAACATGTACATCTCTGTGGCCCATATGTCGCGGTTGACTTGACATGATCAACAGGGAACTACATGTACTACTGTAATAAACTCTCTCTTTCTCTCTAATGTATCCTTGTATAGTTGAGTAGGAACTAAATTTCAAAGATTCATTTATACCTTATAGTGGCCATACTTTCTTTCTGACCCAGGAAATATTCAACAGTTATTGTGTAAAGTGAACTTAAACTGGGACTTGATGCTGAAATTACTTAGTTACTGTATATTGTATCAGTTGTATGTCTCTGAGTAGGATTTTAAATTACCACTGGAATGACTGGCTCCATTATCGAGCCAGTCATTCTAGTTTTAAAATTTCAAACATAGTCCTACAAATGAAGATTGTTAAAGACAGTATCCAGACGCTGTTAGGTCAGCTTGACCATAGACCCAAATGTTAAAATCTAACTGCGTGCCTATTATGACTAATGGAGGAATCCAGTTTTAGCGATGCCCCGCCCATCTTTAGCTAAGCTCCACCAATGCTTCGTACGTGTTGGAATAGATCGATCAGCTGCAGCAGCACCGAATTAGCTTAGTTTCAAAATATTCAACAGCATCTTTATTAAATACTAAAGCCATACAGTTCATACATCAACGCTTAGTCCATCATCAATTAAGCGTTCTTGATGAACTTATCTACATCATTCATGACAGAGTTGATTATGATGTCATCCTACACATCACATAGTTGATTATCACGTCATGATTGATGGATAAACAGGATTTCACCGTTGTTTGCCCGCCATAAGGTGGTCTCTTTAGACAGGTTGTACTATATTTGCTCACCTTCCTATTTACTCACTATGTATATATTTAAGGACACATCCTTGACTACAATCTCTTATATAAATATTAAGCCAAGTTTCTTTACATTTATGCCATTGCATACATGACACTTTTAATTTTATAAAGCCCTAATGACCAGAGAAGGGGAGAGACAATAAATTTTCTATAAATATTCTGATTATTTTAAAATTAACTTCACTAATGTTTATTGTAATTGCATAAGGTACTTTTTATTATTTTCAAATTACTAACCGCCTTACCCGTAAATTGTTGTGGGGATAGTTGTATTTTAGGAATGAAATGGTTATAAAAGGCGCCACTTTCAGTGTACTATCTGTTTTATGTTAGCTCCTTTCAGCCGGAAATTCTCAGATACCCGGAGAGTGTTTAGAGTATGGTAAAATAAGACCAGATAAATATTTAGTAATTATTCCATTTGTTTGGCATCTATGGAGGATTCCTGGTGCTGAGTTTCTTAGTTAATCATATGACATCATCAATTACGTCATGTGTAGGATGCCGTCATAATCAATTACGTCATGAATGACATAGTTAAGTTCATCACATACACTTGATTAATGATGAACTAAGTATTGTTGTACGAATTGTGTCGTTACAATTTAATAAACATGCAGTTGAATATTTTGAAACTAATTTGACTGGGTGCTGTTGCTGCCATAGGCCATCTAGGTGCAGCACTCAGTGAAATTAGTTTCAAAATATTCAACAGCTTACCTGTGTAGTTTTCTGGAAATTGATAGTTAGGGAGTTGAGGGATTGATCGATCCCAACACGGGTGAAGTGTGGGTGGAGCTTAGTTAAAATTGGGCGAGCATACCTAAAACTGAATTCCTTAATTGTGTCCATACACTCTAGGTCCCATTCATTATCGGTATTCCCTCCTGCTGCTGCGTCCAGAGTATTATATGGCATATTCGATGAAAATAGTCAAATACTGTTGACTTAGTCTCAAAGCAATTTGCATGAATACCAGAACACTAGGTCACCTGGCTGATGATCGACTAGTCATCTTCCATCTCCGGTGCGTCTGTACTATGTTAATTCTTGTTCATCACTAGGATTTATTGGTGTGTGTGAATATATATATATATATATATATATATATATATATATATATATATATATATATATATATATATATATGGCAATGCGATATAATGTTTTAGTAACAGAAGATGCATGAGTTTGGTCAGTGTCTGCTTGTGCGTGTTCATGCATGCACGTATGTTTGGGTTATCAACACATTTTTGAAATGAGTAGTAGAATGCATTTACTAGTTAGATGTACCTCAGATTTTGCTGTCTCCATTGACGACCCCCCCCCCCCCCCCCCCGCATGCATATTAGTGTTGTGTCAGTAAAATACCTTTCATGGATCATCATCCTTGAATTGCCTACCTGCCAATTAACTATCATATTTAACCCATTTCATTATTTGTAGAAAACATGAGTATCATTTTAATGGTCCAGCTGTGCAGGATCAGCCTTTGCAGTTGTTTTGAGAAATGTACATTTGAAGGCTAAGAAAGGACTGTATATATGTACGTGTATTTGAAATTTTTCCACTGGAAAGACTGGCTTGATAACTGAGCCAGTCATCCCTGTTGTCTATTAATGAAAGGTCTGCTCATCTTGGTCTTCAAATGCACCTTCACTACCTGAAAATTATTTAATTTTCTTGACAACTCTTGACCATTTAATTAGCATGAAAATTGGCACCCAGTCAAATTAGTGTCAAAATATTCAATAGCTTAGCTGTATTTTTCTGGAAATTGAGATTTGACAGAGTGCGGGCATGATTATTGATTCCAAGACTGACAAAGCTTGGGTGGAGCTTAGCTGGAGACAGGCGGGGCATAGCTAAAGCTGGATTACTGCATTGGCATAATAATTTAATTGAAAGTCTGTATGTAACAATGCCTTTCAGTCAAATTCTTTTCCAATTCCCTTCAACAGGTGTTACACGTATGTTTTGTTCTTTTGAGATTGTAGAATTCCAGTGATGAAAGGGTTAAATTGTGAACATACCGGCCTCTGTTATGGTCTTGTGAAATGTCCATTTGCAGGCAAAGAGAAGACTCTTTTTGAAAATATATCAGTGGAATGACTGGCTCAATAACTGAGCCACTCATTTTAGTGGAAAATTTCCAAAAATAGTCTTCTCTTGGCCTGCAAATGGACATTCGATAAGCAAATATTTTGATTTTCCTAACTAAATTTGACCTTTAAAGGGTTAAACAAGTTTGAAGTGCTATAGATGTCGCAGTTTTGTACAATATCTCAAAGGTTTGACAGAGACAGACAGACTTACAGACAGGCAGTCACAACTAAAAATCTGAAAATTTACCGCATCTATATTTAGTGTGTGATCGTTATGAGAGAGTGTTATTGATTGGCCGATTGCTCGTATAGGAAGTTCATAATGAAGGAAGGCTGTTAACAATTATTATGACATAAGGCCAGCAAGCGTACAGTACAGCGGATAGCTTACAATGTTTCCAAAACAAAATAAAATCTACTGTTAAATATTTTGAGCATAATTGGATTGGAAGATAGTGAATGGCAGCAATGTCTTGCAATCCAATTATGTTCAAAATATTCAACAGAACATTTCTAATATATCGTGCTCAAAATTGTCCTAAATAACATAATTCTGGGTTTAAAAAAAAATATATTAACTTATTTATGAGCTGTACTGTATATTGAATTCCATTACATAACATTCATAACCCCTTACCACTCTGATGTCAAAATTTTAAATTGTCAAATTAAATTAAAAGATGAACTGGTGGTAACTTTTCAACAAGATTGGTGGAAAATGTTGCTGTCATAGACAGCAACATACATCATCCACCAAAATTGTTGAAAAATATGCACCAGTTTGCTCGCTATTGTTGGCACATTAAAAGATAGAATATTGACTTCAGAGTGGCAAGGGTTAACTATTTAACCTTTGAAATGTCAATGTCTCAATTTCAGGACACTTAGTCTTACATGTATACATGAAAGCTGTTGAATTTTTTCAAAATCATTTGTCTGGAATCTATTCCTACAGTAGCCAGCAACAATTCCCAGACAGATTGGTTTCAAAATATTCAACAGATTATTCCCTACATCAAGACTAAAGTGTTAAACCAGCGCATATGATTATCAAACTTAAGTGTAGTATCAGATATTAATTACATTGGCGCTTGTTTTCACGACAGACATCATAAGCACAGTATTAGCGGGTACTTGAATCTGTTATTTCCTAGCACAGATAATGTAACCATGGTAAGAATGCTGGTTGTACCTTTATTTTGCTATAGTTAAAATATTGTAAGATGAAATTTTAATGAAAAGCTCAAATTTGAGTGAATCAGTTATAAATAATTAAAATCTGAAATACTTATCACTAAAATGCGGCGTTTGTAGCTAAAGTTTGTTTAGCGTAAGTCAGAAGTGTTGCAGGTCAGTGATAAAACATATAGTGTAAAATGTTGATAGAATGACCAGAACCGATGTGAATTTTAGAAATCAAAGCTTAAAGGTGTATATTCACAGCAAATTGCTTGAAAATAAAATTATCGAAATTGGTTACTTTAAGAGGCTTAAATTGTGGGCTTGGATGTAAAGAAACGAAATAAATCTTAGTATATGATGATTTCATTACCTATAAATTAATATAATTTTTTGTGTTGTGACATTGAATTAGAGACACATGTCCCTAATTCAACTTCACAGGTAAAAAGATTAGACTAATTTGTGCGGAATGAAATCGTCATATGTTAAGGTTTATTTTGCTTCATTACATTACACAATTTAAACAATTTTATTTCCACTCATTTTGCTGTGAATACGCCTTTTAACCCGTAAATTTGTTTAAGAAAATTAAAAAAAAAATCTGGTTTTTCTTCAGCTCAACTTTACGAAGTAAAACAAGCTGTTGTGATACCCCGCACATCGCCCGGCGGCGGTGGTGGTGGTGGCTGTGGCGATGGTGGTGGCGGTGGCGATGTCGTCGTCGTCGTCCAGTTTGCGTTTCGCTCAACTTGTCTGTTTATATCTCGCGTTTGATTAATCATACGGGACCCAAACTTGGGCATATGCTTCATTATTATGACATGGTATCACTCAATGACCTTGTGGTTAATAGATCAAAGGTCAAGGTCACTATCCAAACTTGAACCATGCCTCTGTATAATGACACAGCATCAGATAATGATGTTTTGGTCAATGGTCAAGGTCACTGATATACTTGGCGACCATCTTTCATCCATCTGTAAACCTTTGTTTAAAATGTTACTCATTAAAGGGAAATTCCGGTGAAAATCTGGAATAAGTCAACTGAAAATATACAATAATCCGAAATAGGTGCCGCAAAAAGAAATAAACTACACTATTCCATTGCCGAGAAATAATAAAATGAATATGCCCAAAATGCTTGAAAACATGACTCCTCGGGCGCATCCATTTTCTCGCAACGAGAGCAAGAAACCGCGAGATTATGACGTCAACGACACACCAGTAAAATATCGCCAGTGCTTTAGATTTACCTGTTTACTTCACGTTATGAAGGCCGAATATTAATTAACCCTTTGATAACCAAATTCTGTCAGGAAAATCTGAATATTTCCTTATTGAATGTCCATTTGCAGGCCAAACGAAGACTATTTTTGAAAATTGACCACTGGAATGGCTGGTTCTGTTACTGAGACAGTCGTTTTAGTTGTAAATTCTCAAAAATAGCCTTCTCTTTACCTGCGTCCTCAACTTGACGATTGCAGAGGCCAGTGCTGGCATGAAATGGTTAAATCGCAACATGTCCACATATCAAGCATGGGCTTGCAGTAATAGAAACTATCATGGAAAGATCCACAGGAGCATCCGCATAAAAAGGGGCTAACTGACAGATGGCTTCATAACATCGGCACTGGATGGATATCTTCCACATTTAAATTTGGAAGTCACAAGTTTAGAACATATAGTCTATAATTTAAAAATAATGTGTCTTGCATTTCAAAACAAAAGGCACGGTAATTAATTTTAATATAACAGAATCAAACTCGACAATTAACGTCAGTATTTGCTTGCATCAATTGTAAAATGGAATTTGCAAACCAAAATGAAACGATGTCGCTGATTGTCCGGTCGGTCAATTATAGGCAATCACTTGGCGGCTTACTTCGTAGACGATAGTAGGTGACAGCTAGTACATAATGGCAAGTGTATGCTAGACATAATTAGTAATTTAGTGCGTTCACACTTGAAATCCAGCGTTATTAATCATTTACAGCATTTACTCACAATTTAAAAATAACTATGCAGTGTTGAATATTCTGAATTAAATTTGCCTGCAATTATGTTGCATTTTAAGCATTCTGCTTTTCTGTCCTTGAAAGAGTTGACTAATTTATCCCAAATTTTAAAATGTTGACCCATATTTACTGCCTGTTGAATATTTTGAAACTGGAATTTGATTGGAAGCAGAAGTTGTAATATCAACAGCTTTCAGAAAAATTACTTTCATCATTTATTCAACTAACATATTTTTCAAGAATTTCTTGTAGCTGGTTGATTGCAAACACGCTCCTGGCATAACCCCTTTAATGTTTAAAAAAAAAAAAAAACTGCCCATAAGAAGGCAATTTTGGACAATTTAGTACTACAATGACTGGCGCGATCATCGGGACACTAATTGCACTTTAATTTCCTCCAAACACTGTGGCAAAGAGTCAGTTGTTTAGGCAGTACGCTAATTATCCACGAGATGCAAGATTTACCTCCCCTGGTTACGGCTATCCTCGATAGGGTAAAGAGAGGAGGTGTGTCGGTGACGTCAGCCGCTTGTCCAAAATGGCGCCTCCATCTACTGGTTACTTTAGCAATTTAAATTGATGATATCTTTTTTATTTGTTGGCATACAATTGTGTTCTTGGTCTCAAATTAATGCGGAGAATTAGTACTTTACGCCAGATGCATAAAATCCCACAGTGGAATATCCCTTTAACCGCTTGGCAGATTTTAATCTAATTTGGCTGGGAGGACCCTAATGCCTTTGATTTCGTAACTTGTATATAGAATTTTGATTGATCAATTTATTTGTGTGAAAATCTTTGATTTTATGAAAAATTTACGTGAAATGGTCAAAACGCTACTCTTTATTAATCGCTTAGCAGATTTCAACTTACTGTGGCTGGAAGGGACCATATGGGGCTAGGCTTCAGAACTTGTGTACAGACAAGCTTTTTGGTGTAAACCTTAGATTTTATTAAATATTTACCGGAAATTGTCAAAACGCTACTCGTCATTAACCATGTTACCAGCTTAGCAGATTTCAACTTACTTTGGCTGGAATGACCAATGGGGCTAGGCTTCAGAACTTTTAGACAGAATTTTGATTGGTCATTTTTTGGGGGCGAAACTCTTAGATTTTATGAAAAATTTACCGGAAATTGCCAAAATGCTACTCATCATGGACAGATCCTATCGCGGTAGTCTCCAGAACATCTATTCAGAATTTTAATGGGTAAATTTTTGGGGGGAACAATCAAATATTTTATGAGACATACATGTTGTCCATAACCGCTTGGTGGATTATATCCTAATTTGGCTGAAAGGACTCTATACTGGTCGGCTCTAGAATTTCTAATCAGAATTTTGTTTGATAGATTTGTTGGTGGCAATTTGGATTTGTCAAAATTTTCCAGGCCCATTTAAAACGCTACTCTTTAATTAGTGGTCCGATTTCAACGAAACCTGGATGGATGGTTCTATAGCGGTAGGCTCTAACATATCAAATGTAAACAAGGCTATTTTCCACGTATTTCAGAATACATGGGATTAGCTGGGTGGAAATAGCTCTGCTACACTTCATGATGAGACAACGGGTGAAGACACTGTAATAAACAATAAGCAAGATCATTCTTCAAATATTACTGCTACTAAACTTTTAATGAATCTAAACTTTACTTCAAGCGATATACTGGTGATAGTAAATGTTACAAACACTAATTATCTATCTGTAGAAAACTATCTCTAACTCTATGAATCTCTATATCTACATTGTATCTGTCCAGCTTTGTATAATTCTATCTCTCAATCAATCTCGGACTATGAATCTCTATCTCTAGCTAATTCTATCTCTCTATCTCTAGCTCTGTCTCTCACTGATTCTCCCACTCACTCATTCTATCTGCCAAATATACAAATTCATTTACATTTTATAGCTAGTAGTCGTTAAAGTAAACAGACAGGTAGTCAAGAGACATGTTCGAAATAAATTCAGAACATGTCTAAAATCATTAATAATTTGTTTAAAGAATCAAATTTTTATTAATAGTACTTTTGTGAATACCAGATTTGTGCAATTCAATGAAATAAATATAATTAACCACTCATTCTGTATACGTGCTGACAGTATTTTACTCTGACAAATTCAGAAAATCCTGATGACTATTTTGAAAACAATCAAAGCGAAAGTTGTTTCTCCTTAAGGCAGAAACAACTTTCAGTTAAATTATTTCCAAAATAATATGCAGGTTTCTTATACCAAATGAATGTCTTGAAATCATGTTTATGGGAATTCAGAATGAAAATGTTTATCAGATTATAAACATGCATTTTCATAAGTATGTTATTATATATAAAAGTTCAACATATACATGTCTTGGAATACTGTAATTTATTATGTCCACTGCAGGCTGGTCAGTTTAATTGTCCTGGCTATTAATTGGGCTATAATGTCCTTCATCCACTGTACTCCTAGAAGTGTCGCGCTTGGTTTCATCTGATTCAGTTGGTCATAATTATGAACATTCTAATTTATGCTGGTTAAAATCAATAATATAGAACTCTACACAGAATTTCCGATATCTGGCCTAATAGCACCATGACGGTATCCTGAATTTTTCGAAAATTATCCATTATGTCTACCGGTATTTAAATGCAAATTCTTCAAATGCTAATGGTCCAGGTTAGTGTTACAGGCCCTTGGGCTTCTTGTTGATAAGGGTATTGATACAAGTTCTATATTTATTTTATGTTTGTAGTCAAGCTTCATAGTTCATTGCAAAGTCGAGCTTCATGGTTGTATTGCCGCCACATTTCTGGTTAAAAATTTACCACTGTAATGACTGGCTCAGTTATCGAGCCAGTCATTCCGGACCAGTGGTAAGTTTTTAAAAATAGTGTTCTCTTGGTCTGCAAATGGACATTTCCAAAGACCATTGCAGAAGTTGTTTTTGGCTTTAGTGCTAAAGGGAAGGTTAAGTGATAAATAAAGAATATCAAATTTGTGACCATTTCTTATGAAACTTGTGGAACTCGCTTCTTTCAACTGATATTTTACTAACCTTGTGTGATAAATTTAATACAATATATATATATATATCATTTACTTTTGGGCTGCAAATTGACGTTCCTGAAGATTACTGCTGAGGCTGCTTTTGGCCAGCCTGACTACTAAATTGTTAAGATGTGACGTTACCAGCACATGGTGAAACTGTGAATGCCAAAATATCAAATTTTAACAGCCCTGAAGTTACAGTAGATATTTGTTGACTACTCAAAACTAGCTTATTAACTCAGTTGAAATATTTCGCTTAGATCTCCTGAGATTCATCAGTCACACTGATATCTTGTGGGGCTCGTTCATTATCATCAGTGTACGAATTGTATGTCTTCGATGAATTTGCAACTTAATATACATTCTTTTGAATAACAACCCCAGTTAAATTAGTTTCAAAATATTCAACAGGTTACCTTTATAATTACCTTGAAATTGGAATTCTGGGAATTCTGGTTTCAAGGTATATAAATCAATAAAGTTTCGGCACGCATAAAAAGTGTGCGGAGCTTAGCTAGAAATAATGGGCGAGGCATAAGTTAGAAATAGGTCCCTCTATTGCGATGTCATTTGGCTAGTGAAAGTATGGTTGATTGACAGGCCAGAACCAACAGTTACCCTCCTTGGGACATGTATATATTTGTGATTGGAAAATGGCTAAGATGATTAAATATAATGCAGTTGTAACTGTTTTTTGTGTGTTTCAGGCATAGCATGTCCGGTGTTAATATGAATAATTATCGCACGCACGTGCGTCGCTCCTCCAACCCGAAAGACTTCCATGTGGCAACACCGGAGGAATACGTCAAGCGATTCGGTGGCAATAAAGTTATTAATAAGGTACATGATATTATTGCCATCTATCTTGCTGCATGTAACACTGTTAGCTTAATCCGTTAGCCTTCAAGCTGGCCAAAAATGGCTTCTGCAGAGGTCTTAAGAAATGTCCATTTGCTGACCAAGGGGAGACTATTTTTGAAAATTAATACCACTGGAATAATTGGCTCAAAAATAATCTTTGTCTGCAAATGGACATTTTTTTATGAGAACATTGAAATTTTCTTGAAACGGTTAGAGGACTAATGGGTTAACACAGGTTTTAAATTTTAGCTCACTTATTTGGAGAACAGAAAGGCTAATGGGATACCGGACACATGGTCCAGCGTCAGCGTCCATTATCAGTACTACAATGCAGTCATAGATCATACTCATCTGTATCTTCAGCATTACAGGGACTTTGTCGCATTTTGTTTTATCTTACAATGGAGACACGGTTATAGACATACATTAACTGCGTGATTCGTTACAATCGATGTAATTTCACAGTATACACAGAGTAACAGAAGAAAATCATACCCAGCTTCTAATTCATAAACTCTTCAATCTATCGTCAGGAAAGTTGAAGTCCATGTAATGAGTTATTAACTGCGTTAAGGACAGGTCCCTGATAAATTAAGTTATCAACAAAATAAATCATTTTCTGTTAAATCTTTTGAGATTATATTAACTGGAAGTCATTGCTGCCTAAGGCTTCCAGTCATATTAATATCAAAATAAGAAAAACAGCTTTCCTATATATTCGCCTCGTAATTGGTATACAGGTAATCTATGAGGTACAGTATTAAATGGTCAGTGAGCCGTGAAATTGATCAAGTGACATACTTTTCACATGTTGTTACCTTGAGTCAACTTTAACCGTGTTCAAGATTGCTCAAGAAAATTAAAATCTTGCTTAGTGAATGTCCATTTCAATCCTAGAGGAAACTATTTTTGAAAATTTACCATTGGAATGACTTGCTTATCGAGTCAGTCCTTCCAGTGGTAAATTAAAAAAAATTGTCATCTCAGCCTGCAAATGGACATCCTACATTTGACAAGACCACTACAGAAACCATTTATGACCATATAACCAATAAATGGAGAAAGAAAAACTACTCATGGAGATGCAAAGATATATTCTGTGATGCCGTTTTGTTATTTTGAAAATGATTTGATTGTTAAAAAAGTTCATTTCTGCTATTCCAAGGAGACAATTGGAACGTGTTTCCTGAATAATCAACAGGTTGATAGACGCTTTTAGCTGCAGGTAACACCTCGATAAAGTGCCATATCCCTAAGTCAGTTAGTCACAAAAGCTTATTTTGGGCTGTATTTAAGAAACTACTGATGCAATTTTCCTCAAATTTTAACTCAATGAAGGAACTGCATGTAGAAGTGCAAGAGGATTTCCTGATTTGGGTCATGATCCGGATAACAGAATCCGGATCCTGATCAGATCAAATTCTAGATCTGTGGATATCTCAGCAACTTCTAGTCCGATTTGGGTCAAATTTTAAGACAGTAAATAGTGTATGTATACACTAGGATTCTACAATCCTTTTGATCCCCAAAAATCGAGAATCCGAATAAATCTCGAACCTGCAGCTACCAAGATTTTATTGACCTTGTTGAATTAGCGTGGGGTTTTATTAGGCATTGCTGATTACTTACATGTACTTGTACATCACAGGTCCTGATTGCCAACAATGGGATTGCTGCTGTTAAATGTATGCGATCTGTCAGGCGCTGGTCATATGAGATCTTCAAAAATGAATGCGCCATACGCTTCGTTGTCATGGTAACACCAGAAGATCTTGAAGCCAATGCAGGTGATTATTGCGAAACTAATATCTGTGCCTTATCACTCATCAAATTAACCGAGATTCTTCAGAAAAGAAACCACTATCATGATAATGTTTGTAATGCATTTGGAATTTTACAAAGCGAACAAAAATGGTCATGTGTCCTTTCTGAAATTTTGACTTGAATAATTATGTCAGAGTTGAATTTAGAATATCAATGGTTGCCTCCACATTGACCCAGCCTATAATTTATGGTTTTGTGTAGTGATAATGCGTATGAAGACCTGTTGATAACTTAATGTTCATAATGAGCGAAATTTATTACCATACCGGTACTTTTTAATTAATTACATCTGTTTGGAAGAGTGACTTTTGGTGGACATGTGTGGTGTGTGCACATGTGTATATGTATGTGCATGCGCATGCGCAGCCAACCATGCCCAAAAGATGTTGGAAATGTTTTGAAAGTGATTTGACTGATAGCCATTGCTGCACTGGGCAGCACTGAATTTCAATTAAATTCTTTTCAGAATGACAAACAATATTTCTTAGCTCATTAATGTATAAGACTTTTGTCAAGATTGGTCAAGAAAATTTAGATTGTTGCTTAACTTAGTGAATGACCATTTACAGACCAAGAGAAAAATATTTTTTAAGTTTTCACACAATGACTGGCGCTGTTATCAATCCAGTCATTCGAGTGATAAATTTTCAAAAATAGTCTTCTCTTGGCCTGTACATGGACATTCCTCAAGACCTGCAGAAGTCAATTGTGGCTGGCTTGACCATTAAATGGTTAGTTTGTTCCCATTACCTAGTATATATCTCTATTTATTTCAGCTAGAGATGGGCTGGGCATAGCTAGAAATGGATGTCTCTGTTACCTATATATTTATTTCAGAGTTCATTCGTATGGCGGATCAGTATGTGCCTGTTCATGGTGGAGCGAATAACAACAACTATGCGAATGTGGAGCTTATTGTTGATATCGCCAAACGCACACAAGTTCAGGTACTCTAGCTATATGGTCGGCGACTACATTGCTGAGAAGAATGATAACAAATTGACAATGCATTGCTTGCTTGACCCTAACACGCCAAAAATACCCTGTGCAGTGGTGTTCAGGAATGTCGATTTGCAGGACATGAGAAAACTATTTTTGAAAATGTATCACAGGAATCTGGTTCTATGACTGAGCCAGTTATCCAAGTGGAAAATTCTAAAAAAAATGATCCTCTCTTGGCCTGCAAATGGACATTCACTAAGCAAAGTTGATGATTTTCTTGACCAGCCTGAGCATTAAAATGTTTAAGATTCTGGCATGTTTTCAAATATGAGACAATACAGTACAGCTCACAAATTAGTGTATTGTTTCCAAAACAAAAACAGAAACATGTCAGTTAGGAAGAAATGTTCTGTTGAATATTTTAAACAATTTTATTGGAAGAGATTGGAAGACATTGCTGCTTTATGAAGCAAAGTCTTCCAATACAATTATGTTCAAAATACTCCACAGTACAGCTTATTAGTCCCCTACCGGTAAAACCGGGGGGACTATAGGTTTGCACTCCGTCTGTCCGCCTGTCTGTCCATCCATCCATCCGCCTGTCCATCTGTCCGTCCGTCGCAGTTGGTTTTACGCACTTTTTTTCGCAGTCCTTCAAGGTATTCAACTGAGAATTGGTTTATTGCTTTGTTATGAGACGTTACAGACCAAGTTCGAGTTTCAGGGGTATGCGTCAATTTTTTATGGAGTTATGTCCCCTTTCGAGTTAAGAAATACAAAAAATATCAGCTTTCCGCACTTTTTCCCCGTACTCCTTCAAGATATTTAAGCGAAAATCGGTGCATCACTTTAGTATAAGGACTTACTGAGCAAGTTCGAGTTTCAGACATTTTTGTCACTTTTTCATGGAATTATGGCCCCTTTCGACTTATGAAATACAAAATATATTAGTTTTCCGCACTTATTTTCGCAGTCTTTCAAGATATTATACTGAGAATTGTTACATTGCTTTGGTATAAGATGTTACAGACCAAGTTTAAGTTTCAGGTGTATGCGTCTTTTTGATGGGGTTATGCCCCCTTTCGACTTAGAAATACGAAAAATATTAGCTTTCCGCGCTTTTTTTCGTACTCCTTCAAAATATTTAAGCGAAAATTGGTGCATCGCTTTAGTATAAGGAGTTACAGAGCAAGTTCGAGTTTCAGACATTTTCGTCAATTTTTCATGGAGGTAATGCCCCCCCCCCCCTTTCGACTTATGAAATACGAAAAATATTAGTTTTCCGCACTTTTTTTCGCAGTGTTTCAAGATATTATACTGAGAATCGCTACATTGCTTTGGTATGAGAAGTTACAGGCTAAGTTCGAGTTTCAGGTGTATGCGTCAATTTTTGATGGAGTTATGCCCCCTTTTGAAGAAATATGAAAAACGTTAGCTTTCCGCACGTTTTTTCGCACTCCTTCAAGATATTTAAGCGAAAATCTGTGCATCGCTTTAGTATAAGGAGTTACAGAGCAAGTTCGAGTTTCAGACATTTTCGTCAATTTTTCATGGAGTTATGCCCCCTTTCGACATGAAATACAAAAAATATTAGTTTTACGCACCTTTTTTCACAGTCTTTCAAGATATTCAACTGAGAATTGGTACATTACTTTGTTATGAGAAGTTATAGACCAAGTTCGAGTTTCAGGCGTTTGCGTAAATCTTTGATGGATATATGCTCCCTTTCGACCTATAAAATATGAAAAATATTAGTTTTCCACCCTTTTTCTCGCAGTCTTTCAAGATATACAACTGAGAATTGGTACATTACTTTATTATGGGAAATTACAGATAAAGTTCGGGTTTCAGACGTTTGCGTCATTTTTTGATGGAGCTATGTCCCCTTTCGACTTATGAAATACAAACATATCAGCTTTCAAGACTTTTTCCTTCTCCTTCACCATATATACACCTGTGCAAAAGTTAAGCACCACCCTATTTTTACGCACATGCGAGGGTATATTCATGTGCTATGAAGAAAGCAATAGCATAAACATTTATGTACCCATCCATCTTAGTGCAAGAGGTAATAATGCAACTAGAGGAATGCTGATTATGATGGTGGGGAAACACTGTATGTTTTTGTTTGAACTTGAAAACGAGGCCTGAATATGGTTACGTTGACACAACTGATAACTATTGCCCTACAGTTGACACACGTGGCTAGATTGTCATTAATGGTGTCTGAAAACGAAGTTTAACATCTGTGCACGAGTTTGAGACTGTCATTATTAATACCGGGTATATCCACCTTGTGCCTGGATGACGGCCTGGACACGACGTCTCATGCTGGTCACCAACCGACTGATATGCCATTGTGGTATTCGTTGCCATTCAAGATGGAGTGCGTCTGTTAATTCCTGTAGGTTCTGCACAGGAGGATCCCTCCTTCTCACCATGTTTCCCAGAATGTCCCAGATATGCTCAATAGGGTTCATGTCAGGGCTCCTTGCTGGCCATGGTAGGGTTTCGATGGCATTCTGGCGGAGGTATTCATGCACAGCTCTAGCACGATGTGGTCGGGCGTTGTCATCCATGAATATAGGGTGGGTTCCAGGTGCATGATTTACAAAATGAGGGACCACAACTCTATCCAGTATGGAATCTTGATATCTTTGTCCATTTAGTGTTCCAGGTACAGTCAACAGATCCAGCTTACAATCAAATGAGATGCACCCCCATATCATAACGGAACCTCCACCAAATGGAACTTCTTCCATGATGTTACGTTGGTCGTACGCCGTGCGTCTGGACCTCCATACACGAGTTCGACCATCTGTGGCATGAAGCAGGAACCGACTTTCATCGGACCCGTGTACCCGTCTCCAGGATCTCATGTTCCAGTGTCTTCTTTCGTTGCACCACCTCAGACGCTCCTCTTTGTGGTGTGCAGTGAGGAGAGGACGTCTGACAGGTCTCCTAGCTTTCATGCCAGCAGCATACAGTCTCCTTTTGACGGTAGACATTGACACTCTATTGCGCGTTTCCCATTGCTGGCTGAGCACTCTGCTGTTGGTGAATGGAGATCTCCTAACAAGGCGTACTAGGGCTCGATCATCACGGGCAGTAGTCTTCTTCGGTCTTCCAGATCTAGGCCTGTCCTTCACCTCGTTAGTTTGCCCATGTTTTGCAATCAAACGACTGATTACAGTATGGTTAATGTTCAGCTGTCTGCCAATCTCTCTGCATGACATACCAGTGGTATGCATGCCTATGATTTGCCATTTCACACGATCACTTAACCTTCGTCTTGCCATAGCGGTTCACAATCAAGAGCTAATTCTCTCTCTACAAATAAACCACGGTCATGAACACAAAATTCCTAATCTTGTCGCCTAAATCTGTATGTAATGTTCTACACCTCAAACTGGACTTTTACATAACTGAACACGTGTGCTGTTTCCCGCCACGCACGGACATCAAGCGGCGTGAAGTCATGCATGCATGTGCATTTCGTACTTGGAATTATGTCAGCTAACGCGGGGACAAAAAGTATGGCAGCCTAGTTGTACCATCATGTTTCTACGTTCTATTGTTTTTGCTGGTGCTTAACTTTTGCACAGGTGTATATAACTGAGACTTGGTTTATTGCTATGTTGTGAGAAGTTACAGATCAAGTTCGAGCTTCAGCTGCTTTTGACAATTTTGAATGAAATGTTTGACTCAATCTCTAAAGATTTATATCACCAGGTAGGGGACATGTATTGCAAAGCAATACTTACAGAATGCTTGTTTTGTTAGGTTATTTCTGAGCTGTGCCGCTCAGTGAGTTTGATTTGACTGAATGGTTTTAGCCCTTTAATGGTCAAATTTGGTCAAGAAAGTTTAAATATTCTCTTACTGAACGTCCATTTATAGGTCATGGTTTTATAGTCTGCTTCCACTTGCGCGCTCAGTCAACTTTACAGCTGTACCCCTGGTCATTGGGCTTTTTTCATTCCTGCAAAATCTCAACTCCCTTTGGGAGCATACAGAGCATACGGAGCAAAAATTGTTCCCATTTATAGGGCAAGAGAATATCATTTTTGTAAATTTATCACTGGAATGACTGGCTTGGTCATCGAGCCAGTCATTGCAGTGGTAAATTAAAAAAAATTGTATTGGCTTGGTCTGAAAAGGGACATTCCACAAGAACATATCAGAGGCCGTTTTTGGCCGGTATTACCATTAAAGGGTTGACCTGTGTTTGCTCGTCCTTTGTATAGTTTGCACTAATTGGCTTTTGGTATATGGTGTTCATCGTATCATACCCATATATAGCAGATGGTGGCATGCAGGGTTTGCTCTGTCCAATAACCCTTCCGTTTTGTCCATTAATAGTGTGCCTGCCTCATGTGTTAAAGTTTTTAGTCATTATGGCACATTAGGCTTCCAAAGCCGGTTTCCCTGGTTCGTGGCAAGGGAATTTTGTCCTCATTGAGGTATCTTGTTCCCATGAATTTGCTGAATTTATGCACTGAATGGAAATTGTGTAGTCACTGTATCTGCATTCAATTAAGTCCCCCCCCCCCCCCCCATCCCTAAATTCTGGGATTACACACAGGGTCTGTATTCATGAAGGGAAGGTTACTTACCGGTAGGTACGAACAAATGCATAAATATCACATAAGTTTAGAGATACAAAACGCATACGTCTGATTTCAACTACATTACATGTAAATAAATATTTAGCTGACTGTTCTAAATAGGTGCAAGCAGTTAAACGGGTGCGTAACTTAGGCACTCTTTGTGAACACGGCCCCTAATCATTATCTTATTCTATTGGAAGCAAGCATGAAGCATGTTTATCAACCATGAGGATGCACCACGCTGACAGAGTTAGGGGTCAAGGTTCACACTTTATCGACTATGATTGACAGGTGAGACGCTTAATTCTATTGAATTCTTTTGTTATCTAGGCTGTTTGGGCTGGCTGGGGACATGCATCAGAAAACCCCAAATTACCAGAACTGTTGCATAAGAATGCCATTGTATTTATAGGTAAGTGGAACTGGATGAGAGAAATACAAGCAATGTACCATATTCAGTTAGTTTTGTTACTGGTCATATGGATTGGGTATGCCCAAGCGAATGCTTGATGATTAACTATGCTTAGTTAGTACCAGATTCCCCATTGAATCTCCCAGGAGCACTGTAGAGCCACTTTTTTGCCGGCTTGACCTGTAAAGGGTTAAAGAAAGTCAGAAATGAATTGGACTTGTGAACATTGATATACAGTGGGAGGGTATCATTTCATCAAAGTTACTTAAGAAATGTCTATTTCCATATTCATGTGCATATAATACTTCATGTAGCGAACGAAGGGATCCGCCATTTTGAATTTTATGTTAACCATTTGCAACAGAGCTAGAGAGGCTGGTCGACAATAGTTAACTTTTTATTGAATATTTTGAACATAATTGGATTAGAAGACATTGCTGCATTAGACAACAATGTTTTCAATCCAATTATGTTCAAAATATTCAACAGTACACTTTTTGTTATGGAAACACGTTCAGTTATTTCTGAGCCCATCAAAACGGCTTTTGGGTTCAAATGATTGTGGTTTATTGACCATTTAATGGTTAAGTCGGCCAAAACTGATCTTTGCACTGAGCTTGGGTAATATCCATTTGCAGACCAAGAGAAAACTACATGTATTTTGGAAAATCTGCCACTGAATGACTGGATTGTAATGCATGTGCATATGTAGAATGTATTTGCTATGTACACAAATTTGTTTTTCTCATAAATTATAAGAATAATCGTTAATTATAAATTTTTTGTTATTACAGGCCCACCAGAAGAGGCTATGTGGGCTTTAGGTGACAAGATAGCTTCTTCCATTGTAGCCCAAAGTGCTGGTATACCAACTCTGCCTTGGAATGGCTCAGGTAATGCATCATAATATTAATGCATGATAATATTACATACGCACGCATGCACACACACACACACACACATGCATGCACGCATATATGCATCCACACACTCACCTACGCACGCACACACAGTATGTCTTTGATGAATACAATTTTATAATGATTCTGTTCAATATCTAAAAACTAGTATGCCACAGACGGCAATAGCCTTCAGTCAAACTAGTTTCAAAATATGCAATGGCTTACCTGTATAATTAGCTTGAAATCTAGATTCTGGGAATTCAGCTTTATGTTCGGTAAGAGGTGCAAAAAATAGTTTCAAAAGGTCGCTCTTTTAGAGCTGTCTCTAACAGAACCATTCTATACTGAACAAAAGTGTTTCAACAGAGCTCTTTCCCCAGCATCCTTTGCGCGATATGCTTATGACGTAATATATGCCTATGTGAATGATGATGTTGCGCGTGCAATTACGCCACGGAATAAAAATAGTTTTGTTTTCGCGAGTCACCTCCAAACATGTTTCGCGAAGTAGCAGAGCATCTAACAAAACATCGTTTCCTAGGAGACACTGTTTTCTGCTCTGCAATGTCTTCCTTACTGACTGAGCTCCAGGCTTTAATGTTTTAAATGGATTCCAATGCGTGCAAGAGCAAAAGATGGGCGGAGCTTAGCTGGAAATTGACCTTTCCATCTTTAGATAAGCTCCACCCATCTCTAGCTAAGCTCCACCCACACCTCGCTCATGTTGGGATGGATCGATCGATCCCTGAACTTCCTGACTCAGTTTCCAGAAAACTGTGCAGGTAAGCTGTTGAATATTTTGAAACGGCGCCCAGTCAAATTAGTTTCAAAATATTCAACAGCATGTTTACTAAATAGTAGAGACATACATTTCGTACAACTTGTCGGACTATTAAGAGTTAAAGAAGGGCCTAATAGAATCATTTATGATGTAATGAATATTACACGCCGCTTAGCTGAGTATGACGGCATATGACGTCAGATCATCGATGGATACTCTGGAAAGGTGAATTGCCGGACATACATGTAGCTAGAATTGGATCCTTCTATTGATGATTATTAGCTCACCTGGCCATCCATTGTCTGTTCATCTAGCCATCAATGTTTGCTTTGAAAGAATACTCCTCTTTAACTGCTAGGCTGATTTCAAGTATACTTGGCTCAATTAACCTTTTGGTGGTAGACTTCCAATCTTGTGTACAGAAATTGGATTGGTCAATTCAATTTCCGGCAGCCATCTTGAATATTACATTTTTTTGAGGAAAATACATTAAAAGATTACTATTCGTTAAGCATTGACCTAAATTCAACTACACTTGTCTGAAACGACCATACAATCGAAAGCAACACCTTTCAGTTTCGGTCAAATTGTTTTTAAAGCTTCAACAGTATATTTCTTAGATCAGAAAATCATTTCCTCTCAATTGATTAACTAATTATTAATAGATCATTCAGTGTTTATTGCGACGTGTTTATGTTGCATCTGGAATGACATTCGTAATGTAAAGCTGAATTAACATGTTAAATTATTCAAAGCTAACATTACCCAATAACATGTTTATCAGCACATGTTCAGATCCAACAACTGACTAATAAGATTTAACATATTGATATTCATCTATTGCAAAGATTTTGGCATATTTATTTTGTCAAAGTAAACCACTCGAAGCGTGGTGACATGGATGAGATATTTGGAATCATTGCTGCCACTGCAGATGGATGAAATTTTCTTCCTTCTAGGCTTATCTGTGAAATGGTCAGAAGCCGATCAGGCCTCAAATAAAGTGTTAGTCGTTCCGCCAGACCTGTATCGGCGTGGATCTGTGTTGGATGCTGAACATGGACTAGAAGCAGCAAAACAGATTGGCTTCCCTGTGATGATTAAAGCATCGGAGGGCGGTGGTGGGAAGGGAATTCGTAAAGTGGAGAACCCTGATGACTTTGCCAATGCCTTCAGACAGGTATACTATGGGATAGATGCTTTATTTAACTATTGACATCAAGCTGTTATTGTTTGTTTGTTTTCCATACTCGCTTGGGAAAAGACAAGGATACACTTAATCTATTGAACTACTTTTACTGGAAACTATAGACATCAGCATGTCCCAGTCAAATTAGTTTCAAAATATTCAACAGAAAATTTGTTTCATCAAAAGGAATTTTCATGGAGTTGTTGTTCAAAGGGTTAATCACGATCTATAGAAACTCATATATGCTAGATTGTGCATAGAAAGTGATCTTTGGTTGATCGTAGTATATTGCATTCAAAGAGTTAGCTCCTTTGGTTAGCTCTCATATAACCAGTCATTCAAATTATTGAATGCATGGTACAGAAGAGGAAAACCAGGACTATAATGTCAATAAACAGTAGCAACAGCTATATGCCATTTCTTGCCAAAAATATGTCAAACTTAATCATGTGTTAATCATCAACACCTAAAAAATTTAAGTTCCCCCACCCACCCCTAAATATGGGTTAATATTTTCTAAGAGATAATATATATGTGTATATCTGATTGTAAAATAAATTTCTCACAGTTGATCAGTTAGAGTATGGTGCCAACCAGTGAAAATGAGCATCCTGTAAGTTGTGATATGCTCGAATGTGCATGCACTAAATGTGAAATTGAGGCATTAAAAAAAATTGCTGTTACCTGCAAATCAACTTGATTGATATTTAACATGCCTTTGCAGATGCATGCACTTGAGACCTGATGAAGCGTATTTATGTGCGAAGGAGTGTTACTTTGTTGTAACATTCAAGCCAGCCAAAAACTGCTTCTCCAGTGGTAGATAGATAGATGGTACATTTATATAGCACCTATTCAAGGGAATGCTTGCTCTATGCGCTTTACATCTTATCCCTTGTTCATTTGATGTAAATTTTTGTGGCAGCCATATATAGGAGCACAGGTACCTATTTACAGCTAGGTCAACTGGAGAAATGCAGAGTAAATTGACTTGCGCAAGGACACAATGGCGAGGAAGACAACCTGTGAAATAACAGTTACATGCTCAGTTCCCTAACCACTGTCTCTCTGATGGTCTTGAGAAATGTCAATAGAAGACTATTTTTTGAAACTTGATCGCTGGAATGAGTGCCTAGATAACTTTTAAGGAATAAATGGTTAAAACGTAACACTATTTAGATATGTTATCGGAGATCTTAGAAATCTCGTTCCTCACTAGAAAAACAGGATTTTTATACTTTTATGAGCGCAATATTATAGTCTGAAATTAATTTAATTGCCAGCTGATGGTTTCTAAGCTGCAGGTCAAAATTAATCCGCAACTGATTTATCGTATGAGCCCTGTTGGTTTGAATGAGTTCATAGGTTTGAAAAGTTTCACAGTTATGAGCATTTACCATCTATACATGCAGTGAAAAATAAGATATGTTTTATCACCTTCAATACGTATCAAGATTGTAAATAATTTCTATTGCAGGTTCAGTCGGAAGTAACCGGTTCCCCCATCTTCATCATGAAACTCGCCATTCGAGCACGCCATCTCGAGGTCCAGCTTTTAGCAGATAACTATGGCAATGCAATTTCTTTGTTTGGCCGTGATTGTTCCATTCAAAGGCGACATCAAAAGATTATTGAAGAAGCACCGACTACGATCGCAAAACCAGAACTGTTTGAAAAAATGGAAAAGGTAAACTGCTTGTTTTAAACATATTTTATTGTCAATAATTACAACAGGATTGAGTCACAAGTCAAACTGACTTAGATTCGACTCTCCCTAAATTGCTAGTGTGGCTAACCATAAATAGATTCTAGAACATAGTTCATGGCTTTAATAGTTAAACTGGCCAAAAAGCGATCGCTGTAGAAATGCCCATTTGCAGGTTTAGAAATGACTATTTTTGAACATTTATCACTAATATGCCTGCCTCGATAAACAAGCCAGTCAATGTAGTCGTAAAACTTCAAAAATAGACATATCTTGGCTTGCAAATGGACATTCAGTAAGCAAGTACTTTGGTTTTCTTGATCAATTTTGATGAGTAAATGATTAATTTAATGATTTTCATGATCTGTGGAAATGTTTCTCAGTTTAATCATTTGATTATTGCTGAACAATTATCAGCCTTTTACATGTTAAATTGTTTTCTCTTTTATGATAACGTCCTTTTGAAAGGAGTCGAAAGCTCAGGCCCCCCCCCCCCCCCTCCCAGGGATATATATATAAATTGGTACTAGTCGAAAAAGTGGGGCAGTTACCTACGATGGACAGACATCCTGTCCATGGTGATAACTCTGCCTTTACTTAGACTCTAGAGTATGTTAATGAAGCTTCATAAGTTTGGTGATCATGACAAGCACGACTGAAAAAGGCTATTATATTTTGGGCCAATGGTCAAGGGAAGCATTTATAAAAATCTTAATAATAACTCAATTTGTGCTAAAGCGAGTATTTATATAAGAAATATTTTTTCACTACATTTACCATGGAGTTTAACTCTGGATATGGTAAATAGTTTGAAGGCAATTTGACTGAATGTTGTTGGTGTCACCACCAACTTAGTCAAATTCTTTTAAAACTATTTAGTGGGGCTAGAGTTATTGCCCATTGAAATTATTGTCTGGTGGCTTGCAGCAATCGGACAGTTAATGGTCAAGGTTAGCCAAGAAAATTTTGATTAGTGAATGTCCTTTTGCAGGTCATGAGAAGTCTTAGAATTTACCACTGAAATGAAACTCTTCTATAGAGTCAGCATTCCAGTGATGATGAAGCATCTATTTGATCAATAAGGTCATCCATGAAAATCATGCCAGTAGATTAATACTGTTTTGTGCTCATGCTAATTTTGTTCCTAAAGGCTGCTGTGACCCTGGCCAAGATGGTGCGCTATGTGAGTGCTGGGACAGTCGAGTACTTGTACGATGTCGAGAGCGAGACATTCCATTTTCTAGAGCTGAATCCACGTCTGCAAGTTGAACATCCCTGCACTGAGATGGTGGCAGATGTTAACCTTCCTGCAGCTCAGTTACAGGTAATAACTGTGTATGAATAAATAGAATGGCATTTGTACTGTAATTAACTTGAGGAATAGACGCATGGTCTTGTCAGAAATATCTGTACTGTCTGTTTTATTGAGCATAATTGTTTTTCCTTTTAAGATAATTATGAAGCACATACAGTACCGCTCAGAAATAATGTAATGTGTTTCCAAAATAAAAGAAAAATCTACTGTTGAATATTTTGAACATAATTGGATTGGAAGCCATTGCTGCCTTAGGCAGCATTGTCTTCCAATCCAATTATTTTCAAAATATTCAACTTTCAACTCAATTGAATTGGAAGTCATTGCTGAATGTCTTCCAATCCATTTATTTTTAAAATATTCAATAGACATTTGTTACGTGTTCACAATTGTACTAACTAACATGTTTCTATTTTTGTATTGATGACATTCTAAGTTATTTCTGAATTGTACTGTATCCAAGTCATTGGTCAACAATAATTCTCACGAATAAGGTCAGCTGATGGCCATGTTTGGACTAACGCTTTCATGGTCAAGACAATCTATAGGTTTACTTACATGTAGTCGACATACATAATCAGCAGGCTAAGGGCAGACTATTTTTGGAAATTTACCACTGAAATGACTGCATCGATGAGAGATTATTGAGCCAGTCATTCCAGTGGTAAGTTAGACGGTGCAGAGTCTGGTTTTTGCCGGCTTTACCGTTAAGGGGTTAGGTTCCAAATCTCATAAACATTGTCATCTCCATAGCGATTACATACCATTATGTATCTCTCAGGGATGGTCTTCACTAGTTCAGCTGTCCCTTTATGCCCTCGTAGTTAACCCTTTAACCCTCAAATTTATTCAAGAAAATTTAAGCTGTGTCATAGAAAATGTCGATTTACAGACCAAGAGAAGACTATTTTTTAAAATTTACCACTGGAATGACTGGCTCGGATAACCGACCCAGTCATTCCAGTGGTAAATTTTCAAAAAGAGTTGTCTCTTGGTCTGCAAATGGATATATCCCAAGGCCGCTACAGAAGCTGTTTTGGCTGATAGCAGTGTTAAAGGGTTAAGGACTACATGACGGGTAGATATTCCGCTGTGCGTATATTTAGTTTTGTATTTTTGCTATCTGCTTTGGATAATTTCTAAAAAGCATGGTATGTTTTGTACATATTATAACTGTCCTTAACAGATTGCCATGGGCCTGCCATTGTATCGTATAAAAGATATTCGTCTAATGTACGGAGAGGAGGCATGGGGAACTCAACCAATTGATTTCGAAAATCCACGAGTGAAACCTCAGCACAAAGGTCATGTGATCGCAGCGAGGATTACGAGTGAGAATCCGGATGAGGTAATGTCACACCTACCTATAAAGACCACCCTAATGTGTTCACTAAGGACTGATGATCTGCCAAATCTTTGACTCATGAAATTCTTATGTATCTAAATGCGAAGGTCGCCATAAAGGAAAGCTCTTGAATACATTGTAAGTAATTTGGCTGGCGGATGTTGCTGCCTCCACTAGGGTCAAAATACTTTCAAAATATTCAACAGAATGTTCCTTGTATCATCAAGCATCTGCTGGATGTTTTCTGTGGTACCGATTATTAGCTCATCTGGCGTGAAAAGCCAAGTGATTTTTGTTGTCATGGCGACCGTCCATCGTGGGTCCATCGACCATCCGTCATCCGTCAACTTTTCCTTTAAACGACTCAAGAACCACTGGTTTAAAACTTGAATGTATGTTGACATGTTTTGTGTGGTAGTTGTTCTTTATCCTTTTAACACTCATATCAGCCAAAAATGGCTACTGCAGTGATCTTGAGAAATATCCATTTGCAGACCAAGAGACTATTTTTGAAAATTTACCACTGGAATGACTGGCTCGATAAGTGGTAACTTTTCAAAACTCATCTTCTCATGGTCTGCAACTGAATATTTTCTATGAGAAAATTCAAATTTTCATGAAAGTTTAAAGACAGCTTTTCCTTCAACCACCTACCACCTTACAGCTGATGTGCCATGTTATAGAAAACAGTATTTAATACCTAGCTGTAACAGTGCTGTCAAGAAATTTCCCTCTTCCATAACGCGACTGAGATTGTGTGTATTGATTCATTAAATTAAACACTAGGGCTGCACGGTTTGGCTTACAGCCATATCGGTTTCGATATGACTTCATATCGGTTTTAACCAAATATCGGTTTTATGAACATGAAACAAAAAATTAAAATGATAAAAAATAGCACGAAAACAGAACATTTTCACGGCGTGATACATTCATAACGTTTTACGCCTTTAAAGCTTAATATACTTTATAATATCCATCATCGCGGGAGTGAAATTATTAAATAGACCGCCTAAATATTACGCACAGTTAAATAAATATCGTTTATTTTGTCAAAATTAATCATAAATCAGCAAAACAGGTTGCGAAAAGACGTAAATCACGTGATTGTAATTAATTATGATGTAATTATCTCCCTTTCTTTCATTTCCAATTCGGCCCGAGGACGAAATCATGCCTTGAAGAAAATATTAACTGTAATATTGCGAACGCGAATTACATAAATTAATATGATATTGTGTATAGAAGATAACGTTTTAAAAACGGTTTGAGTAATAATTTTATTGAAAATTATATCCGAATCAGCAAAATGTATTCAGCATTATATTTATTGGCGACATTCGGGCGATTTAGTTTTAGGACGACTGCATTATGTTAATTAGCCGGTGACGTAAATAAAATGGATGCCGTTGTTTAGAAATGTTTTCCCCAATACAAATTTCAATGACAAATTCCCGCGTTAGTATTGTGTTTTATATTGCAAATTTATCTGAGACTACCAGAGAAAAGACGAGTGGATATTTATTTAACTAATTCGCTGCTTGATTTCTCTGGGCGTACAGCGAGTTACATGGAGTTACACAATATGCGCAATTGGGGCCACGTTCAATTATTAGTTGCCCCGAACGTAGCTTAATGGAAAGTATGGCCATTATTATTCATTACGCATTTCCTGCTCGTTAGTAGCTTTTAGTTTTAACAATCCTGATACGAAAAACCGAAAATGTTTTTCGATATTTATTTTTTATAATCAGTTATGAAACCATCAGTGCAGGATATCGGTTTTAAATATGGTATCGGTATATCGCTCACGCACAGCGGCTATAAAACAATTTATTCAGTCCAGCAAGAACTTTATTAGTTAGCAAGCAGGTTTGTTACATGTGCATCGGACCGGTAAGCACTACACAGTGCAGCAATATACAGAATTGTCGCCTGTGTATTACTTAGCTGCCAAGTGCTCACCAATGCATACCATCTGACTACAAGCTCTGTACTGAGCGAATCATTTTATAATGTGTGAGGAATGTTAGTCGGGTCCTGTTTAAAGTAGAAATACCCATTACTACATTACAACCTACTTCCTTGCATTACTATTGCTCTTTCCTTCTCTGAAGGGAAGCGTAGTAGGATGAATTTTTTACAGCCAATGTTTGTTGGGTATTGTGGCTTCTTCAGGTATTTCCATACTCAAGTGATGAGATCCATAATAATTCGCTTGAATGCTATATCTCGGAATGAGGCAAGAAGAGGGTTAATCCAATACCCAGTGACACTGAGTAAGTCATTAAGCATAATGACAACCTCATTGACTGATAGCTATCACATGACCTTGTTGGTAGCAACCAAGACTTCATTCCTCTTCCTACTGTTGAAGGGAAGGGTGTATAAAATTTTTTATAGCCAATTTAAAAGTTAGTTTCTAAGTTTTGGAATTGCTGTGGATAGAAGAAAGTCATAAGGATCATCAAGATGTTGGATTTCGTGGTAGGCACGTTACCAGTTTTGGTTACTTGCGCCCAGGGTGTATAGACTGTGTTGTCTATTTTTTGCTTCTTCTATTACAGTAGCATGTATAAGCTACTGAATTGACATGCTTGTTGCGATTGAGCATGAATCTGCGATATCTCAGTAACATACTCTCTCAAAGAAAACCAAAATAATTTTAAAATTAGAGATCGGTAGTCTCTATCAATAAATCTTGGGATTAGCGCTGGCTAATCCCGAGTCATATTTGGAGCTTTACTCTATTATCAAATCTCTCTGTTATTACGATTCAGATTTGAGAAAGTCTCCGAAGAAGATCAAGAAGGACAAAGAAAAGAATCGGAATTATTCTATCAGATGTCCTTATGGCAGTTGCCATAGATTCATAAAATCAGAACAAGCCGGACCCGTGTGTTCAAAATGTACATCGTGTACCTTAGAATCGACCTGTTTGATATGCGGATCATGGTCCCAATCTACCAGATTGTCATTCTTTAAACCAAATTCCCCAGAGATCTTAAATATTCCTGGGAATCCTTCTCCTTTAAGGTCGGTGGCTAAAATAAAGGCCAAACCCGAGGCCACTGCGGATTCAGCCATCCTTGAAAAAAATTGTACTATCTATGGAATGTCTCCAGAAACAAGTTCACGATATTAACTTGTCTGTTGACAGTAGGATCAACAAGATTATCCTGGACCAGTCAGTTACCAATGCTTCATCTCTTGACGTAGTTGATTGTGAAGTATTGGAGCTCTGTTCCCAGGAAGCGGCTATTTTCAAAATCTAATAAATTACAACTCACTGATTTACATTGTTTTAGAGGTGCCACAAAAAATTTTACATTGTTTTACAGGTGCCACAAAAAATGGGAAGAATAAGAGTAAAAGACTCGGGTTTCGCCTCGTTCGCCGCCTGTTCATAAGCCAGTCATACCATTCCAGGATACATCAGATCATTCTTCGTCTATCAACATTCCGCAGCCTGCGCCCATGTGGCCTGAGTTCGGTTTATCCTCTCTCAGGCCCGAGCGGGTCGTAAGTTGGTCCTGTTTTTCACCATTCAACATTCCACAGCCTGCGCCTGAGCAGGTCGTAAGTCGGTCTTGTTTCTCACCACCTATCACTGCCAATGCAACTGATCTCACATCCATTGACTTCTACCAAGCCAGTTTCATCATCTTATGTTTTAATTTCCGTCTCCGGCCCGGGTCTTTTTCTGGGTCCAGGTGCACACCTCTGGTCAGGCTCCCGGTTTCCTGACCTGGCTCCGGGCCGGGGCGGGCCAGTCATTCTGGATTATCAATTTCCTCAGTATGGCAGCCGGCCTGGGGGTCGGGTTTTTCCTGGCCCAGGGTCTGGATGTTGGCCGACTTTGGTTCCCGATCTTATCTATGGGGGCTGGACCCGGACTTGTCCGCATCCGGCCACTGGGGAGACTTCAGGTTTTGAGTTCTTGCCGGGTCCGGGTCTTTTCCCGGGTCCGGGTCCACACCTCTGGTCAGTCCTATGGTTTCTTCACTTTGGCTCCTTATTAGGTCCGGGGTGGGGGTTGGGCTTTTTGGAGTGTCAGATTCAAACTGATTTTTTCAACTAATTTTGGTCAGTATCTTTGTGATTATCTTTGATTTTATTTTTATTTTTTCCCCCGGTCCCGGGTCTCAGTCGGGCTCTGGAGCCAGGTGCTTTGCAAAATTCTCCATCATCTTCCATCTTTTTCTCTGGAATTCTGAGGTCCAGCTTTGGCCCGGGGCAGGATCCGGATCCCGGAGTGTCAGAATTTAATTTCTTTTAAAAAATGTTTCCTCTATTTTTGGCATTTTTTCTCATGTTTCCCTGGTCCTGAATGGCCTAAGATTCGGGACCAGGTATAGTGGAACCGCAGCCTGATCCCTTTTTTTGGACCGGTGTTCGGCTCATTTCTTTGGATTGGTGTTCGGGCCTGCTATCATCTTTTTTGTTTCGAATATTAATTTTTCTTAGCTAGATAAGTTATTTCTTTTTCAATGGGATCTTTTTTCACCTTATTACATATGTGCATATCATTATCTTATCTAGCAGTACTCTCTCATGCGATATCTTAGTGGTTCAGGCTTCTTTCTCCACTCTTTCTGCGTGTTACCTCCTTGCATTCTCACAATTTAAGTTATAGTAATTTTTATTCGTTCTCAACCTTTTCTTTCTGCACTCTTTCCTACCTGTCAGATTACTGCGCAATTCTAATTAGCTATGTTTTGTTCATTTTTTCGTCCCGAGTTAGAGGTGCAGTTCTATTCGGGCCGTTTATCTTTTCGTATAGTACACCTCCTCCCCTCTATGTTGGCAGGTTGACATACTTACATAACTTTTGGAGAATTTACATGTCGTTCTATATTTATCATGAATATTTTGTTCTTTTATTTTTAAAGGCTATTTTCCCCTATTTATCACCCTTTTGTTTTAAAATAATCAATTTCCTAAAAGTCAGATTAGACTTGCTCTCATGGTATTTTGTGATTTTCTTTAATATAAGTTTCTTTGCCATTCTTTAGTAGATGCCAGTTTTTATCGTCAACACTCATAGTTCGGCAGTCTATTCGTCCTAGTCTCATTTCGTCTCGGTGACATTATCCCCTTTTTTTCTTCTATTTACCCTTTTTTCAAGGCTATTTTCCTATTTTTACCTAAAACCTTTTATTTAGAGTCATGTTCTTTCCCACCATTGCGGGATTGGTGATTTTGGTCTCGAAATTTATCCTTTTTCATTCCCTTATCTACTTCCGGTAGCTGTCAGATTGTCATCATCGGTCCTGTCACTTTTTATATAGGTCGTTGACAATTCGCCCCGTATATATTTCGTTCCCTTTTGTTTACATGGAGTTATTCTTTTGGATATTATATAGATCCTAAACATAGATCAGTTTTATTTTAGCTAATTCTATCTAGCTATGGCTGGACTCTCACCCCTCCCATAGGTTTTCTATGGGATTTCTATTTGCCACTAAATCTGGTTAAAACACTATAAATAAATTTATCTATAATGTTCTATGTCTACAACTTTTAATAAGTAAGGCAATACTTATATGATGCTTATTTCTCCATACGAAGATAGTGGTTGAGATTGCTCTCTCATGAAGGGGTAACAATAAGTATATAGCTCTTAATACTAATAAATTAAAAGTTTTACTACCAAAGGTAGATGATGGTTACCAATCTGTGTGATTGATGCCTATTGGATCCATACAATGTAGTTGTAGTGTTTTTCGCGGTCCTTGCGGAAAGCAGTGGCTTCCATGCTATCGGGATCGTGACGTAACACATCAATGATTCTGTTGTTGACATCTCTGGGTCCGTGGTTGGGAAGATTAAAATGTTGTGCTACAGGTGTGTCTGTTGTTTTTAATGTCCTTCATGTGTTCTTTAATGCGAACCTGGAATTCCCATTTAGTTTCACCTACATTTCGTTTAAGGCATTTTTTGCAGGTAAGTAGGTAGATAACATTCATAGTGTGGCAGAATGTTTTTGTTTTTATGTAATATTTTAGCCCAGTGTGTGAGCTTTTGAAACTGTTTGTGCTGTTCATGTTTTTGCAAAATGTGCAGTTATTTTTGGCGCATGGATTTATAGGGTTCGCTGTGCTTTTCCCTTATCAAAATTTCCTTCGGTCTGTGAATTTAGTGGTGACCAATGTGTCCTTGAAGGATTGATTGCGTCTGACCAAAGTGTCTCTGTGAATGTGGCCTGACATTTTGTGCTTGACTGTAGTTGTGGCCAATGGCGTTTGATTATTTTTTGGGCTAGTTTGCTGTGTTGGTGGAAATCAGTGATACATGGTATCCGAGTGTTGATTTCCTTAGTTGGTTTTGGCAGGAGTAGGTCTGTGCGGCTTTGTTGCATTGCTCTGTGTAGGCTTGTGATGAGAGTATCTGTTGGATATCCTCTTATTGCATAGTGGTGTACCATTTCATGTGCGTTTTTGAGAAAATCTGTTTCTCTACTGCAGATTCTCCGTAGTCTCAAGAATTGTCCGTATGGGCTCGCTTGTTTAGAGGATTTCGGATGAGCTGATGAATAGTGTAGATACCCGTGTGTATCTGTTGGTTTTGTGTAGAGATCGAAGCGTAAGTGTCTATTTGGGAGAATAAACACTGGTGTCCAAAAAATTGATGGATTCTGTTGATCTTTCTGCTGTAAATTTAATCGTCGGGTGCGCGTTGTTCATATGTGTTATGAAATTCTCCAGTGAGTCGGATCCTTTGGTCCAGATTATGAAAATATCATCGATGTAGCGGTAGTAAAGGGCTGGCTGTACTTCGGCTGTCCTAAGTAATTTTTCTTCGAGTTGGGCCATGAAGATAATGGCATAGCTCGGTGCTAGTTTTGTGCCCATGGCTGGGCCGGCAATTTGGAGAAAGTGTTCGTTATTAAACTCAAAGTTGTTGCATGTGAGCACTATTTTGAGTAATGTTAGTAATCTGCGTGGTGTTAATGTGCCTGGGCAGCCATGTACTCTTAGGTGTTGGGATACAGCTCTAAGTCCTTCAGTGTAAGGGATGTTGGTGTATAGTGATGTAACATCCATAGTAACTAGAATGGTGTGTGGAGGAATGGCGCCAAAAGTTTCTAGTTTGTTTATGAAATCAGTGGTGTCCTGGATATATGATTTGATTTTGTGAAGATGAATTTTGATATGTTCATCAACTAAGCTACTGATGTGTTCAGTAGGACTTCCATTGCCACTGATAATGGGTCTCCCTGGGGTGAGTGGGCCATTCAGTTTTTTGTGTATTTTAGGATGTAGATAGAACCTGGCTGTATGTGGGTGGTCAGTTCTGAGACTGTTAGCTATGTCTCTTGTAATTTCACCAATGAGAATCATGTCCATGATGGATGTTTCTACTTTCTCTGCGTGGTACGTGGTGAGATCTACAGTTTGTTTGATGTAGTAGTGGGTGTCACTGAGTTGTCTGATTGCTTCCTGTTTGTACAATTCCATATCTTGGATGACGGTGGCCTGACCATTATCAGCTTTTTTAATGACAATAGTTTTGTCATTTTTTAACTGATTGATAATCTTTCTGTGTGTTAGAAAGATTCCCATTGTTATACCTGTGGTAGGCTTTCTTGTAGATGTCATGTTTGATGGATCTAATAAACGTATCTAAAGTGGCGTCGTTACCTGGGTTTGGTGTCCAGGTGCTGGTTGGTTTGAATTTATGTGACAGTTTGTCCATAAATTTATCGGTTGGATTATTGTTTTGTGTTATGGCTGTATCGGATGTGGATATATTTCCGTTTTCCCAGTAAGTGGGTGGGAACTGGAGTGTAGTTTTAGTCTTAGTCTTCTAAAGAATCTGTTTAGATCTTTATGAAGTTGGCCCAGGTTGGGCTCAATGACATTGGGGCTGAAGCCCAGTCCTAGATCTAGGGCGTCTTGTGTCTCCTTGGAGATGGGTTTGGATAATAGATTGACAACAAAGGGTTTTTGTTGACTGGAAAATTTATCTTTATAATTAAGGAAACTATTAAAGTTACAGCAGTTGTAGGCTGTGCCTACGTAAGTAATAGTGTTTACATTCATGAGTCTTTTCAGTAGTTGGACGAATTGAGCCAGTGTGTCTTCTCTGTAATAAGTGTAACCAAATCTGGAAAGTATAAAAGGAAGACACAAACTGTGTATTGGCATCCAGACTAAACTTGCACACGAGTTCGCGTCAGGACAAACAAGCGCAATCAAGCTTCTCAAAGAAGTACTTATAACTAAGAAACATCGCCTTTCACTCGATTTCAGGAAACATTACTTTCCAATGGTATAAATCGATGCTTGGAAGTCTATCTGATCTTATTGTAACATCCTAAATTATTTAAATAGACTCATGAACACTTTCGACTAATACTGAGATAACTCAAGAAATATCTTAACTGTCAACATCCTAACTACATGTATTATCAGCCTAGTCCTAATCAGAATATTGAGGCTTTTTAGCCTTTGTTCTTCATTTATAGCTTTCTTTATTGAGATATTAGGTACCGTACTAGTATATCTTCCATTGGTAGGCTTCTTATCTCCTTTGTTATTAGGTCTTCTTAATTTATTTTTAATGTTTTATGTGTATAACTGATGTGTACATTTCATTTTGTAATCAGGATCGATTTATAAGCATTCTTAATGGGTGGTCTTTCCATATTTTGTCTTACTGGTTGCAAAGATTGCTTTTTTATACATGATATATTATAGAAAGGTTTGTCTGGTCTGTGTTTTTACCCGCCTGGAGGTCACTTTTGACCTCTCTCAGGGGAAGTTATTTCCCTCCATCCCAATGTGCAGATAATGGTATCCACAATTCAACCTCTCAAGGTAGGCCATTTAGTTTCAGCCAGATCTTTCCTCAGATTCATAGGCCTCATGGGATACATAGAGAAAGGGATTCCTCTGATGAGAAGACCCTTCCAGTTCTATCTTTTGACCCACTGGAATCAGTCTCTAGATTTCTGGATCATTGGATTCTCATCAAATTTCAACTCATGAACCATTGCCGGTTTTGGAAAGACAGTCAATCCGTTATTAGGGGTTCCTCTTCATCCACCATCTCCTCAGGCCATTTTTTTCATGGATACGTCCCTGCAAGGATGGGGCTCCTGGGATTCCAAGAAGATTTCAGGATCCTGGTCCCTCACAGAATCTTCCTATCATGTCAACCTTTTAGAACTGTGGGCGGTTTTCCATGCACTAGTTCATTGGGAACTGATTCTCGGTCTTTCAAACTTTATCCGATCAGACAATTTCACAGTAGTCTCATTCTTCAATCATCAGGGGTGTGGTTGTCGGGGGTTGTGGTCCAGGTCGGTCTCTCTCTGTCGAGAGTCACTAATCATTCTTCACTGGGGCAAGTTCCGCAGCTTGCTCTTCGAGCATCCCACGTCACTGGCAAATTGAATTTTTTGGCCGATCAGTTATCTCGTCCTTCCAGGATGTCAGAAACGGAATGGGAGTTGATAGAGGCTGTAGCCCAGACAATTTTTCTCCGGTGAAGTCTTCCCCTCATAGACCTGTTTGCTTCTGGCAAGTATCTCCCTTTCCGGAAGTCATGGCTCTTTCAGTAGATACTCTAGCTCAGTCTTGGGACAACATCTTTGCTTATGCTTTTCCCCATACGATTTTCATTCCTCTGGTACTCTGAAAGATCAGGCAACATCCTGTTAATAGCTCCGTTTGGCCGACATAATCCTGGTTTCCGGATCTCCTGGACCTTCTTGTAGATCTCCCTCTGTTACTTCCTGTCTCCCACAATATATTGTCCCAGAACAGAGGCAGGATTCTCCATCAGAATCCAGAAATCTTTCGCCTTTTAGTTTGGAAGTTGTCGAGTTGACCCTTACTTCGTCAATCTTTTCAGTCAGATCTCAGGAATTTTTGGAGAAATCCCTCAGAACTTCCACTCGAAACATTTATAAGGCTCGATTTGAGTTTAAAAAAAAAATGGTGTTCAGACCGTTCTATCCTTCCTTCTGAGGCCTCTGACTCTGAGGTCACAGATTTCTGGTTTTCCTTTTCTATCAGAAAAAGCTCTCAGATCCTATTGATTTGGTCTGAACTACTTTGTCAAATGTCTTCTTGGCCTTCGGTCCAAGTACAAAAAATTGATTTCCACGACCTCATTAAAGGTATGGGTAATTCAGGTCCACCTTTTAAGAACCCCTTCCTTCCTGGAACCTTTCGCTTGTGTTACAGGTATTTGCTGGGAAACATTTTGAACCCTTAAGTTCTGTTTGTTTAAAACATCTTACCCTCAAAGCAGTATTTTATTAGCAGTAGCATTAGCTAGCCGTTGCTCTGAAATTCATGCCCTTTCTGCTGAATTGGATAGATTTCAAATTACGGGTAATAGCATTGGCAGAATTTCTGTCCAAAACTCAGTCAGTCAAATTCTTGGGTAAATCCCATTATAATTCATAAACTTTCTTCCTTTTCAGAAGAAGCTGTCCGTTAACCCTGTTAGGTCCTATCGTTTTTGCCTGGACTCTTGTTACATATCTACATAATCCTTCGGTTCAAGATCAGTAACATTTCACGATCTCTTTAGGGTTCTGGGAAATTCTCATCCTCCCTTCAGTAACCCCTTACATCTTGGAACCTACCCCTTGTACTTCAGGTTCTAGCTGGTAAACTCTTTGATCCTTTAGGATCTGGTTGTTTAAAACATCTCACTCTCAGGCAGTATTTTTATTAGCAGTAGCTTCAGCTAGCCGTCTCTCATGCCTTATCTGCTGATTGGGATACTTTTCAAGTTACATGTATTAGCATTATCCTCTATCCTAGGTCAGAATTTATGTCCAAAACTCAGTTGAGTTTTTAGGCAAACCCATCATATTGCCTAAGCGTTCTGCTTTATCTCCAGATAACTCTGTCTGGTTCCCTGTTAGGGCTGTCAATGTTTACAAATTCCATTTTGCTTGCAAACAATCCGATGATAGACATCTTTGGGTTATGTTTGCAGAAGGCATTGATCGTCCTGCCTCTTTAACCACTATTTCACGTTGGATCATTGATACTATTAAAATTTACCATGAATTAGCTTCTCCAGGGGACAATTCACTAGTTGGTGTTAAGGCCCATGATGTTATGGGGCCTTGCCACCTCTTGTGCCCTTTTTAATGGATCTTCTCTTGATGATATCATGCAAGTTGCTAACTGAAAATCAGAGAAAATATTCAGAAGGTAGCTTCAGGGACATGATTCGGATTTCTTCATCATCATCTTCTCTTGCTTTATCATCTTCATTCGTATAAGAAATTTTATTTGGTGTGAATGTGAGTTCATTACTTCTTTCTTGTGTGTGTATTTCACCTCTCATATCATCTCTTTCATCACACTTTATTTTTATTCATTTCATTCTTGCATGATCATCTCTTCTCTCTTGTATTCTTGGGGTCGTTTAATGTCCTCCTTTGTGCTCTCCTTTCTTCTGTACCCTTTCTATTAGGGTTACTTATGAGAGTAATTCTGAGGAATTACTGTCATTGGTAGTATCTTGCTCTACTTGTTATTACTAACTTCGTATTCATTCTTTCTATTTTTTACATCAAATATTTTGCCCAAAAATTTGCCTCCCTCCGGGCTTTGTGCAATGTTGAAATCTGTATTTGAGCAATAGTAATGCAAGGACGTAGGTTGTAATGTAGTAACAACGACCAGATGACCCGGAGGGTCTGGTCTTATGTTTTACTAATTACATATACCTACCTCCTTGCATTACGGCCCATCGCAAGCTTCCCCTCTGTCAAATTTATTTTTTGGGTTTGGGATGCGGGGGGGGCTGGGCTTGAGGCTTCATTTAAATCGTCTTATCTTATTAGTATAGTCATATTCAGGAAAGATATTCATTTTAGTCTTCCGCCTTTGTTATACCCAGATATGTGAGGATTCAACATATTTGGGTATTTCTGAAAGAAATGTCCTGTCATATAATGTAGAGAATTTAGGTTAATTTTTAATTTCAGCTTTAGTCAGATATTCAGAGTCGAGTAGTGATAGGATCATCTGCCTCTTCATGGATCTGCATAAAGCTGGATTATATGACTGGATTCGTCAAAGGAATGAAGTCTTGGTTACTACCAAGAAGGCCATGTGATAGCTATCAGCCAATGAGGTTGTCATTGTGCTTAATGACCTACTCAGTGGCTCTGGGTATTGGATTAACCATCTTCTTGCCTCATTCTGAGATATAGCATTCAAGCGAATTACTACGGATCTCATCCTTAGAGAGAGTATGGAGATACTTGAAGAAGCCTTCAGTCACTCTGTAACCACAATACCCAGCAAACATTGGCTGTAAAAATTTCATCCTACTATGCTTCCCTTGAGAGAAGGAAAGAGCAATAGCAATGCACGGAGGTAGGTATATGTAATTAGTAAAACATAAGACCAGACCCTCCGGGTCATAATAGAGTTACCAGAAATGGAAATTGATTGTATCATGACAGATCAGCTTTAAAGAAACATAGGTCTTTAATAGTGGGTGGTCACTGTCATGTACTTTCCTTGGATGCTCAGACATAGTCTCGCCACAAAATTTATGGGACCCGTAATCAGCCTGCCTGCCTACCTACCTGTGTTCCTGCCTAACTACCTGTGTTCCTGGCTGTCTGTCTGTCTGTTTGTCTCTCTCTCTCTCTCTCTCTCTCTCTCTCTCTCTCTCTCTCTCTCTCTCTCTCTCTCTCTCTCTCTCTCTCTCTCTCTCTCTCTCTCTCTCTCCTCTCTCTCTTGTCGGTCAGTCTCTGTCGGTCGGTGTCTATCAGGCGGTCTCTGTCGGTTGGTCTGAGTCTGTCTCTGTCATTCGGTCAGGAGCAACAACTATTGTTCTACTGGAGGAATCTTCAACAAAATTGGTGGCCATGATGCCCCTAAGAAACCTATTGATTTTGGGGTCAACAGGTCAAGGTCATTGAAGAGGCTGACTCGGAACGCTGTGCATACTTTGTTGTCCATATAAATGAATGCTATTGGTGGTATGTTTCAAGTAGGTAAAATATAATAACATCATAATAAGTAATAATTATATATAACTTTACTCTAGGGTTTTCGTCCTAGTTCTGGTACTGTGCAAGAGTTGAACTTCCGTAGCAATAAGAATGTCTGGGGATATTTTAGCGTCTCTGCGTCCGGTGGATTGCACGAGTTTGCTGATTCCCAGTTTGGTCACTGCTTTTCCTGGGGAGAGGACAGAGAAGATGCCAGAGAGTTAGTATTTGAAATGTTTTAAAAGTATAATAATAATAATTTATTGATAAATTGCAGTTAAACAACATCAATAATAACAGCAGCATCTATGGCAGCTGTAGCAGCAATACGATTTGATTTATGGAAGGAAGTAAATGCAGATGCACACACACACACACACACACACCCATTGCACGCACACACACACTTGCATACACACACGCACACACTTGCATGCCCATCATTTGGGACTAGCTATAAGAATCACACTTGGGATGGGGATCGGTTGGAAGGGGCAAGTAAGATCAACTATAAACACCAGCACATTTCACTCAGATAAATGCTCTTTGTTTATTAGGAATATGGTGGTGGCATTAAAAGAATTGTCAATTCGTGGTGACTTCCGTACCACCGTGGAGTATCTGATCAAACTACTGGAGACTGATGCATTTCAACATAATTCTATAGACACTGGGTGGCTCGATCAGCTCATTGCTGAGAAAGTACAGGTTAGTAAACATAGGGCTTGAAATTTACCCTATGTTATTGACATACGGTCTCACTACAGTCTACACAAGGGGAGCATATATAATTTGTAATGAATATCTAACATACGTTTATGTTTTATCTATAAGTGATAGATTGCGGTGACATGATCGAGTTGTTATATGGAAACGTTATAACATATCACTATAATGTTAGGTGTATTTGTTACATCCTCAGTTGAAGAGATACTGTGTGCATTTTCGAAATAACGTTCCTGAAACCTGTTGCTGTCTTAGACAGAAACAGCTTACAGTAAGACTGTTTCCAAAATAAACACCTATCATCATATGTTTGGGAAATGAATTCAGAAGTCAAAAATGTATGTTGACTAATAGTTAATAATTACAATAAAAGCATGTAAATAGCTTAGTAAATCTATTTTGAATTTGATGTTTTAATTTGATATGTTGTCAATAATAGGCTGAGAAGCCTGACACGATGCTGGCGGTCATCTCAGGAGCGTTACACGTTGCTGACCAGATCATGCGCAGCATCTTCCAGAACTTCCAGAATTCACTAGAAAAGTATGAATAAACTGTTATATGATACCATCACATAGCTATGTTAAGCTTAGTAAACACTTCCAAGCCATGCCCTAACCCTTTGACACTCAAGTTGGCCAAAACAGCCTCTATAGTGTTCTTGGGAAATGCCGATTTGCAGACAAATAACAAAGGGTAACTGAGCCAGTCAGTCATTCCTGTGATAAGTTTTTAAAAAAATTCTCTGGTGTACATTTTGGAAACTATGTTGCTGAAAACTGTTGTAGACATAGACAGCAATAGTCCGCTGCTTCAATTATCACTTGTGTTTTGGATGCTACAGTACATAGCATTTTAATTCAATCTGCACAAATAACATATGAATTTGAACACTCATGGTCAAGCTGGTCAGCATTAGCCTTTGTAGTGGTCTCGAAAAACGGCCATTGGCAGACCAAGAGAAAACTGCTTTTGAAAATTTGCCATTTGAATATATGTCTCAGAAATCGAGCCAATCATTCAAGTGGTAAATTTTAAAAATAGTCTTCTTTTGGCCTTCAAATGAACACTGATTAAGCAATTGATCATTAAAGTACTACCAGTGCTACTTACTGAATCCATCCAGTTGTATTCATCTCCCGTTGTTAATGTCTGAATCGTAGCAGAGATAGCCGAAATCCTGAAGAAGTAGTTCACGCAATTCTTAACTACATCTCTCGAGTGTGGATTGTACTAAATGGTATGGGAAGCGCAATTTAAAGATTCAATTTATTCAATCAAGATTGAATACATGACATTTTTGCGTAATCATAAATGATAGCTGTTGTACATCTCATATATCACAATGAATTTGTTGTATCGGCTCTATCAGTTTGAAACGGATATAATATGCGAACTGTCCTAATGTTTAAAATCAATTTTAAATATTTTTCAATTTGTCTATTTTTGGACAACAATGCTAAATTTATAATGTTGTTTTCACAGGGGTCAGATCTTACCCGTACATTCGCTGAAGAATGTAGTCGATGTCGATCTGATATATGAAGGAATTAAATATGTCCTAAAGGTAAGAATGTACTGTTTGAACAATGATTGTTGTCTAGAATATGCTGTTACATCCATACACAATGGACACCTGCTTTTAGGGCAAGAGAATGGTGCTTCTTCAAGACGTGATCAGCATCATTTGGGCTCAAAATTATATACCATATCAAATGAGTGGCATTAACCTTTCCTTTGTGAAAATCAAAAAATTCAAGTTTTGCTTATAGTATATATCCATTCAGAGGCCAAGAGAAGACTATGTTCATTGAGCTATACATAAGGGGGGTGGGGGTGGATGGCTCGACTTAGCGATCTGAATGGCACATGGTGTCCGATCTGAGAATTCGATAGAATGTTGACAGTTTTACAAATTGGAGGAATCCAGTTTTAGCTATGCCCAACTCATCTCTTAAGCGTTGCCCATGTAGGGGTCAATCGAGCCCTGTACTCCATGAATCTCAATTTCCAGAAAACTATACTTGTAAGTTGTTGAATATTTTGGTGTGGCAGCAACAGCGCCCAGTCAAATTAGTTTCAAAATATTCAACAGCATGTTTATTAAATAGTAAATGCATACAATTCGCACAACAATGCTTCATCCTTCATCAATTATGTCATCAATTGTGTGTTCGTGACGAACATAGCTATATCATTCATGACATAATTGGTTATGACGTCATATGATTGTCTGAGAAAATACTCCATCAGGTAGAATGTTAAAGTTTTACAAAATAACGAGATGGCTCGACATGCACAGGCCCAACCCTATAGTTGAAAAGTTATTATCGTACCAGTTATTACAATGGTAAATTAGCTAAAAATAGTCCCCTTACCCTTCAAATCGACATTTCTCAAGACCGCTTTTGTAGTGTTGCTATCAACATTTCAAAATTGTCCAACTGTGGTGTGCTTAAGCGATGCTTGACATCTCTTGTCAACTCTTTTGTGTGATTTGGGTCAAAATACAATCTATTGCGGAGTTGATTATGGTACTGTTTTTTGTAAGGAATACCATTTTATATGGTGCTGAATAATTGACATGAAAATAAATCAGTAAAAGATAATGCATATTATACAGCGGCTTGATCATGTGTGTACATGCATGTGTGCGTATGTGTGGACATGCATGTGTGCGTATGTGTGGACATTACCAACACTCTGAATCTGCTCTAATATTTGTTATCCTTTTTGCAGGTCGTGAAGACAGGTTCTAACACATATTTTGTGATTATGAATCACTCATCTGTTGATCTTGAGATACACAGGTGAGTGTATGTCTTTAATTGATTTTGTCTCATTAACATAGAGGAATATATATGCTATCAGTTACAGGTAAACTGTATTGTGAGGCCAGACATGACCCATGATCTCTAACAGAATGTATTATATCACCTGATGAAACATTTATTTGTGTTTTTTTAAAGAATAACCTCATCTCATGATATATGTACAGATGATCTAGTAGGTCACTCATAAACTATGTATGAAAGATATTCAGGCTTTAGTAGCTAAATGTTGGTACATTTCTACAGCCTATGATGGCTGTCATGGTTTGCTTTTCAACCAATCAGAAAAAACCTGGCGTGTCTGCCTCCGTATATACCCTCGGTCATAGAGGTGCAGTCTATAGCTTGACAATGTGGTATCAAAGCAACCATGCAGGAAAGCTGTTGAATATTTTGAAACTAATTTGACCGGAAGTTGTTGCACATTATCACTAGAGGAGACACAATGGTGTTCAATATTTACTCGATATTACTAAGCAGATAATTGTGATACAGATAAGTGAATATGACCGAATATGAATGATATGGAATCTATACACCTGTGCAAAAGTTAAGCACCAGCAAAAACAATAGAACGTAGAAACATAATGGTACAACTAGGCTGCCATACTTTTTGTCCCCGCGTTAGCTGACATAATTCCAAGTACGAAATGCACATGCATGCATGACTTCACGCCGCTTGATGTCCGTGCGTGGCGGGAAACAGCACACGTGTTCAGTTATGTAAAAGTCCAGTTTGAGGTGTAGAACATTACATACAGATTTAGGCGACAAGATTAGGAATTTTGTGTTCATGACCGTGGTTTATTTGTACAGAGAGAATTAGCTCTTGATTGTGAACCGCTATGGCAAGACGAAGGTTAAGTGATCGTGTGAAATGGCAAATCATAGGCATGCATACCACTGGTATGTCATGCAGAGAGATTGGCAGACAGCTGAACATCCATACTGTAATCAGTCGTTTGATTGCAAAACATGGGCAAACTAACGAGTTGAAGGACAGTCCTAGATCTGGAAGACCGAAGAAGACTACTGCCCGTGATGATCGAGCCCTAGTACACCTAGTTAGGAGATCTCCATTCACCAACAGCAGAGTGCTCAGCCAGCAATGGGAAACGCACAATAGAGTGTCAATGTCTACCGTCAAAAGGAGACTGTATGCTGCTGGCATGAAAGCTAGGAGACCTGTCAGACGTCCTCTCCTCACTGCACACCACAAAGAGGAGCGTCTGAGGTGGTGCAACGAAAGAAGACACTGGAACATGAGATCCTGGAGACGGGTACACTGGTCCGATGAAAGTCGGTTCCTGCTTCATGCCACAGATGGTCGAACTCGTGTATGGAGGTCCAGACGCACGGCGTACGACCAACATAACATCATGGAAGAAGTTCCATTTGGTGGAGGTTCCGTTATGATATGGGGGTGCATCTCATTTGATTGTAAGCTGGATCTGTTGACTGTACCTGGAACACTAAATGGACAAAGATATCAAGATTCCATACTGGATAGAGTTGTGGTCCCTCATTTTGTAAATCATGCACCTGGAACCCACCCTATATTCATGGATGACAACGCCCGACCACATCGTGCTAGAGCTGTGCATGAATACCTCCGCCAGAATGCCATCGAAACCCTACCATGGCCAGCAAGGAGCCCTGACATGAACCCTATTGAGCATATCTGGGACATTCTGGGAAACAGGGTGAGAAGGAGGGATCCTCCTGTGCAGAACCTACAGGAATTAACAGACGCACTCCATCTTGAATGGCAACGAATACCACAATGGCGTATAAGTCGGTTGGTGACCAGCATGAGACGTCGTGTCCAGGCCGTCATACAGGCACAAGGTGGATATACCCGGTATTAATAATGACAGTCTCAAACTCGTGCACAGATGTTAAACTTCGTTTTCAGACACCATTACTGACAATCTAGCCACGTGTGTCAACTGTAGGGCAATAGTTGTCAGTTGTGTCAACGTAACCATATTCAGGCCTCGTTTTCAAGTTCAAACAAAAACATACAGTGTTTCCCTACCATCATAATCAGCATTCCTCTAGTTGCATTATTACCTCTTGCACTAAGATGGATGGGTACATAAATGTTTATGCTATTGCTTTCTTCATAGCACATGAATATACCCTCGCATATGCGTAAAAATAGGGTGGTGCTTAACTTTTGCACAGGTGTATATAAACCATAATCTATCGGTGCAATACACCATTTGAGATGAGATTAGCATCCCTTTAAGACAATGTACTATTAAATCTTTAATGGTTAAGCCATTAGTTGGTGATCTTGAGAAATGTTAATTTGCCGGTCAATTGAAGACTATTTAAAAATTGTTATCACTGGAATGACTAGCGCGATAACCAAGCCAGGCTCGATAACCGAGGCAGTCATTTGTGATAAATTAAAATTTTCTATACAAATCTTTACTGATAACTGATTAGAGGCCTAGCTTTGTACTCACTAGCCTAGCATGGCCAGGGTAACTTAGTTATCTAGGAAAGAATATGTAAACTTTCATCGGCAGATTTGTGTTTGTTTAATTACAGTTTTAATTTCTGAGTAGATTTATCCAGATAACATGAGTGCTTATGTTCTGATTTATACACTATTGAAAATGAAAATATCATTTCATTACAACTTTTATTCTGACCTCTTCAAAATCTTATTTTAGGCTAAGCGACGGTGGATTGCTTTTATCGTTAGACGGTGGCAGTTTTACAACCTATATGAAGGAACTAGTGGGGAGTTATCGCATCACTATCGGAAACAAAACGTGTGTGTTCCAGAAAGAGAGTGACCCAACTGTTTTGAGGTAACAGGAGTCTACACACTAAGTTCTAACTGATATACCTCCTATGATTACCTCACCTGATAGAGGCCAAGTGAGCGTATGCCATGGCGACCATCCGTAGTCCGCCACTATGTCATCTGTAATATATCCATCAACTTACTCCTCATTAATCACTTGACAGATTTTTATCAAACTTGGTTAAGAGGATTTTAGGATAAGACCTCGGAACTTCTATTCAGAATTTGGATTGGTCAATCTTTTGGGTGAAAATCTTAGATTTTATGAAAAATTTAACAGAAATTGTCAAAATGCTTCTCCTTAGCTGCTAGCAGATTTCAACTAAGTTCGGCTAGAAAGACCCTATCATGGTAGATTCTAGACCTTCTATTCACAACTTTGATTGGTCAATCTTTTGGGTGAAAATCTTAGATTTTATGAAAAATTTACCACAAATTGTCAAAATGCCTCTCCATAGCTGCTTGACAGATTTGAAGCAAGTTTGACTAGAAGGACCCTATCATGGTAGGTTCCAAAATATCTATTCAGAGTTGATTGGTAGATTTATTGGGTGAAAATGTTAGATTTTATGAAAAATTTGCCAGAAATTGTCAAAACACATTTTCACACTGCTTTCTGGATTTTAACCAAATTTGGCTGGAAGAATTTGATGATGAGACACTCCAGAACTTATATCCATAATTTTGATTGGTAAATTTTTGGGTGGCCATCTTAGATTTTGTGAAAAATTTGTTGGAAAACTGTCCATAATTTTCTCCTCGGCTTCTTGACAGATTTCAACCATATTTTGCTAGAATGACCCTGTCATGGTAGGCTCCAAAGCTTCTATTCAAAATTTTGCTTGGTCATCTTTTGGGTTAAAAATCTTTATGACAAATTTAACTGAAATAGTCAAAACATGTCAAAGCGCAACTCCTTAACCACTTGGTTGATTTTCACCAAATTTGGCCTGAAGGATCCTACTTAGGTAAGCTCTAGAACTTGTGATTGATCAATTTACTTGGTAACCATCTTTGATTTTCCGAAAACTGTGCAGAACCTTTTAAAACACTACTCCTTAATCAATGAATTTTCTGAAAATTATCCATCATGTCTATTTAAATGAAAATGATTCAAATTATAATTGTCCAGATGAGCATTACAGGCCCTTGGACCTCTTGTTTATAAAGAGATAGGTGTATGACAGAAAAATATATTTGTGTACGGTTCACTTATAGTGCATTGTAGTGCATGACCATGCTTTCATCTGATCTCCTGGTATATAGCATGATAGATCCAATCAACATGGAATACAGTGTTTTGGATTCACCAATCTTATTGCAGTCGAGACTTCATTTACAATTTTTTTATATCTCAATTTCAACGGAACCATGCAGAAAAACTGCAGAATATTTTGAAAGTAATTTGACTGGAAAACATTGCTGTCTTAGAATTTCAATTCAAAATTCAAAATTTTCAATGGTATATATGTCTTGTGTTGTTAGAACGTTGTTGTATTTGCTCACTTCCATCATTTCCTATCATACCCTGAAATATATCCCCTGAAACACCTTTTGAGTTTACAATAAGATACTGGTTCTGCAACAGGTTTGCAATGCCTGTCTTAAACAACTCTTGCCCTCCCACTCCCAATACATTATAATTTACTTCCAAAGTCTGATCTTGCACTGTCTGTATGAATTTGCTTCTAATTTGGTATATGAATGCCACAACAAATGACTTCCGATTGGGTTTTTTTAGTGACATTTTGCTGTGACAAATATAAATTTGGACATAAGGTCCATCTAGAGTGGGCCCTTGAGCATATGTTCTGAATGAGAATGACACTGCAATAATAATAATAATAATAATGATAATGATATATATATATATATATATATATTCACACAGATCACCATCGGCTGGGAAGTTACTGAGCTACATTGTTGAAGACGGAGGTCACCTGTTCTCTGGTGACGTGTATGCTGAGATTGAGGTGATGAAGATGGTGATGGAACTCCGTGTCTCTGAAAATGGATGGTGAGAGCATTTGTTTTTAAAATATGTAAAGTTTATTACCTTTATGTTTGTGGTGTCAGAAAACAAGATTTGAACCATTTAATGGTCAAGCCATCCAAAACGTCCCTCTAGTAATCCCACCACTGTGAAAAGCGTGGGTATTATGGTTTCGATTCCGTCCATGCATGCGTCTGTCCGTCCATCCATCACACATGCTTGCGTTCAATAACTACTTTTGCTTGTAGTATCATGACGAAACTTCATCGGAAAGTTGCCTATGGTAGTAGGGAAATGCACATTATTAGCTCACCTGGCCTGAATGGCCAAGTGAGCTTATGTCATGTCCACCATCCATCATCCGTCCATTGTCCATCCGTCTGTTGTCCGTCAACTTTTTCTTTAAACGATGTCTTCTCAAGAACCCCTGGGCCGATTTCAATTTTTATTTGGCTGGAGGCATCCTTAGGGCATAGGGATTCAAATTTGATCAAAGTAAGTCGCTCTGCTAATTTTGGCCGATTTTTAGAAACGTCTAAAAATCTCTGAAACCGCTTGGGGGATTGATGCAAATCTCATGAAATATGATCTATGGCAAGAGCTGAACTAAGTTTGTTCAAAGGAACTTGATTGGTCAAATTATTTGGCGCCCATCCTGGTTGACCTAGTTTTAGTGAAAAGGACCTCCATAACCGTTGACGGGATCGGGCCGAAATTTTGCAAATATGATTAGGGACTAAGGGCCATTAAAGTTTGTTCAAGGGAAGTTGATCCGTTAAAAAACATGACCACTGTGGGCCAATCAAAACATAGCCTGTTTGTCAGCCATAGTGGATATTTTTATTTGATGGATTTTAAGACCGAAATTGGTTTTTATGTGTTTTTGGGTATTCTGATCTCAAATTTGCAATTTTGGAAACTGTCGGATAAACAGTTTGGTGGCCATCTTGGATCATTTTCCCGCCAAGAGGTCCCATACTAAAGCAATTGTAGATTTAAAATGTCTTCTCGAGAACTACTCGGCCGATTTCAATTATATTTGGTAGGAAGCATCCTTGGGGCATAGAGATTAAAGTTTGGTCAAACAGAGCTGATCGGCCAATTGGGCCAGTGGCCATCTTGGATTTCGGCCGATTTTTAGAAATATCTACGTCTTCGCCGAAACTGTGAGCAATTGATTCATAAAATATCATTTAGCTCACGAGCTGAATCAAGTTTGTTCAAGGGAACTTGATTGGCCAAATGGTTGGCTGGCCATCTTGGATGGCCTGGTTTTCATGAAAGCGACTGTCTCCCGAGTCACTGAATGGATTGGGCCGAAATTTTGGAGATATGATATTGATGACTAAGGGCCATAAAAGTTTGTTCAATAGAAGTTGATACATAAAGAAACATGGCCTCTGCTTTCTTGTTACAAGTCTGCTGAACTCATTAGAGTTCTACATATTGTTAATGACCATTCTAGTTGAAATGCCTATGGTCCAGGTGGCCGATACAGGCCCCTTGGGTCTCTTGTTTTGTGTTTCAGTGAGTCCATCCATCTATGTGTCCATCTATCTGTCTTTCTGACCATGTGTTTATCCGTGCAAATTTTTGGTTTTCATTCAATAACCTTGCCCCTGATTGGATTATTGTGACAAGCTTAATGATAAGGTTGACTGTTAGAAGGGAAATGCAGCTTATTTTATGGGTCAGTGTGTCTGTCCGTTCATCCATCTGTCCTTCTGATCATGTGTCTGTTCGTCCTTGCAAATTGTGTTTTCATTTGGTAACTACATTTGCTTGGATTATCGTGATGAAAATTCATTGGAAGGTAGTATGGCAGTAGGAAGTGCATATTAATGCATTTTATTTTGTGAGTCAGTTCATCCATCCATCTGTCTTTCTGACTGTCTGTTCGTTCATGCAAATTCTGTGTTTTTGTTTGATAACTACTTTTGTTTGGAGTATCTTGACAAAGCTTTATGGGAAGGTAGGCAAGGGTAGTAGAAAAATGCAGGTTATTTTGTGGGTCACCCGATCTGTCCGTCCATCCATCTGTGTTTGTGACTGTGTGTCCGTCCATGCATGCAAATTTTTATGTTTTCGTTTGATGACTACTTTTGCTTGGAATATCATGACAAAACTTCATGGGAGGCTTGACTATACAACCAACATAATCTATTCTCTGCCAAGTCTTTAGTCTCAGCATTGGCCTGGTTTCTGTTTCAGTATTCATTATGTGAAGCGACCAGGCGCAGTTCTAGACACTGGCTGTGTTGTGGCACATTTAACTCTAGATGATCCAACAAGAGTACAACAAGTATGAGTTTTAAGTCTTAACCCTTACCACTCTGGTGTCAAAATTTTCAATTTTCAAATTAAATTAAAAGATGAACTGGTGTTCATTTTTCAACAAATTTGGTGGGAGATGGTGCTGTCGTAGACACAGTAAAAGATAGAATATTGACGTCAGAGTGCTAAGGGTTAAAATGTAGATTTGTTCTCCCTATATAGATGATATTTCTCATGTATGCTTTATTTTAAAGTAGAATATAAAGCAAAAAACAGCATTTGCCATCTTAATTCTTTGAATGGTGATGTTCCAGTTGGTAAATTTTGGGGCAGACAGACAAGAAAGCTGGTGGAAACATTTGAACGCAACACCTTCCAGTCCGATCGAGGAATCCAGTTTTAGCTATGCCCCACCCATTTTTAGCTAAGCTCCACCCACACTTCGCCCATGTTGTGATCAATCAGTCCATGAACTCCCTGACTATCAGTTTCCAGAAAACTTGTCAGTAAGCTGGTGAATATTTTAAAACTAATTTAACTGAACCCAGTCAAATTAGTTTCAAAATACTCAACAGTATATTTATTAAATAGTAAAAACATACACTTCATACAACAATGCTTAGTCCATCAATTAAGTATTCGTGAGGAACTTAGCTATGCCATTCATGACATAATTGATTATTACTACTTATCTACGTCATTCATGACGTTATTGAATATTACGTCATCCTACACATCACATAATTGATTATGACGTCATGATTGACTGAGGAACTGGATAACTCCATTTCTTTTAGAATATTCAACAGCATATTTATTGCAGTCTACAGAATCTGGGGTGTATGTTTGACATGATAACCATTACCCTCCTGATTATATATAAACCTTGTTTCAATCTGATTACATATTTTATAAACAATATTATTGAAGCTCTTAGTTTGAAGCCTTTAGCCAAATTATCACAAAATAATCAATGCGATTTTAATTTAACAAGTTATTGACATCAACAGTGATGTTTCAAATTTGCTTACCTAATAAGATCATGTTCTCTTCTATCAGGCTGAGTTATATACCGGTGTCTTACCTGAGCGGAAGAACCCACCTATTCATAGCGAGAAGCCGCACCACATTTTTCAGAGCTGCCGAATAGAGCTTGAAAACATGCTTGCTGGCTATGCGCTCACTGACCCGTACTACGTCCCTCGCTTGGACGACATTGTCAACAAAATGATGAAGTGTCTGAGAGACTCGTCATTGCCATTATTAGAACTACAGGTACAATGATGTGTGCTTAACATTTTAGCTTGTCTTTATAAAGTAGAAGCTTATGCCACACCAGGCAAGCCTCTATGTCAATGGCTTACATTTTGTTAAAGTTATACATTTAACTTTATTACGCTAAATTTTTTTGTTGTGCCAAAGAAGTTTATTTAACGCCTTTTATAAGGTCTGAGACAGGTCAGAGCTCAAAGTTACAGAAGCCAATTCGAGGAAGTTTATTGTTTCATCACTTAAAGACGGAGAATGGAAATATTTATATTTCGTATAACTATTATGTAGATAGAAGTCATGTGACTAGATCACAAGGTCAAGTTAAGGTGCCCTATAATGTCATTTGATCGTTAAAGCTTTAGAACAGCCTGCTTGATACTGTTCATTGTTGCTACAGTGCTTACTTGTATTGAGACAATATGACTATGAAAGCAATAGTCAAATGTCAATGTTAATATAATTTACTTAGAGAATGGACTTTTCCAGTTTTAGGCACATCCCGCCCATCTCTATCTCAGCTCCACCCACACCTCGCTCATGTTGAGATCGATCGATCGATCGATGAACTCCCTTTCTACTTCGAATAATACTTACCAGATGTACTATTATGATAATGTCTATTATCCAGTCTAGCTCAAAATAAACAATTAAAACTCTGCACTCTCCTGGTCCTGCCCATACTGTGTCCGGGAATACCATAGCCGCAGGTACCGAGTCAATTCCCAATCACAGTCAGATTCGTCTATTTTGCGCTTTTGAGAAGTCGCAAAGTGTAGTGTGCTCAAATTTGTTAAATTTAAGAGGTTATCGGTTGTGAAAAAGGATTGTATCGGTGGCTTCATGGAGGAACTAGGAAAATCATCACAGGGGCAGGTTGTATCAATCTAGAATTTATACATTCGTGCCATAATGACTGTTTGAAATTTCCTTAAATTGGCACATTGTTTTAGAATGATAGCCATTGTTGGAGTCGCTTCTGTACCCGTTAACTTTTAGTTTTAATTCGGGTACTCGGTTAATTTTCTCTTGCGTCTCGGTTCCTCTAAGATGGATGCGCCCTTAGCCAAGATGGCGGCGCCCATGAATTATGTCGTTCTTGGCTTGGTGTGTCCGGGCACTCTGTTTGTCGCCGATTTTAGCTCTCGCTTCATTGTCGAGGGTGTTTGTAGCGATCGGCGCTGTATTCTTGGTTATTTAACGCTAGTTAAAGGCTGAGTTGTGTTTTTAAAGAATTTTCACTCAAAAAAGTTTCAAATAAGATCCTGCCTAAGACTTGATTATCATTAATTTAAGAGAAAGTTAATGTGTTTAAGAAATCTTAACTATCAAGTCGGTTGTGCATATTGCTCGTCATCAGGTGTCATGTGCAGCATTTTAATTTTTCTTTGTGTTCGCAGAAACCGAAGAATCCGGACACGTTGTGCCAAAAGTGCAACAGGTTCATGAAGCGGAAGTATTTGGGACATCACTGTGTGGCGTGCGCTAAGTGTAAGGTCGGGAGCCCTTGTGATGTGTGTGTAAAGTGGTCGTCGGCAATGGTGGCAGAGTTCGACAGGGATCGACGTGCGAGGCTGGAGAGGATCGCGAAGGACAAGGCAGCGAAGTTGCAGCAGGCATTTCTTATGGGACTTGAAGGTCGTCTGAATGAACGAATGGATTCAGCGCTGGGCGTATGGGCGGCCCAGTTCAAGGCGATGTTTGACTCATTGCAGTCCACGGTCCCGGTGAGGCAAGCTGGTGCAGGACAACCATTAGGTGGTCCGGCTAGTTCTGCTGAGGGTCATGCACCTGCCCCTTCTCTGTCCTTTCGATATTTTGATGTCGGCAAGACCTAGTACGTCCCAGGGGTCGCCCTCGGGATTTGTACGGGTTTGCCAGGCGGATGGTGATGTCGACGTTCCGTCGGGCATTTTCCATCCGCTATTTGTGCAACCGGAGATGCCGGCGGAGCCGTGTTTTGCGGTTCCTGGTGGTATCCCGGCGGCTTTAGGCGCGGCTCCTATCGGAGTGACGGTACCAGGTAGTTAAGGCGGTTGTAGTCCCGGATCCCGTGCTGGAGCCGATGGACTGCGGGGAATCCGGGTCTGGCGATTCGTTAGACACCGGTGCCGTTGGTAGTCGCGTTATGGATGTGCTCTGTCCTGGCAGAGACGTGTATCATAGCGCTCAGCATGGATCGTCGGTGGCCCTCTCATCAAAGGGAGAGAGGGAGGATGAAAACGGGAGTTCATTGATGGACGAGTCCGTTTTCTGCACCGAAGCTGAATGAGTGCAGGTCCTTGGATGGATGACCAATCGTCTCGGGTTGGCATCTGATCTAGGATCTCAGCGCGATCCGGCGATGGAACGGATGTCAGAGCGTGCGGCTAGCGCTCTGTCAAGTGGCTCTTCTGCCATGCCGACACTCCCGTTGGACACGCAGACTTCTGACATGTTGGAAGTTGCGGCATACCGTCTGGTTCAGCCAGACTATGCATTGCCAAAGGCCCCGAAGGGGATAAGGAGTAGGGTCCATTTTCCGGAGCTGGCCTATCATCAGTACGCCCGGGTTCCACGGCTTTCCGTTGCGGAACGAGAGGCACTGAATAGGCCGTTGGCTGGGAAGGCTAAGGGGCGGTCAAGTCCTTTAGTTTCTCAGACCAACAAAGACCCGTTCAATGAGCTCATGCTCATTGAGGATGCGGCGAGGGCAGCCATGGCGGCGCTGTCGCACGGGTGTACCGTCCTGCAGGGTATGCTGGACTGCACGGCGGAAGGTGAACAGGTGCCAGAGGCTGCTCCCGGAGTTGTTCGGGACACCATGCGCCTGTCTCAGGATTGCCTGGCCAGGGTAATCACTAGAACGTTGGCAGAGCGACGGAGAATGGTTCTCGATTGTGTAGAACCAGGACCGGAGATGAGGGCTGCATTATCTTCTGCGCCTTTCATAGGTCCAGGCTTGTTCGGCGGCTCGGCACGACAAGCGCTCTCCAAGGTTGCGTCAATGGTGGCGGAGCAAGAAGTGGTCGGCAAGTCGTGGAAGTCGACTAAGAGGACTCAGCCGCAACAGTCCTACCGTCAACATAGACAGGAGCAGCAGAGGCAGCGTCCTAGATCGCCCTTCCGTCCTTCTGGCCGTGATGCCCATAGGTCATCCGGATCACAAGGACCTGGCCGTTCATCCTCATACAAGTCCTCTAGTAAGAGGCCGTATGAGGAAGACAGGAAGGGTGGCGGTTCGGGCCGAGGCGGCTACCGTAAGGATAGCCAAGGCGGCTACCGTAAGGATAGCCGTGGCAGCGGTTCCGGACCATCATACCACAAGAAGCCGCGGGGCTCGTTCCTAACGGGTTTCCGGCGGAACCAGTACCGGTGGCTTTGGAGACAAATGGAGTCGAGAATCTTCACCCAAGCGATTTAGCATCTTATCGGCTAATCTTGACCGACAACTGTGTGCAGATTCCTTCCGTCGGAGGCAGACTTCAGCTATTCCTAAACCAATGGGAACAGGTCGTGCGCGACTGTTTAGTTTGTCAGTGGATAAGAAATGGCTATGATCCGGACTGGCTCATCCATCAATCGTTAGTTCCGTTAACCTCGACTCCAATATGGACTCCTGTTCCAAGGGAATTAGACCGTCTAGACGCCATTCGATCAGAAATAGAATCTCTTCATCAGAAGAAGGCGATTCATCTAGTCAGCGGTCAGTCTTCACTGGGCTTCTATTCGATCATGTTCCTTGTTCCGAAGCGTACCGGAGGGTGGAGCCCAATTCTCAATCTCAAACCGTTGAACAAATTTATTCTTTCTCCCAGATTTCAGATGGAGACGGTAGCAGCGGTAATGACAGGGCTGAGGAAAGGCATGTGGGCGGTGTCGATAGATCTGAAGGATGCATATTTTCATATTCCAATGTCAATTCCTTTTCAGAAGTACCTTCGATTTGCATTCCAAGACAATGTTTGGGAATTCAATGCGCTTCCCTTCGGCCTGACCACAGCTCGGAGGGTCTTCACCAAGGTGGTTCTCGCCATGACTTCTTTACTTCGCAGGAGAAACATAGCTGTTCACACTTACATAGACGACTGGCTGCTAAAGACGGGGAATCCAGTCACTCTGCGCAGCAATCTGCAGGTAGTCCTAGACTTATTAAAGAATCTAGGGTGGATGGTGAATCTAGAGAAATCAGAACTGACTCCATCCCAGGAGTTTTTTTATCTGGGAATCTTTTTCAATCTCAGGGACGGCGTAGCTTTTCCGGCGGAGAGCAGAGTCAAAAGCCTGATTGCAGTTTTGGAGTCGGTTTCTCTAGGAGCCTATCTCACGGCGCGCCAATTTCTCAGAATACTGGGTTTACTAGTATCTCTGGAGAAGGTGGTTCCATATGCGGCACTCAGGCGCAGGCCGATTCAGATGTATCTAATGTCATTCTGGTCACAGAGAACAGATCCGTTATCTCTGAGAATACCAGTAAAAGAACCATTGATATTCCACCTTCAATGGTGGTTGTCGGAACAGAATCTCCTGCGAGGTGTTCCTCTACAACCTCCTCAACCTCAGATGTCCATCTTCACGGATGCATCGTTGACAGGTTGGGGAGCGGTATTGGACAATCAGTCAGTGTCAGGGGAATGGGATGGGACCAATGCGCAGAAACATATCAATGTGCTCGAGCTATTAGCGGTGGTATTTGCACTGCAGAAGTTCGAGAGTCTAATTCAAGACAAAATTGTCCTAGTAAGGACAGACAACTCAACAGTGGTGTCTGATTTGAACTGCCAGGGCGGGACGAGATCACCGGAGTTGTGTATGATGTTTTGGAACCTTCTGCTGTGGTGCCAAGAGAGGAATATTATTCTTCGGGCAGCACACATTCCAGGAAGATTGAACATCCTAGCGGATGCTCTCAGTCGAAGGACGGTTTGTCGTCCGACGGAATGGCAGCTCAACCAAGCGGTAGCGGAGGTTCTATTCAAACAATGGGGCAAGCCAAATGTCCACCTGTTTGCGATGAATCAAAACGCAAAGATGGTCACTTACGTGTCACCGATCCCGGACCCGCTAGCTCTAGCAGTAGACGCACTGGCGATAAGTTGGGAAGGAATGTACGCGTATGCGTATCCTCCAACAATTCTCATTCCAAAAGTTCTGGCGAAGATAAGAGAGGGGATGTGCCAAGTACTACTGATCGCCCCTTATTGGCCAGGCCGATCATGGTTTACGGATCTGCTGGACCTTCTGGACCTTCTGGTCTGCAATCCAATCCCTCTTCCAGACACAAGAGATTTAATCTCTCAGAACAAGGGTCTGTACCTTCACGACAGACCAGAAATGTTCAAATTAACTGCATGGATGTTGTCAAGCAGCGTGCAATTGAGGGTGGCTTTTCTGAGCAAGCAGCGAAGTTTGTTGCTTCAGCCAGAAGAGTTTCAACCACAAAGACATATAATTATAGAATCAACAAATTTGCACAGTCGTGTGAGAGAAGAGATATTGATCCTTTTTCTGCATCTGTTCAACACGTAGCAGATTTTATCTGTCATTTATACGAAGTTGACAAACTTGTACCTTCTACCCTAGCAGCATATAAGTCTGCATTAGCTTCAGTCATTCCCAGTCTCACCATTGAGGGAGTGGAGAATGACACCTTGAATGAAGTTATCAAAGGAATGAGCAATCTGCGACCTAGACAGCCAATTCCTATCCCATCATGGAATCTATCTCTTGTTCTACAGGTTTTAGGGCATGCTCCCTTTGAACCGATTAGATCTATTGACATTAAACTGTTAACTACTAAATCAGTTTTCTTGGTTGCAGCAGCGTCGGCGAGAAGGAGAAGCAAGATTCATGCGCTTTCTGCCGAACAAGACCGTTTTGTCGTCACGGGTGAAGGTTTAAGACTACTTCCACGTCTTTGTTTCCTGGCAAAGAATCAGTCACTTAAATATCCAGGACAGCCGATCAATTTGCCAAGTTTAACTAGACATGACCCAAACTCTTGTGCTTGGTGTCCTGTCAGATGTCTGAAAATGTATAAGAAACGTACTTCTGAGTGGAGAGACGACCCGAAATCTCTGTGGTTATGTCTCAAAGCTCCCCATTTACGTGCCTCGAAAGATACTATTTCTCGTTGGATAGTTGACGCTATTCAGATGTCGCACAAAATCGCTACAGGAAAGCAGATTGATCGTGCGAATGCCCATCAGGTCCGAGCACTAGCAGCATCATCGGCCCTTTATAAGGGTGTCTCATTAGAGGAGGTGATGTCTGTAGCACAATGGCATGCCGAGTCGTCATTCACTGATTTCGACCTTCGCGACATCTCCAGCGCACTTAATCCGGTAGCCGTCGCCAATCTGTCGAATCTAAACTAAGCCACGTCCGACCACTACTTCGCACACATCACAAAAGTCTTCCGCCTACACTGAACAAGCGCTATGCACATGACTGAGTACGACCGTGGATTCGGCCAAGCTCCTGTGATGATCAAGAACAGATCAAGCACTCAAAAATGGTGAGTGTTTACATTAATTAAGTGACTATAAATATGTTTACTTACAGTCGAAATACCAGACTGCGTAAGTGAATAGTCTGGTACAAGAGTATACTTATCCTCTCATACAGACATAAGACTCATTCCAATTTGAAAATCTAATCGATATACTGATAATTTTTTCAAAAATTTGAAGTTGTAGTAGCTTCTTTGCTCTCTACTGGACTGCCCTAGCTGAGACTTGGGGCTGACACGGGTCTGGTGGGTGTTGCGTCCCCATGGACAGCCCTCTGGTTTTGTGCGGACAAAGGAGGGGGTGGGGGAGCGCGGTCTAGACCATGGAAGTTTAGCACTCTATGAGTCAGATGGCAGAACCCAAGCGTATGCCAGGGTTCTAGTCTCTTCACAACCTTCTCTGTTGGATGGTTGATGAGTGCTGGTTCGAGCCTCACCTCCTCCCACCGGCATTTCCTGGCTGTCGAAATCCGGAGTTTATCATAATAGTACATCTGGTAAGTATTATTCGAAGTAGAATAAAAAAAGCATCCGCTTTTGTTTCTACGAGAATTCTTAATACGTACCAGATGTACTATGGCCCTGCCTCAGCCGCTCCGCTGAGGTGAGGCTGAGCTGCTTTTGCAGTTTGCCAAGGCAAATATAAGACGAATCTGACTGTGATTGGGAATTGACTCGATACCTGCGGCTATGGTATTCCCGGACACAGTATGGGCAGGACCAGGAGAGTGCAGAGTTTTAATTGTTTATTTTGAGCTAGACTGGAAAATAGACATTATCATAATAGTACATCTGGTAAGTATTAAGAATTCTCGTAGAAACAAAAGCAGATGCTTTTTTGAGACTATCAATTTCCAGAAAACTATACAGGTAAGCTGTTGAATATTAGCATTAGCAATAGCATGTTTCTTAAATAGCAAAAACATACAATTCGCACAACGTATCAGACTATTAAGCGTCAAAGACGGGCGTAATCAAATCATTCATGACGTCATGATTATGACATCAGCATACACATGACGTCATGTGATTGGGTGAGGAAATGGATTCATGAATTGTATCCGAACTGTTGCTTGATAAACTTTCTAAGGTACACAGCCATTAAAGCAGATACACAAATTTACAAAGAATTAGGTAGGCTAAAATAGGTTATCCTTTCACTGATGAGATGTTTTTATGTGTATCTCGCTTGTGAGCAATCATACAGGAAAGCTGTTCGATATTTTGAAAGTTTTACTGAGAGTCATTGGTGCCTTAGGCAGCAATGGCTGCCAGTCAAGTTATTTTCAAAATATACAGTAAAATAGTTATTACGTATCTGAAGAAATTCTTGTATCGGGTCGGTACCTATGAAACATCTGATCTAGTTTAATTACATGTTGTTTTGATTGCTTATAGTGTAGCTGTTCAATATTGTGGTGAGAGAAAAATTGTTCCTGGCTATGTAGATTCAGATAACCTAAAGTGGAACCATCATTTCATTCACCTCCCATACTGTGGTTTGTGTAGTGTAGCTCTAGCTACTGTATATGTACATGAGCTAAGAACTCAGTCTTAAAATTCATGTAGAAACTTCTTTTGTCATTGTAGATAGACATTGTATTGTAAATTATGTTTCAGGATTTGATTGCTATGGTTTCTGGTCGGATTCCACAGCAAGTAGAGAAAGCTATCCGCAAGCTTATGGCATCATACGCCAGCAATATCACTTCCATTCTATGTCAGTTTCCTAGTCAACCAGTGAGTAATTAATTTATAATATTCTTTAGCCAATAAATGATTCATATGTTTTTCATATCCTTGCTTACACGTCCAGTTATGCGGTCGTCAGGGACCTGATGAAACACAAATATCAATTAAGCCTTTCATCGATGAATTCCCCGCATCTCATTTTCAATGCTACCATAGAGCAAAACTGGTGAATATTTTTTAACTAATTTGACTGGATGCAGTTGCTGCCTTAGGAGGCAACGGCTTCCCCAGTCAAATAAATTTCAAAATATTCAACAGAATAAGTTTTATATCGTAAAGAATATACTTTTTCAGGGATTTGTTGGTGAAAAGGATAAAAAAGCACTGCGTTCACATTTACGCCGGTACAGTTAATCTTCTATAAAACTGAAGGAATGTGCTTCCGGATTGAAGTTCTTTGCTTCCCACTAGAGCATTTTAATTCAATTTAAGCATGCTTTGTGAAACATTGGGACCACACTTGACAAATAAAATAGCCAAAAAGGAGGTGCTTTGATTGACAGATTAACACGCTCTTGAATAAGCATCTTGTCTGAAATGCGTATGTTCATATGTCAGAGCAACTTCCTCGGATTTGTTTTTCCGATTTAGCAGATCCAATGTGGGCTTGTAATTAACATGTTGCGACAGCAAACCAAAGCTTTGACAATGTCCTGAATTCACTTTCTACTGTGGACACGGCCTTAGTCTTAAAAACTGTCACGTATGAATCCTGTTCTCATTATTGCCTCGCCATGGCGACAACCACTGTCTTTCTTTCAATGCAGCAAACCAAACTGATGAAATGTCGAAAATGTTCTATTGAATACTCAGAAATTAATTTGGTTTGAAACCATCAGTTTCCAGCCTTGTTTCCATTTGTTGGAATCTATTGTTTTTCTCATAGAAAATGTCCATTTGCAGACCAAGAGAATACTATTTTTGAAAATTTACCACTGGAATGACTGGCTCGGTTATCGAGCCAGCCATTCCAGTGGTAAATTTTCAAAAATAGGCTTCTCTTGGGCTGCAAATGAACATTTCTCAAGACCACTGCTGAAGCTGTTTTTGGCTGATATTGGTGTTAAAGGGTTAATAGAAGTATCTTAAGTCCTTTGAATTCATGTACCTGTGGTGAAAGAGTTAGTGTTTATGACAGCTTAATAATGATTACTGGTGTCATGGAACTAGTATATAATTCCTAACTAGTTAGAATTTAACGGGAATAAAGACATGTGGGCATGTAACCAGAGGTAACGATACGTCCATTCATGTGGGGCATGTACCCCACTTCAAACATATAGCCACTTCATGACAACGTTGTTATTATAGTTAGGTATCAAAATGATATATCATAATATTGCATGAACTCTGTGTTTATATGTAATAAATGAATATCTCTAACAGTCTGCCGGCTGAATTTCTGCTGACTATATTTTCCGTGGGGTTTAACTCTGGATATGTTGAATATTTTGAAAACAGTTTGACTGAAAGTTCTTGGTGGGTAAGCCACCAACAACTTTCAGTCAAATTGTTTTCAAAATATTCAGCAGGGCCAGAGTTATTGCCCATTGCAATTATTAGCTGGTGGCTAGCATCTGTCAGACAGTTAAAATGGGTGATAATTATATATACATTTTTTCGTGTTATTTGTGGCATCAGACTGCCTTGTTCTTAATGAGAACTGATCTTGACAGAACAGTTTGATCCTATCATAATTGTGTTCCTTATTCATTTTCAAACATTTTATTAGCCAAATAGCAACCATGTTTTCAAGATTACCATCATTTATCCAGCCACAGTGAAATGAATAATTCAGATAATGATAAAAATGTTTAGATACATTTTCACAAATCGTGTAAGTTTGCATTACATTGTTGCCAGATTGTCATCTTTACATCGTTTCCAGATTGCCAATGTGATAGATGGTTATGCAGCTCAGTTGAAGAGACGCACTGAACGGGAGGTGTTCTTTATGACTACACAAAGTATTGTTCATCTTGTCCAAAGGTATCAAGATTATATGCACATGTGGGTGTGCTGTTATGATTGAGTGTCATTGCCGTTATATAGCATTTGTTTATTCCGTCTATTCATTCCGTAACTCAATGTCACTGGTTTGTATATCGCCATTGGGAACTAAAGAAACCTATAGATGTTGTGGTCAAAAGGTCAAAGCTGTATGACTCAAGAATGGAAATTACCTTTTTGAAAAACTGCCTTTCTCTAGTGTTATCAGATTTGGCTGCAGGTTGCCATTGTTACCTGATGAACCATATAGGTTTGGGGCATAATGTTCAAGGTCGTAGTGACCAATTTGTTGAAATAGTTTTTTCATACAATAACTCTTGTTATCAGCACAGAATATGCAACTTACCATGGGGACTGAGGAACCTTATGATTTATTTGTGGCTTAAGCATCAAGGTCATTTATGGTGTGTGTTTTTCCTCACCAGATTTGGTCCTATCGATTGCTCTTTGAGTCCGAAATTTCTTTTTACTTTATATGTCAAAGATGAAAGTTGTGGTATTCGACTTGTGCAATTCACATTTCTGAACAAAATACCAAGATTTGCTGACGGTCTTTTCACCAGATCTAGTCTACATGTTGATATTTAGATTTTTTTTGGTCACAGGTAAATGTCATGGTAAGCCAATTAAAAAAATTTGTTCACAAGATAGTGATGGCGTGTAAATGGAGAATAGATCAGTACTCAATCTCGGATACATCTCTTTAAACTTATAACTTTGTAAGGTTTTGATGACTCTTAGCAACATTTTCCCATAAACTGTTGAATCTGCAAAAAGCAGCGTAAGAATATAGGCTGATCATTCAGCAATAAAATGATTTCTTTCCAATCTAACAAATGTCTTAATGGGAGTAATCTTCCTGGAGGTGACACTAGCGGTAACAGATCCCAGTCAAATTATTTTCAAGATTTTTCACGGCTTACCTGTGCATGTGCATTGAAATGGGAATACAGACCTTTCTGTGTTAAAATAGTTAACCCTTTAATGGTCGAGCTGGTCAAAACTTGACTGCAATGATCATGACAAATGTCCATTTGCAGGTTAGGAGGCTATTTTTGAAATTTTACCACTGAAATGACTGACTCGATAACCGAGCCAGTCATTCAAGTGGTAAATTAAAATAAATAGTCTTCTCTTGGCCTAACAGTGGATAGTCACTAAGAAAAATGTACATTTTGCTTTCTGAATCGGGGCCGTTAACCCTTTAACCCTCAAATTGGCCAAAAATGACCTCTGCCCTGGCCTTGAGAAATGTCCATTTGCAGACCAAGAGAAGACAATTTTTGAAAATTTCCCACTGGAATGGTAAATTTTCAAAAATAGTCTCTTGGTCGGCAAATGGACATGCTGAATGAAAAAAATTTTCTTGAACAAATTTAAGTATTAAAGGGTTAACGTGTTAACGTGTGATAATGTTTGCAGATATCGCAATGGTATTCGTGGCCATATGAAGGCTGTGGTGCATGACCTGCTCAAGCAGTACCTCAGAGTGGAGAAAGTGTTTCAGCATGGTAAGATATTTGTCCATCTGTTCAAAGAGTGTGTATTATCCTGGTCATTTGATTGGGGAAGTCCAGATATGCACTCCCATTCATGGATCCATGCATGCGCGCATGTACACATGCAAACGCTTAGAATAGTACTCGTCATCTACTTCTTGGAGATTCATGCACATCTTATTATCCCCGCTTTAAAAACAGGCGGTGGGGGTTTGGTTGTGAATTATGCTTTCGATTTTGTCCCTCCATCCGTACATCCATCCATGCCTTTGGTTTTCACTCAATAAATTGGTTTGTTAACTCCTTATGACATACCCTCGGGTGAGATTGAGTATCAGCAATACGCATCTCGTCTCACTGTAGTTATCACCCCCTGAAATAGTTAAAATTCATTAAGTGTGTGTGCATTTGGTTTTCCTTCAATAACGTCACTTATAATGGATGGATTCCATTCAAATTTGGTATGTCAACTTACGACATGCCCTCAGTGGAGATTGCATATGAGTGAAACGCGTCTAAATTCACCAAAGTTATCTCCCTTAAAATACTTAAAATTTGTAAAAAAAATGTCTGCATTTGGTTATCGCTCAGTAACTTGATTGATAATGGATGTTTTACTACCATCACTTTGTCTACCCACCCATCTGGTTATTTGTTTGTCTATTTGCCTGCCAATACAGTCTATCTGTCAATCCCTGTGGCAAACAGGGTTTCGTGAATAGCAGGTGTTTTGGGTGTGGGGTTGGGATCATGTGATGTATATCATCTAGTTTGTTAAATTGAAATTTTTGTGCCAAGTAGATTTAATTTTAACGAGAATTGAATAACATTTTGTAAACTTAATACATATTTTAAAACTAATTATCTTAACCGATAAATGTGTGTATTTATCCCCTCAGGTCATTATGACAAATGTGTTGCACAGTTAATGGAGAGACATAAAGATGACATGGCCACAGTCGTCGCCAGCATCTTCTCACATACAGCTGTTATGAAGAAAAATACGCTCGTCATCACGCTGGTGGTAAGTGTGTACCACCATCATCTCTCATGGGTCTCACACTCGTGAATTGAGACACTTGCGAATTGTTTGCCTTTCAGTATTCTGCTGACTGTGCTAAGATCACAGAGCGTAAATAATTATTCATCAGCCAATTCCGACAATGAAATTATTTGGTAGAAAGTAAAGAATGTTGTCAAATCTACACATCTGCAAACCAAACCTAACAACTTTCATAATTTAATTTCCTGAGGATGCCATAACACCATCTTCGTCATCATCATGCATGTGTAAATGCTATTAATCATTGTTTTATGAATTGTATGTCTACTATTTAATAAACATGCTGTTGAATATTTTGAAACTAATTTGACTGGGCACTCCATAGGCAGCAACATCACCCAGTCAAATTAGTTACAAAATATTGAACAGGTTACCTGTATAGTTTTTAGAATTTGATAGTCTGGCTGTTCAGGGATCGATCGATCCCGGCACATTGAGGTATGGGTGAAACTTAGCTAAAGATGGGCGGGGCATAGCTAAAACTGTATTCCTCCATTCCCCACTGAATCTATCCATAATAATGAATAGGACTAAACAATTCAGTGCATATGTGTTAATTCTTAAATTGACGGCGTTATTGCGGTAATGTACAAAACATTCGTTGTACCTTTGGAAATAAAAATACCATTTAAGCACATATAGTATAAATATTACATATTGCCCAGTTAATGATCAACCCAAAAATGCTTTCTGAACTTGGTCTTGGGGTGTTTTTGACAATGAACCATCATCATGACTAGTGTTTTCATAAATATTCTCGTGACCTAAAAATTGATATGAGCATCCCTTTGGGAAAATTTATATTCTTTTGCACACTTTGAGCATTCACCATTTAATGGGAATGCCATCCTAAACCTTCCCATGCAGGGGGTTTGAAGAATGTTCATTTAGAGGCCAAGAGATTCGAGTGGTTTATTTAAAATAAATATAAACGCTTGACCTGTAAATGGACATTCAATAAGTAATAATCTCGATTGTCTTGATCAATCCTCACCGTTTAAAGGCTAAAGAATTTAGTAATAATTAGATGATGCATTAATGTTTAATAAATATATCAATTTAAGGTATACTAATCTTACTCTCTCAGGACCATCTGTGTGGAAGAGAACCGGGTTTGACCGATGAGCTCACGACAATTCTCGGTGAACTGACGTCGCTCAACAAGGCTGAGAATTCCAAAGTGTCATTGAGAGCGCGACAGGTTAGACAAGGGTTTACTTTTAGAATTATGATCAGTGATGAAGAATTATATAACAAAACTACTTATATGTTTTCTGGAATCTACATCACTGATAAGTAAAATCATGCTGATTATTTTGAAAACGGTTTGATTGAAATTTGTTCCTACATATTTTGTCAAACTCTTTCCTATTTAACCCGTTAACCCTCATATCGGCCAAAATGGCTTCTGCAGTGTTCTTGAGAAATGTCCATTTGCAGACCAGGAGAAGACTATTTTTGAAAATTTACAAACTGGAATGACTGGCTCGATAACCCAGCCAGTCATTCTAGTGGTAAAATTTTCAAAAACAGTCTTCCCTTGGTCTGCAAATGGACATTTCTATAAGAAAATTTTCTTGAACAAATTTGAGTGTTAAAGGGTTAAGTTGTCTGAAACCAATTCAATTTACAAAATTAATTACTTGTACACATCTATATTAATTATATTATTAATTAAACCTAATCATATATGTAAATGTATAAAATGTGAATGCTTTTAAACCATTTTAACTGTGATGCCATTAAATCTTGTAGCAATAAATTCCATGGATTTAATCTACGGGCAAACAAACAAAAAATTGTGTTGAATATTTTGAAATTAATATGAGTGTCAGCCAGTCTTATTAATTTCAAAATATTCAACCGAATATGCTATACAGCGTAAAGAATTTACTCTTTCAGGGATCTGTTGTAGCAAGGGTTAATTAATAGCTTTTATTAATATCGCTTTTATATTAGGTATTAATAGCGGCAAGCCAACCTCCCTACGAACTTCGACACAACCAAATGGAGTCCATTTTTCTCTCCGCTATTGATATATACGGACATGATTTCTGCCCAGAGAATCTACAGGTACGCACACTGTTCTAGCTGCCTATATAGCTGTTATATATGACTAACATAACCATGGGAAATGCAGTGGTATCTTCAAAATATCCAAGCGCTTTCCTCTATAATCGTGAAATTGTTTCAATTTAAAGTAATATATTGAATATTTTGAAAATAATTTAACTAGTTGCTGTTAACCTTCAATTCAAATCATGTTCAAAGTATTCAACAGCATTCAAGTATAGCTTCCATAGAAATTATATACTTTTGAAAGGTTTTAAGATTTGGAAAGGTTAATAACAAAATAGTATATATCTAGGCTTAGTGCAAGAATTTATATATAGTGTTGCCATGGTGCAAATTGAATGGACCTTTCCAGTTTTAGCTATGACCCACCCATCTCTATCTGAACTCCACCCACACCTCGTCCGTGTTGCGATCGATCGATCTCTGAACTCCCCAACTATCAGTTTCCAGAAAACTATACAGGTCAGCTGTTAAATATTCTATGGCAGCAACAGCAGCACCCAGTCAAATTAGTTTCAAAATATTCAACAGAATATTTATTGAATCAGAAAGACATACAATTCGTACGATGTGTCAGACTATTAAGCGCTAAAGTCAGACTATTTCGATATCATTCATGATGTCATGATTATGACTACACTTCGCATTGTTGATTATGACATCATATGATGGATGGATAAACTTGGAACGGTCCATTGCCGCTATATTTGATCAATTAACTATATACATGTAAATGGATGCACTATATCCTAACAGCCACTCCTATGGGTATAAAACACATCTGTTATTTTTCAGTATTGATTGAATAAATCATAGTTGATACAGGCAGTGGACATGTAGCTACAGGACCTATTTATCTATCTATGATTAGCGTACAAGAACGTGGGCCTGAGAGAAGATTGTACACTAGAAAATATATAAATCAACCCTTTAGCACTTTGATGGTCAAAATTGGTCAAGAAAATCTAAATATTTACAGGCCAAGAGAAGACTATTTTTGAAAATTTAACACTGGAATGAGTGGCTTTAATATCGAAACAGGCATTCCAGTGATAAATTTTCAACGAGAAATAATTTCAATTTCCCCTAGAAGATCTCTTTTGCAGCTCATAACAAGAGTATTTTTTAATAAATGGCTAGGTTGTCAGTTATACCTGTGGCAAATTTTCAAAAGTAGTCTTCTCTTTATGTGAAATAACCATTTCTCAAGACCACTGCTGAAGTTACTTTTTGGCCAGGTTGACTATTAAAGAGTTTACCATTTTGTTTTTACAGTCCGTCTCAGAAATAACTTAACATGTTTCCAAAACAAAATAAAACATACTGTTGAATAATTTGAACATAATTGGATTGGAAGGCATTGTTGCCTTAGTCAGCAATGTCTTCTAATCCAAGTATGCACAAAATATTCAACAGAACATTTATGTGGATAAATAAAAAAGGATCTAGTTTGATATACCATTTACTAAACTCTCTAAGCCTACTAATATCTAACATGTTTGTGTTTTTGTTTTGGAAAGATTACGTTCTTTCGGAGCTGTACTATAAATTTATTTAGATATAATTGATACTTTCAGAAACTGATCCTGTCTGACACATCTATCTATGATGTGCTGCAAGACTTCTTCTTCCATAATAATGTGCTGGTCAGGATGGCTGGACTTGAGGTCAGTCTATATGCTAGAAGCCAGAGAAAGTAATATACGCTTAGGCATTCACATATTTAGACAAGCTGCACATGCACTGCCTCTCCACTCAGTGATAGAAATGAGTATCATGAGTGTAAAATCTGATGCAGTTACCCCTCGTAGCCTGAAATAATAAGATCTTAGTTATGGCATGAGTGGGAGAACAGAGACCTGATAGACTAGAATCAGACAAATAATTTACATGCTTGTACCTAATACATGCCTATCCAGTGTGCATATACGCACACGTATGTACACACATCTACACGCTCGTTGATGTACACACAGGCAGACACACTTATCGCAACAGAATGGTTAAAAAACAAGCTATGCTGAATGACATGAGGCGGACATCAGACAAGACAGATAACTTCTCATTAAAGATAATTACTAGGAATAGGAAAATGTATTTTTGTTATCTCTGGTTCTCATAAAGAGTTCTTTCCATCTGATAACTATCTCCTTCGAGATCATAGTTGTTATATGTTCCTTGTCGCTTAAGCAGTAACGTATCAGTCTTTATCAGTTACCTTTTCTTACTGTAGGTGTATGTGCGGCGAGCTTACACTGCATATGAGGTGGCCTGTTTGCAGCATACTCAGCTCGGTGATGTTGTTTGCGCCATCGAGTTCAAGTTTCTCCTGCCAACCAGCCATCCAAACAGGTGAATATCTAGAATTCTTAGTATTGACGGGGAAGTTTTAAAAATAAAACTTGTAACCTTTTTGTCTTTATTATGTGTTAGCCATGCCAAGGCCACCGACCAGACATATCAAAATTCTTTGTAGTCTACGAGGTATTCTGATAAATGTCTTGTCGATCCTGGTAATTCAGTATGATAACATTGAGGTCACAAGGTCATTGATCTTGGTACAAAGCTCTTTTTCAATGTTAATTATTATTTTTTAATATCGGAGGAAATAAATACACCGAATCATTTTTCAAAGCTGTAGAGATAAAATATAATTCTTACAAGAAATCAGTCTTGCTCAAGTGATCTTTAACCTGTGATGCGTCAAATGGAATGATCGTTATCAACAGACATATGTCAGTATTGTTTTTATATGCAATAGTGCTGTACTTGACAATAATATTATGTATTTAGAGTATATGCAAGAACCCTATTGATTTTATGGTCCAAAGATCAAGCTCACTGTGACCCAATATGAGAGAATTAAGGGCATTATGTTGAGTTTCCTGATGATAACTAGTTATATTGAAGGGATATTTACCAACCATGGGAGGGAGGTTGCTCTTGCGGGTCTCAGGAATGCTATTGATTTTGGGTTTAACAGTCACGGTCAGAGTGACCCAATTAATGACATAGTATTTCGTTTCTGGATGATAACTCAAGTTCTATTGAAAGGATCGTTACCAATCTTGCGTGGCAGTTTGTCCTTGGTGGTCCGAAGAACTCTATCAATTTTGGGGTCCAAAGGGCAAGGTCACAGTGCCCTAATTAATGACATAGTATTGCGTTTCTGGATGATAACTCAAGTTCTATTGAAGGGATTGTTGCCAATCTTGCATGGCAGCTTGCCCTTGGTGGTCCGAAGAACTCTATCGATTTTGGGGTCCAAAGGTCAAGGTGACTATGCCCTAATTAATGACGTAATCTTAGGTTTCCGGATGATAACTCAAGTTCTATTGAAGGGATCTTTACTAATTTTGTGTAGGAGATTGTGCTTGGCAGGGAGTAAAGGGGAGGGGGTTTGGTGAGGGGGTGTTGGGGGTGGGGGAGTGCATACTTTAGCAATCTCTGATTGTCGTTATTATTATGGCTTTTGTCGTTTCACACTGCTATGGATGATCTCACTCACCCACCCACCCACCCACCCACCCACCCACCCACCCACCCACCCACCCACCCACCCACCCACCCACCCACCCACCCACTCACTCACTCACTCACTCACTAACACTCACTTTACTCACTCACTCACTCACTCACTCACTCACTCACTCACTCACTCACTCACTCACTCACTCACTCACCCACCCACCCACCCACCCACCCACCCACCCACCCACCCACCCACTCACTCACTTAAGCACCCGCCCACCCATCATCAGCTGCACTCTGTCACAGTAATCATCACTCCGCATCACTCACTACTAATGTCAACATTACTCATTGTCACTCACCATCACTGTCACTCTCACCATCACTCATTGTCACAAACACTCACTGACATTAACATCACTCATATTCACTCGCACATACGGTGACCTTCTCTCAGCAAATCAGTGGTAAATTTTCAATAAGGATCTTCTTGGAATGAAAATGGACACTCCATTTCCATATTTCAAAGCAACGATTTCAATTCTCCTGACAAATCTTGACAATTATCATGCAGGAAATTGATCAGTGAACTTGTTAAGAAATTGAATGCCGGGCCCGATCCAGACTGATTTTGAACATGTTATAAAGGGTTTGGACGCCATCAATTTGGGCACCCAAATTATGAAAAACCAAATAAAAACCTAGGGGAGCTGTATGGTATCTTCTGATAGATTTTTTCCCACAAATTTGTGTGAAATATCACCTCCGAGGCTCCTCTTTTGTACGATCTACACAACTAAAGGTGCCCTAACTAAAACCCTGGATCAGACCCTGGAATGTATTCAATTTTGGGAGCAGAATTGTAGCGTACGTGTCAAAATAATGCTTGCACTTAAATGGATAATGCTTTCATTCCATCCCACATCCCTGAGACTTCTATTACCATCATACTTTATCGCTTTAAAATGATACCAATAATCTAACCAAAAGCCTAGCAAAAATTTCTATTCCTGAGGCATTTCAACCTCGGTCCATGAGGTGTTGATGTCCACCTAAACAAAAGGGACCTAGGTTTAATGTCTCATCCCAAAGACAGTAGAAAAAATAAAGACAGACGCTGCTATTTTGACCAAAAGTTACAAAAATAGCTTTTTACAGCACCTCACAAAACAGTGACATTCACGATGTAAACTTAACACAGTACAAATGGAAAGTTACCGCTGGATTCAGTGGTTTAGTGGTTTAGGAACAGATTAGCAGACAAAATGTTTGAAAAAAATAAATAAATAAGTCAACGCAGAAAATGATAGAATGTCGGCATTTAAGTAATTGCGCTAGCCAGTTGAGTAATCTTAAACACTTCAACCCCTGATTGAGGTCACAAGGTCAAACATCAAAGTCCACAATGAGGGGGACAGGCGAGCCATTTAATTCCATAGAAATTGTGTTTATGTTGCTATATGGAGTAAGTAATGTCAGTGGACGAATCCGATCTGTCAGGCAAGTACATGATGCCATAATCAATTATGTCATATGTAGGCTGACATCACAATCAGAGTGCATAATGAATAATGTAACGAGGTCCATCATGAACCTTGAGTAGTCTGTCAGTTGTACGGATTGTATGTCTAAAGTTACTATTTAATAAACATTCTCATGAATATTTTAAAACTAATTTGATCGGGAGCTGTTGCTGCCATAGGATGCTGTTAACAGTACCCAGTCAAATTAGTTTCGAAATATTTAACAGCTTACCTGTATAGTTACCTTGAAATTAGGATTCTGAGGATTCAGGATTCAAAGTATATAAAACGATCTCTGCACGTGCAGAACATTGTCAGAGCTTTACTAGAGATGGGCGGGACATAACTAAAAGTGAAGTCATCCATTGTTAAACTGTACACATTTGAATGTGTCGTCTAAAATATGATGGTAGCCCTTGGTCTTTATGACACAAACATTTACATGATATGAAAAGAAAATTTGTAGTTGAATATAGTGTTGGGAATTGGTAGTATTTTTGTGAGCGATGATTGGTTTTATACACTAACCAATGATTAATTAATGATTGATCATAACAGGTTCTCTTTTTTACCCATTTTGAATGCAGTAATTATAGCATGTTCAAGGATAACTACCCCTTTCAAAACCAAGTCACGGACAGATTCTTAATAATTTAAGAAATTATCTGTTGAATATTTTGAAATTAATTTGACTGAAAGCTGTTACAGCCTTAGGCAGCAACAACTTCCAGTCAAATAAGTTTCAAAATATTCAACATGTTATTGGTTTGGTTGCTTTGAAATTAACATAATATTTCAGAGCTGAAAGAATTAATGTCTTAGACTAAGGAGTAATACTATATAGTTGTAACAATTAAATTTAAATTCTTTTCCAAAAAGTATTCGTTTTCTAGCTTGACCAGTTAAAATATACTAATAAGGTCAATTTATAAACAACCAAAATCGATTTCTGAAATCATGATCGATCGGTTGGTTGAACATGCAAACCAATCAATCATCGATCAAATTGATTAATCAGAACAACACTAGTTGAAAAGCTTAGACAAAAATTTGCACAATCATATGCACCAACAAGACCAAATTTGTAACAATTTTATTTGAGATTTTGCTCCGTTAATTTCTTCCTCGACCATTTGGATTTACCAACATTACCGTTAAATTATTTGAAAGATTTCTTCTGAACAACTGGGTGGATTTTGGCCAACGTTTGATAAATTAGTCTTTCATCGCTCCAATTTTCATTTCGAGAAAATGAATCTGATTAACCCATATATAATGAAAGACCTGTTATGAACCACTTAACGTATTGGAATAAAACTTTGAAGATTACTCAAGACATGCTCACCAAGTAAAGGTTTGTATTTGACTCAGGATATATGAGTTTTGATAGAAATAAATTTTGTAGCAAAAAAAATATTGTTGGTTTGTATGCTGAGCCAAAAAATTCCATTTTCTAGATCAGCATTTTCAGTTCGGCTTCAAAAGCTCAACAGTTAAGCCATGAATTGGAAAATAGTTAGGACTCTTTGGAGTGGATGCTGAATTGAAAGGGTTGTTATGGCTACATTTTAAGTCTGTGTAACATTTGATTTTCCAGGTGTGCAATGCATGCTCCTCAGATGTCTTGTTATTACTTCTGAGATATGTTTCTCCATCTTTTTCAGACCATATGATGACGTAACAGGGTTTCTCTATCCACCGCAGTATGTTTGATATTATAGTAATTTGTCGCTTTTAGTACGCTTTTGGTATCAAATCTTCCTGCACTGCTTTTGCCTTGTATATCTTAAGCCATTTCCTCCTGAATAGTCACAGAGGCTTGGTTCGACGGGAGCTATATAAGAAGATATGTTAAATATTTTGAAAATAATTTTACTTGCGCTGGCTTCTCATCTTTTGCTACGTCCTTATTACCTCTAGTTTGAAGACAGTTATCCATTTAATGTAACAATCGAGATGCCAGGAGACAAATTTGGTCTGATCTGACTCATAATCTGCCAGATATTTTGAAAATAATTTGATGTATTTATTATTGTTAGTTACGGCCTATGGATAACTACAAGATAGATAATCTAATTTGTTTTTAGTTTCAATTCTGTTATCAGATAGCAAATATTTGAGCTTAACCATTACCACTCTTGTCAAAATTTAAAAATTTTAAAATTAAATTAAAAGATGAACTGGTGTTAATTTTACAACAAATTTGGTGGAAAATGGTGCTGTCTATGACAGCAACAGCAACATCATCCACCAAAATTGTTGAAAAATGTACACCAGTTTCTTAGCTATTGACTCTGTAAAAGATAGAATATTGACATCAGATTGTTAGGTGTTAACAGTTTATGTACTTGTGTTTCAATATTTAGGTTTATTAACTTGATTCAGTTGTTTGTTGTTTGTAGTTTATTTTATAACGTGAATATTTTATAACCCATCATTGGACTATGTATCTGTGTGCATGACATTAACGATGACTGCGCCCATCAAGCCTTAGAGCTAGTTGAAGGTCAAGCATTCAACACATGTCCTCGCACAAGCTTATGGTGCGATTAACCCTTTTAAAGGTCCAGCCGTCCAAAAAATGGCTGCAAAAATGTTCTTGAGAAATTACCATTTGCAGGCCGTGAGAAGACTATTTTTGAAAATTGACCACTGGAATGCCTCGCTCAATAACCAAGCCAGTCATTCCAGTGGTACATTAAAAAAGGTCTCTCAGCAATAACTCATTATTTTGATTTTATTAACTAATTGTGACCGTTAAAGGGCTAAAATATGACCAGTCAAGGGGAGATAATGCTGATCATAGACACTTAGCATTGAACTGTATTTAACCGTTATGTGTACAACATTGTTTGTATCGTAAGTTTTAGTTCACACCCCTTTCCTCCTGCCCCCCCCCCCCCCCCCCCGTCCCTCCTTCACCTTGTCTACGTAACTGAAGACTCCTCGAGGTTGTCACATGATAGAATGCTATTAGGTTGCGATGGTTAACAGTTTGTGCTGTGACTTAGCACATATTAAAGCCTGTAACTTAGCATACCATTCACCACACAGCCTGTGACTTAGCATACCATTCATCACTCAGGCTGTGACTTAGCGTACCATTCATCACTCAAACTGTGACTTAGCTCATCATTCATCACTCGGTCTGTTACTTAGTATACTACGCATCACTCAGGCTGTGACTTAGCTCATCATTCATCACTCAGGCTGTGGCTTAGCATACGATTGATGACTCAGTCTGTGACTTAGCATACCATTGATCACTCAAGCTGTGACTTAGCATACGATTGATGACTCAGTCTGTGACTTAGCATACCATTGATCACTCAAGCTGTGACTTAGCATACGATTGATGACTCAGTCTGTGGCTTAGCATACCATTCATCACTCAGGCTATGACTTAGCATACCATTCATCACTCCAACTGTGACTTAGCTCATTATTCATCGCTCAGGTTGTGACTTAGCATACTATGCATCACTCAGGCTGTGACTTAGCTCATCAATCATCACTCAGGCTGTGACTTAGCATATCATTCTTCACTCAAGCTGTGACTTAGCATACCATTGATCACTCAAGCTGTGACTTAGCATACGCTTGATCACTCAGTCTGCAACTTAGCATACGATTCATCGCCCAGGATGTGACTTGACATACCATTCATCACTCAGGCTGTGACTTAGCATACGCTTAATCACTCAGTCTGTGACTTAGCATACGATTCATCACCCAGGATGTGACTTGGCATACCATTCATCACTCAGGCTTGATCATTCATAACTCATGCTGTGACTTAGCTCATCATGTGACTTAGCTCATCATTCATCACTGAGGCTGTGACTTAGCATACCATTCGTCACTCAGGCTGTAACTTAGCATACCATTCATCACTCAGGCTGTGACTTAGTATACTATTCATCACTCAGGCTGTGACTTAGCATACCATTCATCGCATACCATTCATCACAAAGGCGGGATCATTCATAACTCATGCTGTGACTTAGCTCATCATGTGACTTAGCTCATCATTCATCACTCAGGCTGTGACTTAGCATACCATTCGTCACTCAGGCTGTAACTTAGCATACCAGTCATCACTCAGGCTGTGACTTAGCATACCATTCATCACTCAGACTGTGACTTAGCATACCATTCATCACTCAAGATGTAACTTAGTATACCATTCATCACTCATGCTGTAGCTTAGCTCATCATTCATCACTCGGGCTGTAATTTAGTTCATCATGCATCACTCAGTCTGTGATTTAGCTCATCATTCATCACTCAGGCTGTGACTTAGCTCATCATTTATCAATCAGGCTGTGACTTAGCATAGCATTCGTCACTGGCTGGCTTTTTACATCATTCATCACTCAGGCTGTAATTTAGTTCATCATGCATCACTCAGTCTGTGACTTAGCTCATCATTTATCACACAGACTGTGACTTAACTAATCGTTCATCACTCAGGCGGTGACTTAGCATACCATTCATCGCTCAGACTGACTTAGGTCACCATTCATAAATCGGGCATGTCAGGCTGTGACTTGACACCGAGGCGGTGACTTAATACTCAGGCTTTACCTTAGCACATCATCCATCACTCAGGCTGTGACTTAGATCATCATGTAACTTAGCTCATTAGTCATCACTCAGGCTGTAACTTAGCTCATCATTCATCACTCAGGCTTTACCTTAGCACATCATCCATCACTCGGGCTGTGACTTAGCACATCATTCATCGCTCAGGCTGTGACTTAGCAGATTTACTTTTGGTTTCAGTGTTTGGAATGAACATAATCTAGATGCATTGCGTCGGAAAGATAGTAAAATGCGTTCCAGGTTTGTCATTGTTCAAATTGATATGCCTAATGTGGTGACTGGAATCTTGACATTATTACTAAGTGCATGCTTCCATTAGAAAGCTTTGAAATTGATGCTCATAGTATAACTACTAATTTAATATAAGGTATGTACATGTGATAGAAGCTAATCCTAATTTGTGCATGTACAACTAAGAGGTGATAAGTAAAGGCATGGGGACAGTAATATAATGCATGTTATCTCTGCAGCTAAATTCCAATAACTTCACTCAGTTATACCTCACTTTACCGTGCTCTAATATATTGCAATATATTGTGCTGTCTATTTCCTCATTGTTTTCCCTACAGAATGGCTTTTAATCCTGTTGTCGCTATTGAATTAGTTCTTGCTCATGCTAACAAACAAGACAATGAAAACTGAGATAGTATGACCACTTAATAATGAAACCGTACTAAATCAGTTGGTATCAGGGGCAGGTTCATCCTGGATATCATCCCACTCTGTGACCGCGATGGGACATCATTTTGTACATGCAGAATGTAGATACCCCAGCCAGGTGAAGAATAACTTTTTAAGATTCTTATTGATGGTATGAATCTACCCCGATTACCTGGGGTAGCATGTATACAATGCTAGCTGTAGACCCCTTCAGATAGTTATTAAATGCTGCGAAATGAATACCAGCTATACAGTTATAGCTGATGATCATATACTGGAGGATAACTAAGGAGGAAGATACTCATTGTGTGCATCAATACATAGTAGCATGTATACGATCATCGACGGTAGCTGTCACTGTATGATATACCTACTACATGCGGTAAATGATTACCTGGTATACTGCCATAGCTGAGCACTATAAACTGCATGATAATTAATGTAGTCGGCACATCATTACCAAAATACACTTGTAGGATGCAAGCCGTGTATCACTGATGCTGTAGAACTGTAACAGCTGGGCAGCTCCAAAAGTCTATCTTGATAAGCATGGTGCCTGGCTTTGCCTGCGATTGTAATCATCTTCATACCATCACGTAACATACTGGCGGGACAGAATAATCTCCAATGGTGTAGTAGGTGCTGTGCGCAATATGGTCCCAGTGTTAGTGAAAGTGGCTCAACACATGACCAATGTTTGGCCATGCTCTGTAAATGCCACCAGACACACCTGCACATGGTGCTGTGGAATTTGTTATTCTTGGCACCTACACATCAAGCTCATAGAGGATGCCACTGCACAAAGTTGCTTAATGTGTTTCATACTGACCTTAAAGAAGCATGACTCGGCACCCTAAAGACCAAGAAAAACCTGAGGGAGATAAGAATTATGACTATGGACAACTAACAAAGAAGTGAAGGACATGTCGCAGCTGCATAATCTTTCAGTACGGCAGCCGCGGAATATAGTACCTCATCGTTATACGGTCATAACCAGTGCCATTATATTGCAGGATAATTAAGGCAATATACTAAAATTAAAGAAAGCATAAGGTCATAGCCAATGGAGTTACATGGGTGGAAAAGTAAGGAAATATCCAGTCATAGCCGATAGTCGTAAACTGCATGACAATCTAAAAAAGTGTGCAGTTGGAGCCGCTGGACATACAAACTATAGGATAATTAACCATTTAATATGACTGGCTCGGGTATCGTGCCAGTCATTCCAGTGATAAATTGTTAAAAATTGTATTTTCTTGGCCTGCAAATGGACATTCCTCAAGACCACTGCAGATGCTGGTATTGCCATGAAAGGGTTTAAGGAACTGTAGTCATATTTGATGGCCATAAACTGCTGGATAATTAAAGAAATATTACTCTGGAGCAGGTATATAGTCCTAACCGGTGGTTGTAAATAATGTGACCATATATGGGCATGATATGAATCATACATTGAATCATGTGTGAAAATGTAGCTGTCTGCCTGCTGAATTTCTGCAGACTACATTTTCCATGGGGTTTAACTCTGGATATGCTGAATATTTTGAAAACAACTTGACTGAGAGTTGTTGGTGGCTAAGCCACCAACAACCTTCAGTCAAACTGTTTTCAAAATATTCATCATGTCCACAAATTGCCCATTGAAATTATTGTATGGTGCCTTGCAGTAGTCTAAAAGTTAAATGGACTCAAGCCTCATGATTTTTAATGTAATTAGGAATTGGTGAGTGCCAATTATTTTAAATGAGTGCTTAAGCTTTCCATATATATCCTATTTTAAAGAGCTTGGTAATAAAACCACCTCTATTATAAGCACAACTGATTAAACAATATTTAAGCATCTTTTATCTTGTATTCACTAATGAGACTTGTTTATTGATAAGGCTTTGAAATATCTTTTAAGCTCTTGCTATGCTAAGCTTTATGTAACAAATCTAATGGCACCTTGATCCTTTCATCCTATAAAAATTCCATAATTACTTTCAAAATATTAAACAAAACTCTTCGAAAATGTTTAGAATTTTATGCATCTGATGACTTCACCTTTTAATTCTTAGCACTCTGACGTCAAAATTTTAAATTTTCAAATTAAATTAAAAGATGATCTTGTGTTCATTTTTAAACAAATTTGGTGGAAGATGGTGCTGTCGTAGACGGCAACATTGTCCACCAAAATTGTTTTAAAATGTAGACCAGTTTCTTTGCTACTGCCACTGCAAAAAGATAGAATGTTGACACCAGAGTGGTAAGGCTTAATGGTCAAGATTGGTGAAGAAAATTAAACTTTTTAGTAAATAAATGTCCATTTGCAGGCCATGAAAAGGGTATTTTTGAAAATTTACCACTGGAATGACTGGCTCGGTTATTGATCCAGTAAGTTGAAGGATAAATTTTCGAAAATAGTCTTCACTTGATCTACAAATGGACATTTTACAGGACCACTGTAGAAACTGTTTTGAGCCTACTTGAACATTGGCAGGTTAAAAGGGTGAATAGACTCCCTCTTCAGATTTAACCCTTTCACTGACATATCACTGAAAAAACATAATTCTTACGAGATAAAACTTATTCTGTTAACCCTTACGACTCTGGTGTCAAAACTTAATTAATTTTAAATTAAATTAAAAGATGAACTGGTGTACGCTTTTCAACAAATTTGGTGGAAGATGGTGCTGTCGAAGACAGCAACATTGTTCAGCAAAATTGTTGAAAAATATTCACCAGATTCTTTGCTATTGACATGGTAAAAGATAGAATATTGACATCAGAGTGGTGATGGTTAAATATTTTGTGAAATGAATTTGACTGAAAGCATTGCTACCTTACAGCTTCAAGTCAAACTCATTTCAAAATATTCAACAGTTTTCTTGTATGGTGTATGGGGAATTCGTCGTTGAAAGGATTAATATCAATACATGTAATGTCATTGACACGGGGTTTGGGGGGGGGTAGTTGATTTATGATTGTCAGTACACGAAGATCATTGTCGCTCATATTGTTCATTTGTTAGCGGAGATAGATGATCAGAAAAAGAACAAGATATCATACATGAGAGCGTTCAGCCTAGGGTAGGAATTCATACCCTGTCATTAAATCTTTGTAAAATTAAATGATCTCTATTCGCTCTGAAACATTCAAATCCGCATTAATTTTAATTTGACAATGGGCGTATGACTTAATTTCCTACCCTGCTTGGTGAAATCACTCATGTATGAGATATATAGACCCTAATGGTTGTAGACCCATTCAATGACATAATGTCGTATTGATTATCGTAAAAGGAATATGCAATAAAATATGATTAGTATACATTCGTTGCTGTAGATACCAAAAATGGAAGTTGTTTAAGTGTTTAGACCCCTTATAAAGAACCATAGTGCATTGAGTGAACAGTTAGCTGTATGGCGTTCTATGCATAAGAAACTGAAATTATTATTATTATTATTATTTCAGAATGATGGTTGTTCGGTATGATCCTGGCGTCCCGCGTGTTACCAGCCTCGGAGATGATCTGGATATGAGCACGGCTGATAACATGGATGAATTACCAATCTGTCAAAGAATGGGAATTATGGCTGCCTTTAAGGACTTCAATGAATTTGTCAAGTAGGAAATTTCAGTGGCCCTTTAATGTACAACGTGGCCAAAACCAGCCTTTGTAGTGTTGTTAAGAAATGTACATTTACAGGCCAATTTTTGAAAGTTTTGTGCCTCGATAATCAAATTTTAACCATTAATCCTTTAATGGTCAAATTTGGTCAAGAAATTTCAAATATTTGCTTATTGAATGTTCATTTGCAGAAGTGTTTTAGCACTTTAACACTTTAAGCCTTAAATGTGGTCAAGAAAATTTAAATTTTCTCAGAAAATGGCCATTTGCAGACCAAGAGAAGACTGTATTTGAAAATTTACCATTGGACTGAATGGCTCGGTTATTGAGGCAGGGATTCCAGCAGTAAATTTGGAAAAATACTCTTCTATTGTCCTGCAAATGGACATTCCTCAAGACCACTGCAGAGTCCAGTATTGGCTGGCTTGACTATTAAAGTTTTTAAGAGTGAATTACTCAATGTAGCTACATGTGTGCGTGTTCACGCATGGATGTCCATTATTACTGGTGCTATTGGTTAAAATTATTTAAATTCTTCATTCTGAGGATGTTGATATTCAAATGGTGCTGGGTAAGGTTACCTGGGTCCTAGAGCTATTGAATTTTGGGTATTTCATTGTATCATTGGTATTTCATAGGGCACTAACTTTAACTCTTTAGCATTCATATCAGGCAAAAACAGCTTCTGCAGTGGTCTTGAGAATTTTCCATTTGCAGACCAAGAGAAGTCCAGTGGTAAATTTTCAAAAATAGTCTTCTCTTGGTCTGCAAATGGCCATTCTCTATGAGAAAATTTAAATTTTCTTGAACAAATTTAAGGTTTAAAGTGTTAACCCAGTTAAACCATACATTACTCCTGAGAAATTTGCACAATATCTTGAAGATAGTTTGACTGAAAGATAATCTTGTTTCAATCAGTAGCAATATTCAGTAAAATTCTTTTCAGTGTATTAAGCTGAACTTGTGTTAAAATGACTACTCTACACTGCGTTTATATGTGCACAGCAAAAAGCTACTTACTGCTTTGAAAATAATTTAAATGAAAGTTGGTGTTGCTTAGCATACCAGCTAATTTCAGCCAACTTATTAATGTATATATGTGATGTGTTTATTGTAGATATTTTGACCATCTTCTGGATCGGTTCTCGATCAACACGCCACCAGACAGTCCCAAGGTGTGGGATACTAATCCGCTCCAATATGCCATGGATGATCTGGACTCCACACAGGTACTCATCCTAGCGGACGTGTTATGACTTAGGAGTTGTAGATTTGCGTAATTACATCATTAAATTGAAAATCGTGATTACTTGTTAAATCATGAATTTATATGATTAAATACTCTTTAATGCGATTGGTCACATTTTGTTCAATGAATGTACGGCCACTTGCATGGCCAAAAGAAGACTGTTTTCGAAAATGTATCACTGGAATGACTCAATCGAGTATCGAGCCAAGAATTCAAGTAATACCTTATCAAAAATAGTCTTCTCTTTGCCTGCAAATGGACATTACTAAACACCATTGCAGCATTGATATGCCTTTGTCGTTATGTCTGGTTAAATTGTACTTGTGCTGATTAATCAAGTAATCACAATTATTCTTAAATAATCCATTGTTTGCTATAGGGATGATCACATTAAATATTTTAGTTCCATTGCGAAGTTCGATATATATGACCACTTGGCATTCATCTTGAACAATTTTTTTGTGCTAAATCACAATGTGTAGAAAACGACGTATATTACATAGGCATTCATAAGTTGTTTCAATACTTTTATATATTCAGTGGGTGCCATCTGAGCAGGATTCCTAAAAAGTGCTAAAATAAAATCCAACATAGCCGTGAGACAAATGTCTTGAAAATCAATCTTTGCTTTGATAACTGTGTGTAACTTTGTCAGATAGACTAAAAATCCAGTTATTGGCTCACCTGGCCAGAATGGCCAAGTGAGCTTATGCCACAGCAACCGTCTGTCCGGCGTCCATCTGTCCATCCATCAACTTTTCTTTAAACGACTTCTCAAGAACCACTGAGCCGATTTCAATTATATTTAACATTAAGTATCCTTAGGGCATAGGGATCCAAGTTTGTTCAAACGAAGCCGATCGGCCAATTTGGCTGGCGGCCATCTTGGATTTTGGCCGATTTTTAGGAAATTCTTTAAAAATCTCTGAAACCGCTTGGTGGATTGACGCAAACCACATGAAATATGATCTAGGGCAAGAGCTGAACAAAGTTTGTTCAAGGGAACTTGATTAGTCAATGGTTCTGCGGCCATTTTGGTTGACCTAGTTTTAGCAAAAACGACTTCTCCAGAATCGCTGAATGGATTGGGCCGAAATTTGGCAGATATGATTATGGACTAAGGGCCATTAAAGTTTGTTAGCTCACCTGGCCTGAAAGGACAAGTGAGCTTATGTCGTGACGACCGTCCGTCATCCGTCCGTCCATCAACTTTTCCTTTCCGCTGGGCCAATGTCAATTATATTTGGCAGGAAGCATCCTTAGGTCATAGGGGGCCAAGTTTGTTCAAATGAAGCCGATCGGCCAATTAGGCCAGCGGCCATCTTAGATTTTGGCCAATTTTTAGAAACGTCTTTAAAAATCTCCGAAACCGCTTGAGGGATTGAAGGAAACCTCATGAAATATGATCTAGGGCAAGAGCTCAACCAAGTTTGTTCAAGGGAACTTACTTGGTCAAGTAGTTTGGTGGCCATCTTGGTTGACCTAGTTTTAGCGAAAATAACTTCTCCAGGACCGCTGAAGGGATCAGGCCGAAATTTGGCAGATATGATTAGGGACTAAGGGGCAGTAAAGTGGCCCAATCAAAATATAGCGTGTTTGGCAGCCATATTGGATTTTGTTATTTGATGGATTTTGAGGCCGAAATTCGTTTTATATAGGTTTTTGGGTATTCTGATCTCAAATGTGCAATTTTCGAAACAGTTGGATAGACGGTTTGGCAGCCATCTTGGATCATTTTCCCGCCAAAAGCTCCCATACTAAAGCAATGGGAAATTTAAAATGTCTTCTCGAGAACTGCTGGTCCGATTTGAATTATATTTGGGAGGAAGCATCCTTATGGCATAGAGATTTAATTTTGTTCAAACGAAGCCGATCGGCCAATTTGGATTTCAGCCGATTTTTCGAAATGTCTAAAAATCTTCTTTAAATCCATTTGAGGGATCAATTCAGACCTCATGTAATATGATCTAGGGCAAGAGCTCACTCAAGTTTGTTCAAGGGAACTTGATTGACCAAATGGTTGAACGGCCATCTTGGATGACCTCATTTTCGCAAAGACAACTTCTTCCCCAGAACCGCTGAAGCGATCAGGCGGAAATTTGTGATGTATGATTAGGGACTAAGGGCCATTAAAGTTTGTTCAAGAGAAGTTGATCCGTAAAAAAAAAATACCCGCTATGGGCCTATCAATATATAGCGTTTTTGGCGGCCATATTGTATTTTTTTATTTGGGTGATTTCGAGGCAAAAATTGCTTTTATGTATTTTTGTGCGTGTTGTGATTTACAATTTGCCATTTTCAACACTGTCGGATAAACAGTTTAGCGGCCATTTTGGATCATTTACCCGCCAAAATCTCCCATGCTCAAGCAATGGGAAATTTAAAATGTATTTTCGCGACATCTTGGATTTTGGTCGATTTTTAGAAATGTCTTTAAAGATCTTCTCAAAACCGTTTTTGGGATCAATTCAAAATGCATGAAATATCATCTAGGACAAGAGCTGCACCAAGTTTGTTCAAGGGAATGGCCAAATGGTTTGGCGGCCATCTTGGATAACCTATTTTTTGCCAAAACAACTTCAGAACCACTGAGCGGATTGGGCTGAAATTTGGGAGATATGATTAGGCACTGAGTGCCATTAGAGTTTGTTCAAGGGAAGGAGCTTAGTCAGAAACATGGCGGAAGTGGACCAATCAAAATGTAGCGTGTTTGGCGGCCATATTGGACGTGCAAAAATGTCCACAAACTCATTTAAAAGACTACTCCTAAACCTGTCACCAACAATTTTGACAAAAATGCACAGTGCTCCAGGTGAGCGACACAGGCCCGTTCGTTGGGCCTCTTGTTCAAGGGAAGTTAATCCGTCAAAAAACATGGCCGCAGTGGGCCAATCAAAATACAGCATGTATGGCGACCATATTGGATTTTTTTTATTTGATGGAGATTGAGGCTGAAATTGGTTTTATGTTTTTGGGTATTCTGATCACAAATTTGCAATTTTCAAAACTGCCGGATAAACGGTTTAGTGGCCATCTTGGATCATTTTCCCACCAAAAGCTCCGATACTAAAGCAATGGGAAATTTAAAATGTCTTCTCGAGGATTACTGGGCCGGTTTCAATTATATTTGGCAGGAAGCATCCTTAGGGTGTAGAGATTCAAGTTTGTTCAAATGAAACCGATCGGTCAATTTGGCCGGTGGCCATCTTGAATTTTGGCCGATTTTTAGAAACGTTTTTAAAAATCTCCGAAACAGCTTGGTGGATTGAAGCGAACCCCATAAAATATGATCTAGCAAGAGCTGAACCTACTTTGTTCAAGGGAACTTGATTGGTCAAATGGTTCGGCGCCCATTTTGGTTGACCTAGTTTTAGCGAAAACGACTTCTCCGGAAGGTTGAAGTTGCTCCGTCGAAAAACATGACCGCAGTGGGCCAATTGACCAAATGCAATTTTGAAAATACAGCATGTTTGGTGGCCATATTGGATTTTTTTAGTTGATGGATTTTGAGGCTGAAATTGGTTTTATAGATGTTTTGGGGTATTCTGATTTCAAACCTGTCGGATAAACGGTTTGGTGGCCATCTTGGATCATTTTCCCGCCAAAAGCTCCCATACTAAAGCAATGGGAAATTAAACTTTGTTCAAGGGAAGTTGATCCGTCAAAAAACGTCGCCGCCGTGGGCCAATCAAAACATAGTGTGTTTGGTGGCCACATTCGTTTTGTTTATTTGATGGATTTTGAGGCTGAAATTGGTTTTATAGGTTCTTTTGAGTATTCTGTTCTCAAATTTGCAATTTTCGAAACTCGAATGAACAGTTTGGTGGCCATCTTGGATCATTTTCCTGTCAAAAGCTCCCATACTAAAGCAATTGGAAATTTAAAATGTCTGCTAGAACTTCTGGGCCGATTTCAATTATATTTGGCAGGAAGCATCCTTCAGTTGTAAAGAATCAAGTTTGTTCAAACGAAGCCAATCAGCCAATTTGTCCGGTGGCCATCTTGGATTTGGCCGATTTTTAGAAATGTCTAAAAATCTTCACAGAAACAGCGATTTATTCAAAAGTCAGAAAATATCATTTAGGGCACGAACTGAACCAAGTTTGTACAAGGGAACTTGATTTGCCAAATGGTTGGGCAGCCATCTTGGATGGCCTGGTTTTCATGAAAGCAACTTCGTCTCCAGAGCCACTGAACGGATTGGGCCGAAATTTTGGAGATATGATATTGATGACTAAGGGCCATTAAAGTTTGTTCAGGAGAAGTTGATACATAAAGAAACATGGCCTCTGTTTTCTTGTGACAAGTCTGCTCAACTCATTAGAGTTTTACTTATTGTTAATGACCATTCTAGTTGAGATGCCTGTGGTTCAGGTGAGCGATACAGGCCCCTTGGGCCTCTTGTTGTGTTGGGGGGAGGATTCCTATCGAAATTGCTGCCAGTGGACCACTTGGTTAATATCTTGAAAATAAGTTCCAATGAAATTACCCTCGGTAACTTTGAGCAATTAATTAAAAACTTTGTAAATCAATTGATGAATCCAGTTTTAGCTATGCCCCACCCATCTCTAGTTAAACTCCACACACGCTTTGACCGTGTTGGTATTGATCGATCCCTGCACTCACTGAATCTCAATTTTCAGAAGACTAAGGTAAGATAGTGAATAGTTTGAAACTGATTTGACTGGGTGTTGTTACTGCCATAGTTTCAAAATATTCAACAGTATTTAAAAAAAAAGTTAATTCGTACAATTTGCCGACGTTTATGACCAACTTAATTACGTCATTGATTATAACATCAGCCTACATGTGACGTTGATTAGGACCTCATATGATTAATCGATAAACTGGATTCATCCTTTAAGCATAGTATGTCAAGGATAGTGTATAATAGTATTATATAGGCATTCACATTGTTAGTTTATTTTAGTCCAGGTGAGTGAGCCCTTTGATGTAATTATTAAACATTTCAATACAAATTTCTGTTCATCTTTGTAGCATAGCTCCTCTGATGAGCCGATTCATATAATAAACATTGCCATTCGATGTGATCTAGTGCAAGAAGATGATTTTCACAGCCACAGATTTGAAATGTTCTGCCAAGAAAAGGTGACTTGCTCCACATAATAATAATAATAAAAATAATAATAATAATTATAATAATAATTATAATAATAATAATAATAATAATAATAATGTCTCAAGAGTCCGTCTTCTTAAACTTATGTATATAGACTGTGCAAATGAGAGCTGTTAATATTTCATACCTCTAATACATATTGAACTGTTATTTGTTTTCTGCGCTTCAGAACAGTGTCTTGTTGGAGAAAGGAATCCGACGACTGACATTTGTCGTCATCTATCCGGTGAGTTGTAATATGTGTTTATATCGTTTCGTCTCATAGGCTCATGGGCAGAAACACATACTAGTGAAAATAGTTTCAAAATATTCAACAGAATATTTATGAAACAATGATTTTTCATATGCTTGATCCTTTGGGTTCAAAGCGGAGATTTCGCTTTGATCCGAAAAGTTATCAATAGATGAATCCAATCTGTCTGTCAAGTATATAGCGGCATAGTCAATTATGTCACATGTAGGCTGACGTTGCAATCATTATTGACAGAAATACTCCATCATAAACCTGTAATAGTCAGTTATGCGAATTGTATGTCTTTACTATTTAATAAACATCTTGTTGAATATTTTGAAACTAATTTGACTGAGCGCTGTTGCTGCCTAGTCAAATTAGTTTCAAAATATTCAGCAGCTTAGCTGTATAGTTACCATGAAATTGGGGTTCTGGGAATTCAGGATTCAAATTATATAAATCGATCACTGCACATGCAAAGCATGGGTGAAGCTTAGCTAGAGATGTGCAGGGTAAAAGCTAAAAGTGGATTCAGCCATTCTGGTGATGGAAAACTCATTGAATTTCGCAATGTGAAATGAGTACAAAGCTTGCTTATAGATCTTATCCGTGAATTCAATCATCAATCAAATGTGTCAGACAGTGAATATTTTCTGGTCACGGGCACCAAGGGAGATAATTCCTACAACATAGTTATTCTTAAATAAGTGTTTCATGTGAAGGTATTAAAAAGAATTTTTCACAAATTTCAAATGCTTTACAATGACAATTATATCATGATTCAGCCATATCATTTTTCAGAAATACATTTAGGCGTTTGTTTTCTGTACTCCGAGTTGTTTCCATTGCACCATTGAACCATAAACAGCAGAATGTAGGGTTAATTCTGTAAGCCCAATGACAATATGTGAACAATTATTTTGAATATCAGAAATGCTAAATATGTTGAACATAATTGCCTATCAAAATATTGAACAGCTTACTGGTATGGATGAATCTTTAAAGATTCCAGATTCCAGACCTGAAATGACAAATTTGTTGTAAGAAATATTCTGTTGAATCTTTTGAAACTAATTTGACTGGGAGCTATTGCTGCCTATGGCAGTGACAGTTTCCAGTCAAATTTAATAAGTTGCAAAATATTCAACAGCTTTTCTGTATACTTCTGTTATAATTGAGGAATCCAATCTGTCAGTCAAGTATATGACACGTCACAGGTTGACTGATGTCACAACTGAAAAATATCATGAATAACGCGTCTAAGTCCTTCAGGAATTCTTAATAGTCTGTTATGTGTACGAATTGTATGCCTTTACTACTTAATAAATATTCTGTTGAATATTTTGATACTAACTTGACTGGGCACTTTTGCTGCCATAGGAAGCAACATAACCCAGTCAAATTAGTTTCAAAATCCTCAACAGTTTACCGTATAGTTTTCTGGAAATTGAGGTTCAGGGAGTTCAGGGTTCAATCGATCCCAACATGGGCAACGCGTGGGTGGAGATTAGCTAGAGATGGGCGGGGCATAGCTAAAAGGGAATTCATCCATTGAGACATTGAATTAACAATGATTACTACGTAGGAATCTTGAAGTAAAGTTATATATTGTTTCTCGAATTTATTAAAATCATTTGTCTTAAACAATGTAATGGTTAGTAAAAATTAAATTTTGTATACATTTCTGTAAAATAGTGTTCCTGTCTTGCGAAAATAGCATACATGTATGACTCTCTTGTGTTTCAGAGATTGTTTCCTAAGTACTTCACCTACCGGGCACGGTTTGAGGTAGGTATAAATAAGAATCATTAAAATATTTACTGTGTGTCTTCATGCAGTTAATTGTGACGCCTAGTTACGATCTTAAAGCTAATATAAGCTAACATAAGCTATCACATTAGACTAAAAACCATTTCTAGAGTTCTGGCGCTAAGAGTTGGCGCTCTGCAATCTTTTACTGAGTTCAGACGACATGATTTCCCTTATGTACGTGTCTAGGCAGTTTCCAAATTGTAGTCGAGCCACATTCATAGGATTGATAGTTAGCTACGAATACTGAGAACAAGTAGTACTCAGATCTGTATGTCTACAAAGGTAAAAATTACATTCCAGATGATGAATGAGCTGTATCCTAGTGCCGGTGCATCGTCAATGACAGAGTTCATAGAATTAATCCTGGACAATAATAAAAACTACATACTTGCGAGTGCCTAGTGATATAGCAGGACTGGATCTCAGAAACGTAAAGTACAAATATCTGGAATGTACACCATTAATTTCAGTCAATTCGTGTGGTTGTGAGACAGGTGGTTGAAAGCCAGAGCAGTGAAAGAGGATTTTTGTCCTCTGGATATTGGTCTGGTGGTAGAGCACTCGCCTCCAAAAAGCTAGGCTAAAGGTGCCACAGAATTCACTGGCTCGAACCCTGCTCAGGTCGAAAATTGAAAAGTGTAAAAATTACAAATTACAGATGATGAAGGAGCTATATCCTAGTGCATCGTCAATGACAGGTTTCATAGGCCTAATGCTCGACAATAATAAAAAATACATGCTTCCGAGTGCCTAGTGATTTAGCAGGATTGGATCTCAGCAACGTAAAGTAAAAATATCTGGAATGTACAACATCAATTCCATTCAATTTGTGTGGTTGTGAGACGGATGGTTGAAAGCTAGGGCGGTGAAAGAGGATTTTTGTCCTCTGGATGCTGGTCTGGCGGTAGAGCACTCGCCTCCCAAATGCTAGGCGAAAGGTGCCATAGATTTCATTGGTTCGAACCACACTCAGGTCGGAAATTGAAAAAGGTAAAAATTACATTCCAGATGATGAATGAGCTATAGATCCTAGCATCAGTGCGTCGTCAATGACAGGGTTCATAGAACTAATGCTTGACAATAATAATAATGCCATAACAATTCTGTTCTTGGAACTATCCATATTGTCACAAAATATTCCAAGCATTTCAGGCTGAGAATGAAATGCATTAGGCCACATTGAAAGGTTAGCCACATAAGAGTGTCAACTACATTTCATTGTCGGCACGACCCGTTAAAAACATATTTTCAAAATTTGGTTAAAACTGTTGCAAAAATAAATGACATCTGTTAGATATACAGTACTAGCAAAGCTAATTCTTGCAAAAAATGTTATAGTATATGATATATACATTTTTTGTTAGAATAACCTTTGTTAGTTCCAATAACTGAATTATTATTGAGAGTAGAGTACACTTTGTATTCAATCAAAATCGCTTGACTAGGATTTAGAACCTGCATTATCCAGTATTTAATGGGAATATTGAGGTCACAACTCACTAAAACATTGTTAGCACCAGAACTCTGAGATTGTTTTAGTCTAGTGTGTTGGGATTTTAGCGGCTTACAATAACTTGAAGCTTTGTCCGGCTCCACCAAATAGTCTGTATTATAGCGGTGCACGATTTTTCTATCTCTCTTAATTCTATTAAAAGTGTGACTTTATGATGCTAAGTTAGAAAATTGTAGAATTATTTTACAACTGCATGTTGAGTATTTTGAAATTACTTTGATTGGAAGCTGCAGCCAGGCATTTCGTCGGTAAATTTGTAAAAAAAAATAGTGTTCTTGGCTCACAAATGGACATATATTAATCAGAAATTTTAATTTTCTTGAACTGTTAACACTTTCACTGACATATCCCTGAAAAAGTAGATTCTCTACAATATAAAACTTTTCTGTTGAATATTTTGAAATAAATTTGACTGGAAGCCATTGCTGGCTGAGGCAGCAATGGCTTCCAGTCAAATTAATTTCAAAATATTCAATTGTTTTTCTGTACGGTTGCTTTGAAAATGAGATTTGGGAAATTCATCGGTGAAAGGACTAAAGGCTTGCAATAGACTAAGACTTTTGTACCTACAACGGCCATAGCTGGCCAGTTCACTCAGGGCGACACCGGCCAAGACCGGCCTACACATTAAGATGTCATTACTAGCAATATTTTGACATAAACAGTTGTCTCCCTTTAGCTGTTAGACGCACATAATTTCTGCCATGTACCACGTCATCAGTATATGTATAGGTGCTCTTTTAATAAAACACCCCCTGCCCCATGGGGTCTAACTGCAGAATTCCAGTAACAACACCCACATCACGGCGATGGTATAGTGTATAATGCATGGAGGCCGTATATGGCCGACGTAGTCCTGAGTGACAGGTTGTTTTTAGGTCATTTGAAAGTAACTAATTATTGTGTTGAAATATGTCAAATTTATGACAAATTTTGGGACAAACGTAGTACGCAGGGAACATTTACACGAAAAAGTGCATCAAGAAAGGGTTAATAAAAATCCATATTATTGTATATGTGTTTTTGTGCTGAATGAAGAAGTTGATTGATTTGAGACCGAGTGTCATGGAGTCGAATGTTTTGTTCATGTTTGCCAGTGTTTTGGAGAATTCATTACTCTGCACTGCCCTAGTTGGTGCTGCGTAATAAGGTTATTTAACCCTTTAATACTTAAATTTGTCAAGAAATTGTCTCGAAGAAATTGCCCATTTGCAGACCAAGAGAAGACTATTTTTGAAAATTACCACTGGAATGACTGGCCAGTCATCCCAGTGGTATATTTTCAAAAATAGTCTTCTCTTGGTCTACAAATGAACATTTGCTAAGACCACTGCAGAAGCCGCTTTTAGCCGGTTTGAGTGTTAAAGGGTTAACAGTTTAATAGTCAATATTCCTCAAGAGAATATCTATTTTTGGTTAATCATTATACATATTCCCAAGAGACAATTTTTGAATATTTATACGTGCAATGACTGTCTCGTTTCTCTGTGAAAATTTTGTTAATATACAAACTTCTAGTGGAAAGGTCTCTTGGCCTTCGAACCTACATTTCTAATGACGTCTGCAATAGCCTGTTTGAGCATTAACCATTTAAAATTCAAGTCAGCCAAAACGGCTTCTACAGTGGTCTCTGGTAAAGGTCTATTTGCGGACAAACAAAAGACTATTTTTGAAAATTTACTACTAGAATGACTGGCTCGATAACCAATCGATTCATAGTGATAAGAATGTTAATGGGACAAGACATGTTTCAATATATGACCATGGTCCTCCGTAGTGCATAATATATTATGACAATTCTATGAATTTCTCACAATTTTTTAGTTCCAAGAGGATCGTATTTACCGTCATTTAGAGCCAGCACTAGCCTTCCAGTTAGAGATCAACCGCATGCGTAACTTTGATCTCGAAGCATTGCCAACATCAAACTACAAGATGCACCTGTATCTGGGCAAAGCAAAGGTAAGTTTAAAATTAAAATTAAATTTCATAGACCTCTGCAATTAAATTAAAAAGTGACTAAATTTAGTATTAAAACAAGCTTGCACTCATATCAGTCAAAAACAGCTGCAGTGATCCTGAGAAATGTCCATTTGTAGACTAAGAGTAGACTATTTATGAAAATTTATCCCTAGAATGACTGGCTTGGTAACTGGTCAGCAAATGCACATTTTCTATGAGAAAATTGAAAGATTTGAGTGTTAAAGGGTTAATATACATGTATCTGTATATTTCTGTTGATCAATGATAGTCGGGTTTGTTTCTAAAATTGAAATCTCATCTTCGTGAATGCCCACTTGCAGGTGGATACAAAACAAATTGAAAAAAATTTACCACTGATAACTTGCTCGGTCATCATGTTACATATTTTAGTGGTCAAATTTAAAAAACAATCCCTTCATCGCCTGCAATTGAGCATTTCTCAAGCCCACTGCAGCAGGAAGTTTTGGCTGACTTGACCATTTCCGAGTTAACCAGTTTGGAAGAGTGCAGAGCATATTGTTTTATTTCTGGCTGGTATATGCTTATGTTCTGATTGCTGGATTTGATATGTTAAACAAGATGACTCATTATGAAACTGACATTTCTTGTTAGAGTGTTGTCAGAGTAAGGCGATGGTGATCTAGGCCATGCATTTAGTTTATTTGAACACGTTTTTCAGATTCGTATGCAATATCTTGTTAGCAAACCATGTTTTCTGTCCGAATCTAATATCTTGACATACCCCTTGGCCCTGTAATGGGAAAAGTCAAGGTCGCAAGAATTGGCCCAGTAAAATATTCAACAATTTACCTGTATAGGTGTCAAAATTGATTCCAACACAGTTACAAGGTGGGCGGAGCTTAGATAGAAATGGGTGTGGCATAGCTAGAAATGTATCCCTCTATTCAGCAGGCTTAGGGATTAGATGGCACATGAATTTGATAAATCTCTAATTAATAAATTTGTTTCTATGTTCAGCTGTTAAAAATATTATCATTTTTTTTCAGCCTGTTGATAAGAGCCACGAAGTGATTGACTACCGATTCTTTGTCAGAGCCATAATCAGGCACTCAGATCTTGTCACAAAGGTGAGTGAGACAACATTGCATTGTGAATAATACTGTTGATGATTAACCAGTATTGAAGTCCAAAGAAACCTGTGTCAATGGGTCTAAATACTAGAGCATGCATCACAACACTGAAGTCCAAACTGTCGCCAACAGTATATTGATTGTGGTGAACTGAGTGAAAGGTTTAGTTTCACTTCTCTCACTGTTCGAGCACTTTGTGCCAGCTTTAACAATCAGACATCCCATGAAGTTATAAATGATAATAATAATAATAATAATAATAATAATAATAATAATAATAATAATAATAATAATGATAATTCTGCTACCTTTGTATTGGCATCACTACCAATTTTACTCACACCTGCCTCTTCCAGATAGGCTATCAAATCGGCTAATATCACATTAACATTGAGATGTTTTATCATGTCTTATTTTCTACACAATCAGGAAGCGTCATTTGAATATCTGCACAATGAAGGGGAGAGAACCCTGCTCGAAGCAATGGATGCATTGGAAGTGTCCTTTTCACATCCACATGTGAGTTTCTCGACTTAGTTTCATTTTAAAATGACATCGTATTGTTCTGTTAACCCTTTAATACCCAACTTTGGTCAGGCGAATCAAGATAGTTGTTGATGAACATTCATTTGCAGGCCAGGGAAGAGTATTTTTGAAGATTTACCACTGGAATAGTCTTCTCTTGGCCTGCAGATTGACATTCCTCAAGAAATTGTAGGGGCCGGCTTCGGCATGAAAGGGTTAACTATCTATAATGCATTATACATTACGTTATTTGCACATTTTGATTGCTATCTTTAATTAGGCTTGGTTAACTATGCGCAATAGAGCCCATTAAAACTAGAATGACATTTTGCACTTATTTGTCCATTAGTCCAGTCTTATTAATGCTCAATGGTTAAAGAAGGATTATAATTGTTGACCTTTTCCTATACCCAGATTTGTGTGTATTTACATTGCAATGCAATATTATATTTTTGCTCTTGCTTTTCAGTCCAGAAAGACTGACTGTAACCACATCTTCCTGAACTTTGTGCCAATTTTAACAATTGGAGATCCCATGAAGGTATGAATAATAATAATAATAATAATAATAATAATAGTAATAATAATAATAATAATAATAATAATAATAATAATGGGTTTGTATGGGTTGAGACCATGTGTTGTCTTTCTATTTACGTCCATCCAAGTCACCGTCCAATGGAGGATCTGATCTGTCACTCAAGTATCTGATGTCATAATCCAAATACGTCACATGTTAGTTGACGTCACAATCAAATAATGTAGGTCCATCACGAAAAGGGCAATGATATGTCACAAAAGCGTCTCAATTGTTTGTCTTTGGTGATTTTGCAAAATAAACATTCTGTTGGAATATTTTGAAACTAATTTAACTGGGAGCTGTTTGCAGCAACAAATTGCAGTAAAATTAATTTCAAAATATTCAACAACTTAGCTGTATAATTACCTTGAAATTGATCTGGGAATTCATGGTTCAAAGTACAAAAATAGATAAAATGTGCATACAAAATGGGATGAGATTAGCTAAAAAGTGGTGGGCCATTGCTAGAAACGAATCCCTCTATTCGCACATATTTGTAAGTGTTCTATATGACACAGTTCTGTGTCTCAAACATTATGTTTGTGCTGATAACTATAATTATTCCGAAACAACTATTTCACTTATCCTCTTGTTTATTATATTTTCAGCTAGAGGACACTGCACGGAGCATGGTTATGCGTTACGCTCACAGATTGATGAAACTAAGAGTTGTACAAGCAGAGCTCCGATTCTTAATCCGGTTAGCATTAATAACAAGATCAATCAAAGATCAGGGTCAGACCCTCGCGCTCCCAATTTTGTTACATTGTAAAGATTTTTTTGGATTTTTTGAATTTTATGTATCCTGCCCAAAGTTGTGGAATCCTGATAAGTTCCTTTGTTGTGTTAAAATTTGAGGCAAATCGCATACATAGTTTTTGAGATAGAGCTCCAGAAAGACAGACAGACAGACAGACAGACATACCCTAATTCAACACCCTCTTCCCCTTATGGTCAATGGTAATAATTTAAATATCTCGGGCAATAAAAGATGTCTACTAAGAACAGACGCATATACGATATGTAAAGATGGCTTGAAACTATGACAGTACAGGATACATGTACAAGTGGATCAACTAATACCTGCGCAGCAGAGGAGCTAAAATCTAAATTGAGGAACACCACAGCAGGAAGTTAGTCTAGAGACTAGGACTGTTACAGAGAGGAATGCTTTCAGTAACACACGTCTTAGTCATTATCATGGGCATCATGCAGAAGTTGCCGAATAATATGCGAGCCGCCATTGACTTTGTCAATGGATCTTTTTGGTTTTAGCTATGCCCCGCCCATCTCTAGCTAGGCTCCACCCACACATCGTTCGTATTGGGATCGATCGATCGATCTCTGAACACCCTGACTATCAATTTCCAAAAAACTACACATTTAAGCTGTTGAATATTTTGAAACAAATTTGACTGGGTGCTGTTGCTGCCTAAGGCAGCAACAGCGCCCAGTCAAATTAGTTTCAAAATATTCAACAGCATGTTTATTAAATAGCAAAGAACTACAAACACATACAATTCATACAACGTGTCGGAGTATTTGAGATTTGGTGACCGTCTATATGGAATCCTTTGTGACGTAATGATTGTGATGTCATCATACACGCGCTGAGCTGATTATGATGTCATACGAGGTCAGATGATAGATGGATACTCTGGAAAGGTGAATTGTACCCTCTTGCATTGAAAAACATAGCTTGACAGCAAACTACAGACTTCAAAAATGACTCCAGGAGATAGACACATGGATGGAGTCGTGACCTGTGAAGAAATTGCCTGGTGCACAGTTGGAGGAACCTGACCATTTCATGAGGATGGTAAGAATAGAGAATTGAAAGAACATCAAGGTGTCAAAACAGGCAGCCAAGTTCAAGAGACTAAGAGACCACACCCAATGAACTCGAGGATTAAAAGGAGACTCATGAGATCCAATCTCATATATCAGAGCAGAATGTTGGAGAGGAGATATCCTAAGTTGATGGACCATCTACATAAACTGACCTCACCTGAAACTGATCTCTGGCATCAGAAAAAGAATAAAGTTCCCATCATTCAAAATAGTAATCCCAGTTTGAACAAAAGGAACACAGTCTAACCAGATGTTGAGATCACTGACCCTAGTGTCCATTCACTCTCGCTTCCTGTGATGGAAATGAACATATGCCTACACTGACAGGTCTGCTGCAAATGCCATACAAGATAAAGAAGTGTACATTATCCAAAGAAGATAATACGGACGTCTCAATAACAACAGGTGAATACCCCACAAATTTGTAAAGAAGCTCTGAAGACAGTTATTCAACTCTGAAGAGCACCATAACGTCTGCACCAAAATCGCTATCTCAGATGGTCTGTACTTTGTGTACTAAAAAACCCTAAACAATGAATTAAATTAACTCTTCACTGTCCTGTTAACTGGCCACACCCACACACATGTGCCGCTTCAGTGAATTTCCACCCACTGTGGAGCTCATGGAAATGAAACAGCGGACAGATGAGCGAAACCAATTGGACATTCATGATATGGTAATAGCATGATCAGCCTTCCAATCATAAGCCAGGTAGCTGCTTTGGCCTGAATAAAGCTACAGTCTTGTTTAGGCTCAAGTAATTATTTTCTACATCCATCACTCCATCCATAGGTTACTGTCATCCATGCATGTGTCTATCCACAATTTTGTCCTCCCTGTGGCTTCAACACTTTTTGACATACAATTAACAAACTTGATCTATGGATATTAGTTTTAAAGCGGGTCACAGATCATAAGTAGGTCATGAATATGCCCCTGAACCACGTGTTGTCACATATTCAAAAGTAGGTCAGTGTGAAATGCTTTTCATGCTTAAATTGAGGAAGGTTTTGTTCAGGCTAATTTCAAAACTTTGCTATAGTTATATCTTATGCTACCATCTAAAAGTGCCTGAACATATACCTGTCTATGTAACTACCAAAAGTAGGTATTGGTGAGATACTTTTCATAATTCAAGCAATCTCAATGGAAAGCCAAGTCAGAGTTATAATTTCAAAACTCTAACAGCTATGGTCATCAAACTTGGTTATAGATGCATCTCTGGCTAAGGGTAGGGTATAAGGTTTTATTATAGGTTCCATTTCATAGTCCAACATTAAAAGAAAATTGCACGCACAATGGCTTGTATGGGGGAGGGTGTATCTTTTCTGATTTCTTAATCTCTTGTTCATTATTGTGAAATAATCACGTGTTTGTTTTGTTTCTCAGCTTGACAGGCACAACCGAAACCATTCCAATCAGAGCTTTTCTAACTAATGAGAGGTTAGGCTACTACCTGGATATCAGCTTATACCAGGAAACTATAGACGCTCAAACAGGACAGGTGTGTATAATACTTGATCTCTGAATTACTACTATCATAATTTCAAGGCAGTCATACAGGTAAGCTGTTAAATTCTTAAAAAACTAAGTTGAATGAATGTTGCTGCTGCCAACAACTACTCAAATTAATTTCAAAATATAAGTATTTTTGTTACATTGTAAGGCATTTGTTAATGCTTAAATATAGCATTAACAAGAATTAGTTAATTCCATTTTGGATGCAAACTGGTGTTAAGGTTGCAAATTTTACTTTTTACCATTTCTGCAACTAAAATATTAGAATTCTGTAAATGTATAGTAATTATGTTCAGTGTTTATGAATAAATACATAAATTTGACACAGCTGCTTATGAAAGTGTGGCTAATTTGCAATGTGAGATTGTTTGAATGTGGGATCTTCATGTAAATGTAGAATAAACGCTAATAAGCGTGTATGATAAATAACTGCGATGTAGGAGACTCAGAAAAATAAAAAATTGACTTGACTGGCAGACAGACAGCTAAACAGACAATCATGTTTTTCACCTCATTTCACCAACAAAGTGACGTGTAAAGGACACCAGTGTTTGGTGCCAAATGATGGTGATCATGGTGGGCTTCAAACCACCCAACTTAGGTCTCTGACGGCTGCAAGCCAACAGACAATTTCAGTGTGCAATAACTCTATACCTGCTTAATATTTTTGAAACATTTTGACTGAAAGTTGTTGGTGGCTAAGCCACCAACAACTTTCAGTCAAATTTTTTTCTAAATATTCAGCATGTCTAGAGTTGAACCCCCATAGAAAATGTAGTCTGCAGAAATTAAGCAGGCAGACAGTTAAGGAACCATTATCATTTGGTCCTCTGATGCTATTTACTATAGCAAATGAGTTGTATAAAGTAACCACCTGTCTTTAGTGACCACTGTTTGATGGGTCCATTAAATATTTAGCCAGTAAGGCATAGCTTGATTCATGGATCAGTATCTCAATCTTGACAAAAAAATCCATGGTCAGGTTCGACTCGCTAACCATAGTCAGTTTCATGGTTTACTGATCATGCGCAGTTGCTATGCCCAGTCGAACTTGATCGTAGTCGACTATAGTTCGTTGGTACCCGGTTCCCTATTGAATTACTATTGCAGAAAATTTGGAGCCGGGTTTCCAGTCTCCATTAACCCTTTCTGTCGTCTGTTTTAATAAGCTACGAAAATGGGTTATTTTTGTCCGCTAAGACGTCAAAAAGCGTCCATATGACAAAGTGGGAATGAATAGGGCCTTGGGAACATTGACATACAGTGGGAAAGCATAATTTCATCAAACCTAAGTTATTTAATGAAATATTTACACTTTTATATGCATTGATTCACGCCAAGCGACCGGTGTCCGCCATTTTGAAATTTACGCAAATATCAGACTAACCATCTGAACCGAGGTCGGGTGCTCGGTTGACTATAGTTGACTAGCTAGTCAACTATTTGCAGTTCGACTGGTATTCTAGTTAGCTATAGCTAACTATGGTTAGGAGTCGAACTTGACCCATATTCCCAATTCACTAGTCAGTTTAATTGCGAAGCCTTATGCCTAATTTCAATAAAGTCTTCACGTATCAAAAATAACATAGAAACTATTTATAGAATTACTCACTTCAATACAGATAGCCAATCACAGTTTCTATGCTATTTTTGTTAGTTTATCAAATAAATTATTCTTCCCCGTAGGCAATGTTCAAGTCTTATGGTGCAAAACAAGGTCCATTGCACTGTTTGTTGATCAGTACACCATACCTGACCAAGGATCACCTTCAGTTAAAGCGCTTCCAGGCACAAACCAGCGGCACTACATATGTCTATGATATACCTGAGGTGTTTAGACAGGTGAGTTAATCAGTAATCAAACCGGGCTTATTAAGACCACTTGTGGCAAACCAGATATGCTCACTAAGAAGTGATCTTGCAGTATGAGGCTGATGTAAAAATTTTCAAATTAAATTAAAAGATGAACTGATGTTTGAACAATATACAGCATTTTCCTTGCTATTGTCTCATTAAAAGATGGAATATTGACATCAGAGTGGTAAGTGTTAAGACAACAATTAAAGGCCTGTGTTCACATTAGGATATGTAAAATTAAATGTTTAAAACTGTATATTTTTAAAGGCATAACCCTTTAGTGACTAAATTTGTTGAAAAAATTAAAATATTTACTTATTAAATGCCCATTTGCAGGCCAAGAGAAAACTATTTTTGAAAATTTACCACTGGAATGACTGGCTTGGTTATCGAGCCAGTCATTCCATTGGTAAATTTTCAAAAATAGCCTTCTCTTGGCCTGCAAATGGACATTCCCCATGACCACTGCAGAGGCTGATTTTGGCTGGCCTTGTCCTTAAAGGGTTAAATTGTATACTTCAATGTAGTGAAACAAAATAAATCTTAACATATAATGGTTTCATTAAATATGAATTAATATATTTTTACTTGTAATGTTGAATTTAGGGATATGTGTCAATGTTCACTAATGTCGGAGAGCATGTGATCAGAACTGGTCTTTTATTAGAGTAGCAAACAAAAGCTTGTTATAAACTTTTCAGAATATCATACTTTGTCACTCGGTATGGCGCAATGATGATGGGTGGACTGGTCTGATATACACCTTTCATACCAATAACATTGATTTTGTATGCATAATTTAAAATTTCTCAGTTAAATTAATCTGCTACAAAATGATTAAGAGACTGTAGAAGGTTTGTAAGGAAATAGCAATGTCTTCCAGTCAAATTATTCTCTGTATTCAACAATTTTCCTGTAGTGTTGCCTCAAAATGGAGAGACTGACAGATTTCAGTATTGAAAGCATTTCATATATATATATATATATATATATATTAATATCAATAACTAGTGACTGGCTATCCATGTTTTACTAGCTTATTTCAATATATAATGTTTTCTAGTCTATAGCTTGTTGAGTTATAATGCTGAATTTACTGTAAATATTTTCAGGGACTTGAGCGTATATGGCGTGAGCAGGCATCACGCAATGGTTTGACTCAGCCAATTCCTGATGAGCCCATATCCTGGATAGAGTTGGTGCTGACTAGTCACGGGCAGCTCGGTGAACAGAACAGGCTACCTGGAGAGAATGAGGTAAGTGCTTGTCATTGAATCTATTTAACCCTTTAATGGTCAAGTTTGGTCATGAAAATCAAAATATTTGTTAATTGAATGTCCATTTGCAAGCTAAGAGGCCGCTATTTAAAAAAATTTTATCACTGGAATGACTGGCTCGGTTATCGAGCCAGTAATTCCAGTGAAAGATTTTCAAAAATAGTCTTGACTTGGCCTGCAAATGGGCATTCCTCAAGATCACTGCTGAGGTCGGTGTTGACTTGCTTGACCATTAAAGGGTTAAATATGTACTTTTAGAGGTGTATGTGCATGCGTGCATCCATGTGTGTGAGGATGCATGTGTGTGTGAGCGTCCTTGCATTGCATGTGTGTGTGTGGCACATGCGTGCATGTGTGAGTATTAACTATTTAGGTATATGTGTATACGAAGCTTATTGGGACATTTTATAGTTTACTGAAATCTGACAATGTTGCATTCAACATTTAAAGATTTCTGAAACTGTTGTGCAGATTGACATGAAACTCAAAGAACTTTATCTAGTTTGTGTAGTTTCTAAATTTAAGGAATTATGGTTATTTAAATGCCACTGGTTCAAATGCTAATGGTCCAGGTGAGTATCACAGGCCCTTGCGGCTTTTGTTCAGATTAGGTGAATTGTTCCTAAATAATCTCGTAATGTGGAGTCATTGTTATTATTTTCTTACAGATAGGAATGGTTGCTTGGAAGATGACAATAAAGACACCCGAGTTTGCTGATGGGCGAGATATTATTGTAATATCGAATGACATCACACACAAAATCGGCTCATTCGGCCCTCAGGAGGACCTACTTTTCAAGGTAAATAAAAAGGATTAACCCAATCAATCCTGAGATACCAATGCATGCATTTAAATGCAATCATATAATATAAATATGGAAACTGTTGAACATTTTGAAGTTAATTTGACTGGTAGCTGATGTTGCCTTAGGCAGTGATGGTTTCAAGTTAACTATTTTCAAAATGTTTGCCAGAATATTTCTTTCATTGTAAGAAATTTGTCGTAATAGAGGGATCAATTTGAAGCCATGCCCCACCCATTTGTAGCTTAGGTCCACCCATGCTTTGTGCTTGTTGGGATAAATTTATATACTTTGAATGCTGATCTCCCAGAACCCCATTTTCAAGGTAATAATGCAGGTAAGCTGTCGAATATTTTGAAACTGATTTGACTGGGCGCTGTAGTTGCCTATGGCGGCAGCAACAGCGCCGAGTCAAATTGGTTTCAAAATGTTCAAACGAGTGTTTATTAAATAAGAAATACATCATATAATTCGTACTCCTTATGGCCTATTCCAGCTTCATGCCAGAGTATTCTCTGTCAATTATGCTTGTGATGTCAGCCTTCATGCGACGTAATTGATTATGTCTTCATATACCTGAGTGACAAATAGAATCTATCCATTGGGACGTAGTGCTAAAATTTGTAATGTAATAAATCGGAGCAGTTGACACACATGGACCTTTGTTATAACAAAATTGTCTCCCATACCATTAGATCAAGTAAATGTTTATTTACATTGTTAGCTCACCTGGTCAGAATGGCCAGAGTGAGCTTATGCCGTGGCGACTCCGATGTCTGTCCGGCGCCAGTCAACTTTTTCTTTAAACGACTTCTCAAGAACCACTGGGCCGATTTCAATTATATTTGGCAGGAAGCATCCTTAGGGCATAGGGATTCACAGTTGTTCAAATGAAGCCGATTGGCCAATTTGGCCGGTGGCCATCTTGGATTTCGTCAGATTATTAGAAATGTCTTAAAAAATCTCCGAAACCACTTGGTGGATTGATTCAAAACTCATGAAATATCATCTAGGGTAAGAGCTGAACCAAGTTTGTTCAAGAGAACTTGATTCATCAAATAGTTCGGCGGCCATCTTTGATGACCTAGTTTTCCCGAAAACGACTTCTCCAGAACCATTAAAGGATTGGGCCGAAATTTGGCAGATATGATTAGGGACTAAAGGCCATTAAAGTTTGTTCAAGGGAAGTTGATCCATTAAAAAACATGGCCACCATGGGCCCATCAAAATGTAGCATTTGGCGGCCATATTGGATTTTTTAATTTGATGGATTTTGAGGCCGAGATTGGTTTTAGATAGGTTTTTGGGTATTGTAATCTCAAATTTGCCATTTTCAAAACTGTCGGACAAATGGTTTGGTGGCCATCTTAGATCATTTTCCCGCTAAAATCTCCCATTCTGAATCAGTGGGAAATTTAAAATGTCTTCATCTTGGGAACTTCTGGGCCGATTTCAATTATATTTGGCATTGAGCATCCTTATGGCATAGGGATCCAAGTTTGTTCAAACGAAGTCGATTGGTCGGTGACCATCTTGGATTTCGGTCGATTTTTAGAAATGTCTTAAAAGATCTCCGAAACCGCTTGGGGGATTGATTCAAAACTCATGAAATATCATCTAGGGCAAGAGCTGAACCAAGTTTGTTTAAGTGAACTTGATTCGTCAAATAGTTTGGCGGCCATCTTTGATGACCTAGTTTTCCCGAAAATGACTTCTCCAGAACCGCTGAAGGGATTGGGCCGAAATTTGGCAGATATGATTAGGGCCATTAAAGTTTGTTCAGGAGAAGTTGATCCATCAAAAAACATGGCCGCCGTTGACCAATCAAAATGTAGCATGTTTGGTGGCCATATTGGATTTTTTTATTTGATGGATTTTGAGGCCGAGATTTTTTTTTTTTACAGGTTTTTTGGGTATTGTAATCTCAAATTTGCCATTTTTGAACCTGTCGTACAAACGGTTTGGCGGCCATCTTGCATCGGTTTCCCACCAAAATCTCCCATACTGAATCAATGGGAAAATTAAAATGTCTTCATCTTGAGTACTACTTGGCTGATTTCAATTATATTTGGCAGGGAGCAACCTTATGACATAGGGATCCAAGTTTGTTTAAACAAAGCTGATCGGCCAATTTGGCCGGTGGCCATCTTGGATTTCGGCCAATTTTTAGAAATGTCTTTAAGTCTCCGAAACCGCTTGGGGGATTGATTCAAAACTCAATGAAATATCATCTAGTTCCAGTGGTCATGTCATTTTGTTCGGTTATGTCAGTGGCCAATAAGTCCAGGTAAGCGATACAGGCCCCTTGGGCCTCTTGTTCTATTGCAAAAGCTGTTCTTAGTTGGTATATTAAAGCTGTCTATTTTTAATGTTGGGATCGATCGATCTCTGAACTCCCTGACAATCAATGTCCAGAAAACTATGCAGGTAAGATATTGAATATTTTGAAACTAATTTGACTGGACGATGTTGCAGCCTATGGCAGCAACAGCGTCCAGTCAAATTAGTTTCAAAATATTCAACACTATGTTTATTAAATAGTAGACACAATTCGTCCGACACAGCAACAGCGTCCAGTTTAAATTATTTTCAAAATATTCAACAGTATGTTTATTAAATAGTAGACACAATTTGTACAACGTGTCGGACTATTAAGAGTTAAATACAGATTCTAAATATAGAATCATTTATGACTTAATGATTATGACGTCATCCTACACGCCGCTTAGCTGATTATGATATCATTCCTGTTGAAAGGTCCATTATTATTCAAAAGGAAGACTTATAATGTTAGCCTTTAATTTAAGATACGACTGCCATGCTCTGTTAACATGACTCCAATTGTTGAATGTTTGATTTGTGGACTATCACTTTGTCCAGTGCATATTATCATTACATTCATTGTTTTAACAGAAAGCCTCAGAATTTGCCAGGCATAATGGTCTACCACGTATCTACATATCTGCTAACAGTGGTGCTCGTATTGGCCTGGCTGAAGAGGTCAAGCACCTGTTCAAGGTCGCCTGGGAGATTCCAGATGATCCAGAAAAGGTATGTTTAGCAAAATTGAGTAATATTCCGAACCCATAATCACTACACTATTCAATGCATCTTAGCCTGTTGCTTGTCACTCGTGTCAAGGGACATAACTCTTGAATACCAAAAATATCTAATTTTTGCCTGTAGTTTATTGTGTTTATCCAGCAGTTACCTGCCTCTGTGAATATGTCTTTTATGATCAAACTGGCATTTCCAATGTTCCTAAGAAATGACCATTTACAGGCTAAAAGTAGATAACCAAGCCAGTCATTCCAATAGTAAATTTTCAAAAATTCTCTTCGCATGCAAATAGACATTCACTCAGCAAAAGTTTTAATTATCCTGACCAAATCTAATCATTAAAAGATTAACTTGAGTGTATTATTATTTTTAAATCTTTTCTAGCAATATAGTATTCAAAATATACATAAATATTCCCTGTTCATATTCTTACAGTACAGCTCAGAAATAACTAAAAATGTTTCCAAAACAAAATAAAACATGCTGTTGAATTTTTTGGGACTTAATCTGATTGAAAGGCATTGCTGCCTTAACCATTTAACCCTCAAATTTATTCTTGAAATTAAAATTTTCTCTTAGAAAATGTCCATTTGCAGACCGAGAGAAGACTATTTTTGAAAATTTACCACTGGAATGACTGGCTCGGTTATCGAGCCAGTCATTTCAGTGGTAAATTTTCAAAAATTGTCTTCTGCAGAAGCAGTTTTTGGCCGATATGAGTGTTAAAGGGTTAAAGGCCATCGTTGCCTTACTTTCATACAAATCATGTTCAAAATATTCAACAGAATATTTCTTACATCGTGTTTTAACATGATTGTGTTTTTGTTTTGGGAAACATGTTACATTATCTCTGGACTGTACTGTACATACATATATCAAAGATTTTCTGTTAACATAGTCTCTCATTTCCCTCTGATTAACAGGGATTCAAATATTTATATCTGACACCCGAGGACTTCAAGAAGATCAGTGCAATGAACGCGATTCGAGCGGAACTTATCGAAGATGATGGCGAATCACGCTACAGAATTACTGATATTATAGGTCGGTATAGCAACATAGGTGAAACATTTAAACCAGTTTAAACTGGATGCGCGTACTCCACACAATGGAGGTTACTGGCATTGACCATATCGGATAAAGGCTCATAACAAGCACCCATCCCTCTCATCCCCCCCTCCCGACGTTATAAGAACCAGTTTAAACCATGTCTCTCACATAATCCCAGTGCCTCAATTTGCTTCCAACAAGAAAGCGATTGAATATTCTTAAAGGAATTAGACGAAGCAGTATTAATTAATTTTAAAATATCTGTTAGTTTTTATATATCATAAATAATTTTGTGTGATATCAACTTTCTTGTGTTCAGTGCTATTTCTATGTTCTAATAGGAGCATGCTAAACATGGTATGGGGAGGCTGGCTTAGCTTACAGTACAGCGTTGAAATGACTTAAATGTACTGTTGACTATTTTGGATTTAATTTTATTGGAAACTGTTGCCTAAGGCAGTAATAGCGTCCAATCAAATTATGTCCAAAATATTCAGCAGAACATTTCTTGCATCATGTTCAAAATTGTCCTAGCGAGAACATGTTTCTTTTTTTGTACATGTTAACTTATTTCTGAGGTGTACTGTTGTATTCTATGGGCATTGTAATTTAGTTTGGTCTTTAGATCATCTGTGTTGGTGGCTATCTTAGATTTGACTTTAACCACTGAAACAAACCTTGCTAGAGGTTTGTGATCTTATATACAGAAATCCGATTGATCAATTGGTTTATTGCTATATTACATTTTAAGAAAAATTCTCATGTAAATACTATTAGTCCAGAGCCACTGCCCTGATTAAGTCAAAATTACATTGAAGGACCTGTACAGTATCAACATGTATGGCTAAACTTGAAAAATTTAGTTCTTATTTTGCTTCCATCAATCGATCCAGTCTGTCAGCCATATTTTCCTGTTTATTCAGAGTAAACTTTATCTCTATCGTGCGAGGTTTTAGCACAAAGAAGATGTATGTGCCCTATGTTAAGCATTTAAGCCAATCTATCATGTCTGTGAACCATATTTATCCATGTAAAATCTTCAGTCATCACATTGCAAATTTTATGGAATATTTATGTACTTTTAATGTAATTATTAAAATCTCCTTTTTCCCTTCTCTTTGACATACGTGATATTAATAATTAGCACAAAGTATTCCTCTGTCACTCCTGGAAGTTATAATATGCATGGTAACTCATTGTATTGGTGCATGTTTCTAGGTAAAGAGGAAGGTTTGGGCGTTGAGAACCTGCGAGGATCGGGCATGATCGCTGGAGAAACATCACAAGCATATGAAGAAATCATTACCATTAATCTGGTATGTAAAACATGGTATTAAAGGTTTATATTACTGATAAATACAGCATAATTTCCAGGACAGGACAGATATTTGGTTATTTCTGTGCAATTTACCAAGCATCCAGTGTCCAGACACCATATTCCTTGCAACCATTAAATGCCATATTATTCAAGTCTATCGTCTGTACTGACTGGGATTTGTCAAATGCAAATGTCCAGTTGTCTGTGCAATTGATCATTTGTTAGCTATCTCTTGAAGTGTAATGACATAGAATAGATTCACTACAGTAGCACAGCAGCTTATAGTTCAATACTGTTCCAGTGCTATATTTTCAAAACTAGTCCTCTTGGCTTACATTTACATTCATTGAGCAAAATGTCAATTTTCATGAGTGATCACATTAAAAAGTAATGAAATGATGAATAAAATATTTTATGCAGTATAAATTATTCACGATTATTAGATTATATCATTTTTAATCATATAAATTCACGATTTAAGAAATAATCATGATTTTCGGTTTACTCAAGTAATCGCACAGCCTATGTGAGCTGCAAAACTGTCTTTTCTTTGCCTATAAATAGACATTCACTAATCAAGAATCTAAATAACCTTGACCAAGCTTAACTATTAAAAGCTTAATAGTGACACTGTATCGTTCTGTCGGTGGAAGTGATGTCAGTCCAATAATAGAAGTGTGCATGACTGACAGATTGACGCCATAAATACCAGGTTTAGCGACACTGTATCGTTCTGTCAGTTGAAGTGACGTCAGTCCAATAATAGAAGTGTGCATGACTGACAGATTGATTCCATAAATACCAGGTTTAGCTGCCACTGTTATGCCTATCAAAGAAGGTGTACATGAGTTATTGCTCTAGAAACTGATGTAAGTTGATAATTTAGCTGATCTAATAATACTCTGTGGTGTAACAATTGTGTTTGTTATCTTACAGGTGACCTGTCGGGCAATAGGTATCGGAGCATACCTGGTCAGACTTGGACAGCGTGTCATACAGGTGGAAAATTCACACATCATCCTCACTGGTGCCAGTGCCCTAAATAAGGTAGGTATACAACTATACGTGTGTGTGTGTGTGTGTGTGTGTGTGTGTGTGTGTGTGTGTGTGTGTGTGTGTGTATGTGTTGTGTGTGTATGTGTTGTGTGTGTTGTGTGTGCGTGTACGTGTGTGTGCACGTGTGTGTGCGTGCACGTGTATGCACGTTTTCTTTCAGGTGTGCACATGTATGCATTGGTTAATAGTCATAATATTTACATATATGTGCACACATTTATTTGAGATAGATTGTATCAATTAAAATACATAACGAGCAATATCATTGCTTTATAGCATCGAAATTCAGTTTCCTGGACTTCCTAACAATACTGTGTAGTAAGACAGTATTTGTACAGAGGTCTTACTACTATAGGTAGTTTATGGGTTATCAATCAGCATGTTTGATAACTATTGAATCTATACGTTGTAGTTGGTGGATTCAGGACCTTTCACAGTCCTTGTGAGGAGTAGTGGGATCCTTGCTGTCAGGATCATGATGTAGTACTTATATAATTGTATAGCTCATGAAGGAGGTGGTTATGGTTTGTCTGTATTTGTATGTCTAATAGTCATGAATGCTTATGTGTGTTTTGGTTATTCCTCAGGTGCTTGGACGAGAGGTGTACACCAGTAACAATCAGCTTGGAGGTACTCAGATTATGCATAATAACGGTGTCTCTCATACCGTCGTAGCTGATGATCTCGCTGGAATGTTTACAATCCTCAAATGGCTCTCATATATGCCAAAGGTCAGTAGATGTTTGTTACACAGATTGTATTGTTACAGTAAACATTTAACCCTTACCACTCTGATGAAAATATTTTAGTTTTAAAATTAAATTAAAACATGAACTGGTGTTCATTTTTCAACAAATTTGGTGGAAGATGTTGCTGTCGTAGACAGCAACATCTTCCACCAAAATTGTTGAAAAATGGACACTAGTTTCATTAATATTGACGCAGCAAAAGATAGAATATTGACATCAGAGTGTTAAGGGTTAACCCCGTCTGTACTTAGCCTTCTAACGCTTACAGAATGGAAACGACTAATTCTTTTAAGATGGAAAGAATGTGCTGTTGAATGTTTTGAAAGTAATTTGAATGGGAGCTGTTGCTTCCTAGGACAGTAACAGTTTCCAGTCAAATTGCTTTCAAAATATTCATCAGCTTGCCTGTATAGCTGCATCTCGAGGGTTAAAGTTTTAACCTAATTAAAGAATTAAATTTGTTTGTAAGAACATTTTATAGACCTTACACCTGGAATGACTGATTTTGTAGCAGAGTCAGCCATCCTGTGGTATATTTTTGTCAAGCGCTACAAGGGATGTCCTGCATCGGAGAATTCGCTAGAATGTAACAGGTTTTCAAAGTGCCCTGAAGGCCCATGCCTCTAGTCTAAAAGTATTCCTTCTTTAGCCTACAAATGAATATTCTTTAGCCATTTATTAGCACTTAAGCTGCCGAAAAACGCCTTCTGCAGTGGTCTTGAGAAATGTCCCTTTGCAGACCAAGAGAAAACTGTTTGAAAATTTACCACTGAAATGGTACATTTTCAGAAATAATCCGTTGGTCTGCAATTGAACATTCTTTATGAGGGTTAAGAGGCACTGTTTCTTGACCACTTTTACACAGTAATGTGTTAATGCCATGAATTCAATATTGCATTTAAAACATTTAAGCCTACTTGTCACATGCGCTCTTATTATGCTACAGTAATAAATAGTCAGTTGCCATGGGAAGTGGAAATGTAGAAATTTGAAATTTTTTAATAATGTATGAATTTATGCTCTATTTCTCTTTAGTATCGTGGAGGTGCATTGCCCATTATAGCTGTATCAGATCCAGTGGATAGAGAAATAGATTACATGCCAACAAAAGCACCATATGATCCTCGCTGGATGCTGACCGGCAGATATAACCCAGGTAAATTTGGCGTCGTGAATATATCAAACACGGCCCATGTATTATTTAGAAGTAATACTTGAGATGTGTGCAGAATATGTTCACTTAGTGAATGTTAATTTGCAGGTAAAAAAAAGTTTTCTCTTGGACTAAAGTTTTTGGGAAATGTACTTTCTATATCAGGATGATTCCGCGTCTAGACAACCAATTTTCAGAAATCTTGTTGCATGACCAATTCAGATTATCATAATTCTCTCTCTACTCTATTATTAGTACGTATTAGGAAATCCTGCAAAATCTTAGCTCTCAAATCTCAATATTTTTGGAGATATGGATGCTAGAATAGCAAGGGGGTCCACCACGTGAAAAAATTGTCATTTTGTAGAATTTTCAAGGCTCTGCAAATTCGTAACCTGACAACCTATTCCAATAAAACTTTCAGTGCTTGGTCACATGTAGCTACCCTCTTGAAATATGCAGGGCATAATAATTTTTGTGCTCGTGTTGGTAACCTAGGTAACATTAAAAAAGAAAATTTATTCAGTGATAAATTTTCAGACCCACTTGTGATTACAATTATGTTAAAACTATTACAGTTACAAACTTAATACTTGATGGGTCAATTACATATATATTTGTTAGTTTATACATAAAAGAAAAAATGTGGTTCTTAACATTTTTGAAATATAGGCCCTTGAAATTGGCCCAACCTGAAAATGATTCCATATTCAACTGTCAGTATGAACATGTGGGATAGGTGGAAGAAACTTGTGCTTTACAGACAATAAAGGATTAGGTGTGCTCTACGACATATCCAAAATTCTATTTTCTTCCATTCTTCCTTCTGTCAAATTTTTTGGGACAAAATGGGGTCTTTTTGCCATTTGTGAGTATATTTTTATGATATTACATGCTGTTCTAGCGTCCATCTCTAAAAAAAATATTGGGATTTGGAAATTGTGCAGGATTTCCTAAAACATACTACTGTACCACTACACAAAGAATCTTGGAAATCTGAATTGGTCACGCAATACCCATCGGTTGTCTTGACACGGAATGACCCATCAGGAACTGACTACTTTTATAAAACTTCCCACAAATTTTCAGAAATCTTATCTTGCCCTCTGTATGAAAAACAGATATTTGAACCCTTTTCACGACGAAGCCGGCCAAAATCAGCCTCTGTAGTGGTCTTGAGGAATGTCCATTTGCCGGCCAAGACAATACTACTTTTGAAAATTTACAAAAATAGTCTTCTCTTGGCCTGCAAATTGACATTCAAAAAGTAAATATTTAAATCTTTTGAACAAATTTAATCATTAAAGAGTTAAATTGTAGGTTCAGTTTATGCTTTAAGCTAACAGGTGGGAGAGCTCTATAGTTGCAACGTAGGCAGAATTGTTTTAACAGATTTTACCGACAAACAAAGCAACAGACTGACTTACAAATACCATTTGCGAGTCCCAACTAAGAAACTAAAAACTATCCTATCTTTATTCTGACACATTTTATTTAGGTGACAGTATTCATAATAATTTCATTGGTGTATACGCGATTATGTTTATTCTTAGCTAACCTAAGGGAGTGGCAGAGTGGATTCTTTGACAAAAATTCCTTTATGGAGATTATGAAGCCATGGGCACAAACAGTCGTCGTGGGCCGTGCACGGTAAGTGGAATAATAGAGGGATCCATTTCTAGCTATGCCCCACACATTTATAGCTATGCCCCACACATTTATAGCTATGCCCCACACATTACTAGCTATTCCCCACACATTTCTAGCTATGCCCCACACATTTCTATCTAAGCCTTGCCCTCTGTATGCATGTTAGAATCAATTCTTATACTTTGAATCCTGAATACCCAGAATCCCAATTTCAAGCTAAATACACAGGTAAGCTGTTGAATATTTTGAAACTAATTAGACTAAGTGCATACTATTCGTACACTCGACAGACCTTTCAATGTTCATGACAGTGGTAATCATGTTTTCAGGTTTGATCTGGACAGTCATCTGAGTAATATACGGTGATTATTGAGCAGGACAAATTGTAATGCTTTTGGCCAGATATAACAAATTCCTAATAATGGAAAGAAGCTTCCAGCAAAAATATTCAACATCTTCCCTGTATAGTTGCTATTTGAATTTGAGATAATGTAATTTTAGTGTTCGAAGGGTTAAAGTACATTCTAAGATAATAACGAGGACAAATTTGTCCAATACCTGTGCTGTCGAGATATTTTTCAACCAGGCTGCTATCTTGTCTTGCGTGACCAACCCTCTATCTGAGTTTAGAGAATATTTCGCCTTTAGAAGCAGTTTTTGAAAAACGCGGCAAAAATATTCATTTTTAAGGCAATGTTGCTAAAAGTTGTTGCTTCTTAGCTTTGGATACCACATCTCTTTGGGGACCCACTGGTAAGCATCCATCCAAATTTGGATTCCCCCCCAATAGAACCAGTTATTAAAAAATATCTTAAGAACAAACATCACTCCACGATAGCGTAGCATTAATTCTTGTGTCTAGCGACTCGGCTAAAGACAGGATTCAAAGGTACTGGTAGTACCTTTTAAGTCTAACAGTTCATTTTGACGCGCTTTCTCACGTAAAGGTGCTTCATGAGGTGATAAATAGAGAATCTGGAACGAGGTCATTTTCATATCACTATTATGGACTGAGGTGAAAATTATCAATTTGCACGAGCGCAAAATTGATAATTTTCAACGAGGTTCATAATATTAGTGATGTGAAAAGTGACCGAGTTTGTGATTTTATTTATCATATAAACTATAATTTTGAAATATTTGCCAATAGTTGCTGATGTGACTTATCTGATTTCTCATTGTTGATTTTCGTGAAATCGATACCGCCGCTGTGACGCATTACTACTTGATAACAGATACTGAATGCGCAGCAAAGTATAGTGACAAACACAAAATCTGGCGATGTCAGCCGTAATCTACACTTTTCTTCTAAGACTATCGCAGAGCCACGGCCATCAATCATTTCTTCGCTGCCGACTGATAAACTGTCAAACGATGACATTTTGCGATGACGTTTCATGAATGACAAATAGTAGTAAACAAATCGTAGTAAAACAGTACCGTGTAGTAATCCCTACGCATCACGCTCACATCAGTCAATGTTTTAATTGGTCGATTTAAATGGGTTGCACACACAACAGCCAATGAAAATACTCCGTTGAATATGGCACGAGTGCTCATACCAAAAAATATGGAACGGGCTAGAAGGCCGGTTTATATGATAAAGCACATTTATGTGTGAAACTAATCAAAATAAACTAAGACTTAAAAGGTACTATCTTTGAATCCTGATTTTATTATCTATGCAGACTAACACGGCTACATACCTATTCTCTAAGATTGAACGCTTCTGTCAGTCTGGAAAGATATTTTTCGTACTTTGGATGTTCTATATAGATAGGTAGGTAACTTCCTTTACAAGGAATGTTTTCTTAAATGAGATATCAGTTTGCTGTTGATTATTCTCTCTGACAGTTTGGGAGGTATACCAATCGGTGTGGTCTGTGTGGAGACCAGAACGGTGGAGCTAACTGTCCCAGCAGATCCAGCCAATATTGACTCGGAGGCAAAGGTATTTTGATATCTACAGTTGTTGTACAGTACAGCTCATAAGTTATCATGTTTCCAAAGCAAATACAGAAACGCGTTAGTTAGTATAATTTTGAACACAATGTAAGAAATATTCTGTTGACTATTTTGAACATAATTGGGTTGGAAAAGGCAGCAGTGTATTCTGATCCAGTTATGTTCAAAACAGTAAACATTTTTTTTTAATTTGTTTTGGAAACGTAAACTTTAGTTATTTCTGAGCGGTACTGTATGTATCCATTTTGTTATGTATAATCTTCTCTAAATAATATCTTCATATTATCAGAATTGAATATTAATGGTGCTTTATATAATTATTTAGATTGATGACGAATTCACCTTTCCAGAGTATCCACCAATCATCTGACGTATGACGTCATAATCATCTCAGTGCGTGTATGATGACGTCACAATCATTATGTCACAAAGGGTTCCATGTCGACCAACACCAAATCTAAAATACACTGACACGTATGAATTGTATGTCTGCAATACTTTGCTATTTAATAAATATGCTGTTGAATATTTTGAAACTAATTTGACTGGGCACCGTTGCTGCCTTAGGCAGCAACGGCACCCAGTCAAATTAGTTTCAAAATATTCAACAGCTTACCTGTATAGTTTTCTTGAAATAGATAGTCGTGGAGTTCAGAGATCGACCGATCCGAACACGATCGAGGTGTGGGTAGAGCTTAGCTAGTGATGGGCAGGACATAGCTAGAAATGGAAAGGTCCATTGCTTTATATATCATACTGCCAGTTACTATATGATATCATTGATACGTATAATCAACTCCTCAAATGAAAGCACCAGTCATATCAGTGAGAATTAAAAAAAAACCACTACATTTTCCGTCCCGTTTTCTGGCTATTTGTAAACCAAATAATAATAACAGCAATGAGTTAGTATCATCCGGAGTATAAGTAAAACAATGTAAAATAATGTTTGAAAATTTTCTGGCGAATTCAATCTCCAGGCATGCCAGGACTGAGACACTGACTAAAATGCTATTAATGAGTTGAATTCTACCAATAACAAGCAGTATTCGCTAAATCTTTGGCTACTAATTTAAATCTGTGGTCAAATTAGACTCCTAATCATAGTTAGCTATACCTAACTAGATTCCCAGTCGAACTTGAAATAGTTAACTAGCTAGTCAACTATAGTCGACCGAGCACCCGAGCTCGGTTCAGATTGTTGGTGCGAAATTTGCGTAAATTTCAAAATGGACACATCGCTTAAGGCATCACTGTCTCCTCTCAATCCAATTATGTTCAAAATATTCAACAGAACATTTCTTACTAACTAGCATGTTTCTATTTTGGCTTTGAAACATAGCTTATTTATGAGCTGTACTGTACAGTGTTCATTATAGACTGTACATAGCTTTCTAAATCGAGATCTGTCCCTGAATTTCAACTTTCAATAAAATCTTACTTCCCAATTATTCAACATCCTAGCTGCCATGAATTTGCTGCGAGGTTTACTTCCTTCATCGTAGTACTTGCAGTACTAAGCGTATTTAAGTCATAGCTGGGATGTTTCTGTTATAGGTACTCCAACAAGCTGGGCAGGTCTGGTTTCCAGATTCTGCCTACAAGACAGCCCAGGCCATTAAGGACTTCAACAGAGAAGAATTGCCATTGATTATCTTCGCGAACTGGCGAGGGTTTTCTGGCGGGATGAAAGGTAGGTTACATCTGCATGTGATCATGTGCGTGCGTGCGTGCGTGCGTGCGTGCGTGCGTGCGTGCGTGCGTGCGTGCGTTGGAATGGAATGGAATGGAAGCTTGATGGCAATGTTCCCAGTAGGTGCTAATCTTGCCTATCTCTCCTCCACCTATAAAGAGTTGGTTGTTACCTGAAAAAGCATAGATATTAAATTTTCTCTTAATTGTGTATTCCCAGAGCCTGGTTTAAGTATGAAACATGCTGATTATTTTTTAAAACAACTTCACAGAAAACTGTTGCTGTGTAGCCCTTACTACTCTGATGTCAATATTCTATCTTTTACTCTGTCAATATCAAAGAAACTGGTGTACATTTTTCAACAATTTCGCTGTAAGATGTTGCTGTCTATGACAGCACCATCTCCCACCAAATTTGTTGGAAAATGAACACCAGTTGATCTTTTAATTTAATTAAAAAATTTAAAATTTTGACACCAGAGTTAATCAGTGTAATCACATCACAAACCATCGAAGGTCTTGGGAAATGTACATTTGCGAGTCAAGATAAGAATATCTTTGACAATTTACCACTGGAGTAACTGGCTTGATAAGAAAGCCGGTCATTCCAGTGCTAAATTTACAAAATAGTCTTCTCTTGTCGATTAACTAGGAAATCACTAAGCAAAAATCTAAATTTTCCTGAGAAATCTTGACCATTTAAGAGTTAATGTAATATGATTTTTTTTGTTTCCATCTCAAAGTTATTCAAAATCTATACATTGAATCATTCTTTTCTAGATATGTACGACCAAGTTGTAAAGTTTGGTTCGTATATCGTTGATGCCTTGCATGAATATGGTCAGCCAGTGCTTATATACATTCCACCATACGCTGAACTGCGTGGAGGAGCATGGGTAGTCGTGGATCCCACAATTAATCCCACTCATATGGAGATGTACGCTGATGAGCTATCAAGGTATATACACTGTAGCTTGCAAACAATAGGCTGTTAGAGTATCAGAGCCAAACTGAAACTTATTGAGAAACTAGCTTGTAAACGATGGTCTGTTTAACTCTTTAATGACCAAATTTGGTCATGAAAATCTAAATATTTGTTAATTGAATGTCCATTTGCCGGCCGAGAGAAGACTATTTTTGAAAATTGACCACTGGGATGGCTGGCTCGGTAATTCACTTTGAAACCTATTGACAGATTGGACTATGTTTTATAATACCATCGAGTTTGAAATTTCATTCAAGTATCAAGTCCATGATTGACTGGATTTGTATGATTAAAATTTAATTTGGAATCATCCTGATCCTCATCAACCCTATCAGCATGAAGCCGGCCAAAACTGGCCTCTAGAGTCCATGTGTAGGCCAAGAGTAGACTATTTTTGAAAATATATCCCTAGAATGACTGACTCGGCTCGATAACCGAGCCAGTCATTCCAGTGGTAAATTTTCAGAAGTAATCTCTGTCTGCAAAGGGAAATTCAATAATCAAATATATTAATTTTTTAGACCAAATTTAGTCATTGACGGTTTAAATCCAATATGCGCACACAATTGATGCTGTCTATGCAAATTCAGGCTGTTATAGCTTGTGTAACAGTTTGTTTTGAAGTGGGAAATGTTTTTAAATTCTTTCAATGATCTTGTTAAATTAATTTGTAACTTTCAATTCTATTTTAATGTTTTCAAAATTGTATTCGGGCAATTATAATTTATTGCCTATTTACATATTTATGTCTGTAAATCTTTCGCAGAGGTGGCGTTTTAGAACCGGAAGGTACCGTCGAGATTAAATTCCGTAGACAGGATCTCGAGAAAACGATTCGACGGCTCGACCCAGAATGCTATCGGTTACAACAGCAGCTTACCCAACCGAATATCCCTCAGCAAGAGGAGATGGACATTGAACAGAAACTGAGTAAATGTGTGGAGTTATTGTTGCCGATCTATCACACCGTCGCTGTACAGTTTGCTGATCTTCACGATACACCAGGCAGGATGGAGGAGAAGGGAGTTATCACTGTAAGTGGTCAATCTTTGGAGGAAATTAACTGTTTATCCCTTTATAGCTGGCCAAAACCAGCGTCTCCAGTGGTCTTTAGGAATGTCCATTTGCAGGTCAAGAGAATACTATTTATGAAAATATAGCACTGGATGATTGGTTTGATAACTGAGCCAGCCATTCCAGTGGGAAATTTTCAAACAGTATTCTCTTGGCCTGTAAATGAACATTCAGTGTGCAAATATTTCTATTTTCTTGACTAAATTTAGCCATTAAAGGGTTAATGACCAAACCATCGAAAACTGTCCCCTGCAATGGTCTTGAGGAATCTCCATATACAGAACAAGAGAAGACTATTTTTGAAAATTTAGCGCTGTAATGACTGGCTCCGTTATCAAGCCAGTCATTCCAGTGTTAAATTCTCAAAAATAGTCTTCTCTTGGCATGTGAATGGACCTTCACTGAACAAGAATTTTGATGTTCTACTCTTGACCATAAAATGTGTAATGGTCAAGAAAATCTAAATTTGTATTTTATTAATGTCTATTTGCAAATCAGGAAGGAAACTTACCAGTTCAATGATTGGCTCAGTTGTCAAGTCAGCCATTGCAGTGGTAAATTTTCAGAAATAGTCATCTAGTCTAGCCCTGTAAATAGAAATGGCTCGAGACAACAGCAGAGACCATTTTTATGAAGTTTGACCATTAAATGGTTAAGTAATGACAAATATTTTAACCATCTAATGGTTAAATTTGGTCAAGAAAATGTGTATATTTTCCTTGTTGAATGTCCATTTACAGGTCAGGAGAATACAATTTTTGTAAATTTATCACGAATGACTGGCTCGGTTATCGAGGCAGTCATTCTCTGTAAATCATCACACATACACACCCCCACCCCACCGCTCTTCCATAGCTTTGATCCATGTCTATATCGTGGTAACAGTCAAATGTCAGAAGTCTTAGCATATTTTCAGGTTTATTATACATACCATTAGATAGTATGCAGGCAAACATTTGACCCACATCTAATGTAAAAGAGATTCCGAAATTCAACGTTGATATTTTATCTGTTATAGATTTAACACAATGTTTACAGTAATTTGCCATACTCATTTGATTTATAAGTTTTCTCCCAACCTGCTACGATTTTTGTGCAAGATTAATAAAATAAATAAAAATCTTGCTACAGCGAGATTAGCTCACGAGACTTCATTGTTTCTGCATTCAGAATTCGTAATTTAATAACGTATAATAGCATTTATAGTTTTTGAGTGCATAATATTATCTGGCAACATTTGTGGATGCATGTTGTTTAGTCAACAATTGAAAAATAGCGACTGCCATAAATTTAACGCTGTCTCATTTATGACTTGCTTTTATAACTTGGTGGGGTGTTGACCTAAGATGTTGAGGCAAACATATGGGCATTTATAAACTTGTCTGTTGTACACATCCCCCTTCTTGGCCTGACTAAACTGGTAACAATGTATAGGTTATATACCTGACAATATGGTAGTTTATTTGAACAACATCAGAATTTGAGACAGATAGGATCAATAATTCCTGTAAAATAGCCATGCAGAAACAGATAAGCAAATAAATAGAGATCCAAATATAATACCCCTCACCTGAGGGTAGCAATAATATGATTGGTGATTATGATCGTCATATAAATGATGCTATCAATGGAGATAAAAGTAGTTATGATGATGATGATGACAAAGCAGAAATTACTATTCAGTCTACATAGCTAGAGTGTGCATGCATGCATTGCAATCTAGTTATTCTTGTATGATGTGTCATTTACATTACAGTCTGTCTTACAATGGCGAACGAGTCGTCAATTCTTTTACTGGCGTTTACGAAGACTGCTTCTGGAACAACAGTTGAAGAAGAAAATGCGAAAGGTCACTAGCGGCTTGAGTGAGGGCCAGTTAGATGCCATGTTGGGCCGATGGTTTGTCGAGGATCGAGGTGCTGTTAATGTAAGTTTTATGTGAGAGGAGCTTTAGCTATATACTAGGTACATACTTGTTTCTCTAGCCCATATGAATAATAAGTGATTTACTATCTTATTCTCAACAATGTGTACAATGGCTCGACGTCTGCACCTAAGCTGAAGCAGGTATGGTAAATAAACAGAACTCGGCATTCTAATTTAGACTGAATAAATGTACCCGGATTTCATTGCTCAACTATGAACACTTAAAAGTGACAAGTTAACACTTTAACCCTCAAATTTGTTTTTTTAAATATTTCTGAAGACCACTGAAGAAGCCATTTTTAGCTGATATGAGGGTTAAAGGGTTAATATTGCAGCACTGACTATCGCAATGAGATTTTGTATTGAAAACTGGTGTGTAATGTGTGAAAGTGGTCGATTATACAAATGATGACTGCTTATCTTCCTGTTTTCAGGCTTATCAATGGGAGAATGATGCATCGGCCGTGGAATGGCTAGCAGAGCAGGCCAGCGATGAACCAGGAGCGAAGACCAGTATACTGATGGAGAATCTACAGTGTTTACAGAGGGACCATGTATTACACCAAGTCAGAGAGTAAGTAGCATAAAGCATAATACTCAACACATTTATGTAATAGCTAGGCAAAACTCTTGGTCCAGCTAAGTTCTTCAAAATTGTCCTGACGCTTTGACATGCAGAATCAGTCCCAGTATGTTTAACCTTTTCACAGATGAATTCCAAATATCTCATTTACAAGTCAACAATACACTCAGAAAAACTGTTGAATATTTTTTTGGAAATTAATTTGCCTGAAAGCTGTTGCTGCAATGCCTTCCAGCCACAGTAATTTCACAGTAGTTACCAGAATAAGTTTTATATCGTTAAGAATCGACCTTTTCAGCGATTTGTCAGTGAAAGGGTTAATAATGGGGAACAGCTGTCAGGGGCTGGGCTGAATTCATGAAAGGGCCTTACTTGCGTGTATAGAAATGGGTGTAGATAATGTGAGTGTCAAATGCAACATTTTGATTGTTCTGCTGTCCATTTTCTGTCAAGCCTAAGCTAAGCATGTCTTATGAATATGGCCCCAGGATGATAGGAAGTGTGGAAGACACACTAGTTAGTGCCTATGCCTATGTTCTTGAATGCATGGTTTAAATGGTTGGAATGCATGGTTTAAATGTGTGTGGTATTCCTCCTATGAATATAGCCCCAGGATGATAGGAAGTGTGGAAGACACACTGGTTAATGCCTATACCTATGTCCTTGAATGCATGGTTTAAATGGGTGTGGTATTTCTCCTATGTACTGTTTGTGGCATTTGCTGCATGTGAGGAGATAGACGGGGTTCCTTGTTTGGCAGTTGCCAAAGGTTTTGGCGGTGCAGGTTCATGTGCACACGCCTGCATAACCACGCAGATTGCACTTGGGTATGCTTATGTGTAGATGTGCGTGTGTTTGCACGCCCACATATCCGTGCACCATTATGCCATTGTCTAGGTGGACACTGTTACAGAGCCATGTTTTGTGGTGCCGATGCTACTGGTTCATCGGTGCGACACCATCTAGTGGCCCTGTCCTCTGCAATGTAGGATCCACTGCTGATGAGCTGGCCGTGTTATGAACATTTGCTTGGTTGCCCCCTTGTTGGGTGACCTAGGCGGCGGTAGTGTCCATGGTGGATGGTGCAAGGAGTAGCTCTGTGCCGGCAGAGTCCAGGGTTAGTGCTGGTAGGATGGTGGAACTACTACCTCCTTTTCTGGGCCTGGCATGTTTGTGGTCGTAGAACTCTGGTGATTAAAGGGTACTAACAACGTAGTGTATCGGATTGACTTCTCTATTAGTCTAATGCTTGTTCTTTCTGTGAGACCAAAAGTCTGAATGATCTGAGCTCTACAAGTCGGCTCCTTTTATACTCTCCCCCCTGCCGACCGGAAGTAGGTTTGGATATGCCCCAAAAAGTACATATTTGTACCATTTTTAGCGGTTCACCAGTTTTTGGCGGTGCTAGGACAAGCCCGTTTCGCAAATTTTTGGCAGTGCACCATGATTTGGCGGTACAGGGATTTTTTGGGAGTGCACATTTTTGGTATGGCAGGGAAAATTTCTGGCAGTGCACTTGATGAATGTGATCACTTATAGGCTGACATCGTCACCTGTAGGCTGACGTCACAATCTTAATTGACCAAAATACTGTCTAACCTGTAATAGTCCAGCTATATGAATTGTATGTCTTTACTGTTTAATAAACATTCTGTTGAATATTTTGAAACTTAGGAGCCATAGGCAGCAACAGCTCCCAATCCAATTAGTTTCAAAATAAAAAACAGGTTAGCTGTATGGTTACCATCAAAATATATAAATCGATCCCAACGCACGCAAAGCATTGGCAGAGCTTAGCTAGAGATGGGAGGGGGGTTATAGCTAAAAGTGGATCCATTGAGTTGCTAACACTAACCCTAAACATCGTAAGGACACCAGTTACTATAAATAAAATAATTGCATAATTCTGTTTGTTACCATGCAGGCTGATCGCGCATAGCCCCGAGGTTGCCATGGATTCAATAGTACACATTACGCAGCACATGACACGTACACAGCGAGCAGAGGTCTCGCAAATTCTCGCGAGTATGGATAAAACATAACCATGCAAAGATGATAAATAATTAAAGTGCTGGTTATTACTGCTTATACTGTATCTATAATATTTTAGGCAGCAAAACATTTCAGTCAAAATAGTTTCAAAATAGTTTCTCGCTGTTCAAAAACGGTTCCTATTATGTTGTCTTGAAATTGAGATATTGGAATATCAGGTTTGAGAATTTAACACTTGAAAATCTGGTGCCTCAAATTCAAGACAGATATACAGGAATATTTTGAAATTAATTTGACTTGAAGCTGTTGCTGCCATAGGCAGCAACAGTTTCAAGTCAAATTAATATCAAAATATTTAGCAGAATGTTCATTGCCTCATTAACAAGTTAAGGGACAGGGTATTACTATGCAATCCTTTATGTTTTGAGGAGAGCTGGTCAAACGCATAGTAATTTTCTGTTTGAAAACAGTTGCTACGAGCTGTTCCTTTCTCAGCCAGTATTAATTCAACATATTGATTTGTACTGCAAGCCTGTTTACAGGGTTTGTATGAACGGTATAGCTGAATAACGCGAGTTCATGTTAAGAGATCCATACCAGCAGTAATAAGAATAACGCGCGCACCAAAGAGTGTATTGATTACTGATATTGTACATGATTGTATAATGATTTAAATACAATTTCTAGCCAGTTTTCAGCAATGGATGAATCTAATCTGTCACTCAGGGATATGATGTCATAACCAATTACGTCACATGGTGGCTTTATTGTTGAATATTTTGAAACTAATTTGATTGGGTGCTGTTGCTGCATAGGCAGGAACAGGACCCAGTCAAATTAATTTCAAAATATTCAACGGCTTATCTGTATAGTTACGTTGAAAATGGGGAGTCTCGGAGGTCAGGGTTCAAATTAAATAAATCGATCCCAACACGCTAAACGCATGGGTGGAGCTTAGCTAGAGATGGGCCTGGCACAGGTAAAAGTGGATTCATCCATTAAATTGACCATGTTGTATAAGTTGGTTATTTAATTAATTCTAATATAGAGACTATTATTCTTGAGGGGGTTGGAGGAGGGAGGAAATATAAACTAATTTTCACACAAGAAAGAATTAATACTTATTCATGTATTTATGATGTGGGGATTAATTTCTAGGTGGAATTGTTGCTTCAATTCTCTTCTTATTCTTTTAAATTTGAGAATCTAATTAGTGTCCTCACTAGACCAGAAATATAGGGGCCAATGGAACGAGAAGAGATGACTTGTTTATTACTATAATTGGTATGATTATTTCCCCGCTTTTGCGAAATGGTGGAATTGTATTGTAGCTTTCATCCATGCGTCCATGGGAAGGTTACCTATGGTAGTAAGGAAATGCGCGCTACTATATGGGTCAGTCCATCCATCATTCGTCTGTCCATCCATCTATCTTTTTGACTGTGTGCCTGTCCGTCTGTGCAAATTTGGGGTTTTATTTCGATATTTACTTTTGCTTGGGGTATCGTGACAAAACTTCATGGGAAGGTTGTCTATATTAGTAGAGAAATGCAGGTTATTTCGTGGGTCAGTTAATCTGTCCATCCATCTGACTTTCTGACTGTATGCCCGTCGGTCCGTGCAAATTTTGGATTTTCGTTCAATAACTACTTTTGCATGGAGTATCTTGAGGAAACTTCATGGGAATTCTCATTGTTTATTAGTTACAGTTTTTATTCATAATCATTATTCCATTTGATAGGTGTGTTTATCCACTCATTTATCCAAACCAGTGTGATTATGTCATCCTACTAAGATGGCTGCCATTGCGGGAGGATCATTTGATTTATATCATCTCGTTTGTTACAATTGATAGTAATACCAAATGAATTTGTCTCTAGATAGCTATATGTGTCTTTATTATGGTGGCATTAGACCTTGTTATCATATTACTGATATTATATTTTATTTTGTTATTTGTTGTGAATGGTATTGAGAATTAGCACTACATCGTTCCAGGCAGGGTGCCTATTGGCCATTCCAGGACTGACATTCAAGTATTTCCATTTCTTGTCAACCATAAAAGAAATTTAAAGAATATTTTAAAATCAATTTTTCAGGAAGCCTCATTGCAATTGATTGCTTCCAGGTAAATTAATTTCAAAATATTCAACAACATTTTGCAAATATTGTAAACAGTAAACAGTGTCCTCTTTCTCCTCCAGAGAGCGCATTGTTTGCTTTAATGAACAGAATTGATGGTTAATATTAAACCCCTCTTGTGTCAACAGCACCTCAAAGTGCTCAAAATGCTCCTTCTACAAAATTAACCGTTTAATGGTCAAGATTTTTGTTTAATCCCATCATTGATCTATTTCTTTCATCGGGCCGCTGTACGGTCAAAAGTCTGTATTTTGGAAACGATGTTGCTGAAAGATTTTGCCCTTACATTTTAGTTTTTCACCGCAAAACTGACATTTATGTCTTCGGGGCCCCCACAGACAAACATAAAACGAAGGGCAGACAAATCGCGCCATTAGAGTAATTGAAAAATTCTTCAAAAATGTCTTGAAAACAATGTTGTTGTAAGCCGTTGCTGTTGCATTTTATCCTTTGGTCAGAAAATTGGCAAATGTACTCGGGACCCCATGGGCAAAATTCCACCAAAGTTTGGCGAGGATTACACCCGTTGAAGCTGAGTTATTGAAGAATACATGTTGCATTTTAGCGTTTGACTGTGAAATTTGCATATGTATTTGGGATGCCACTGGCATGCTTCCATACAAATTTGCAGATGATCCCTCCAGGAGAACCGGAGTTATTCAAACATGTCTTAAGAACAACAACAAGAAGAAGCACTCACATTTATACTTGCGTCTAGCGATGTAGGTAAAAAGAATTTGTTTGCTCTAATTGCTGACTAGGACTGTTTGATAAATATATCACCAGAATTGACAAGACTAAAGGTTAATAGTCAAGAAATTCAAAAATTTTGCATAGTTTGTGTCCATTTGAAGACTTTTTTTTTTAATTTACCAGTGGAACGACTGGTTCGTCATTTCAGTGGTAAATTTTCAAAAATAGACTTGTCTTGGCCTGCAAATGAATCTTTTTATACTTGCTGAGGGATATTAGCTGGGTCTTATAAAGGGTAGTAAGACCTGGAAGCCTTATGGTTAGCTACTAGATCCAGACAAGTATAAGTACCATTATAGTACTGCTATTATTCTGTATTAAGTATCTTAAAGAAACAGTTCAGCTTTAAGGAGCTTGTATCGCAAGGCAGGTCGTCTCACAAGAATGCTTGACATAATAATAATAATAATAATAATAATAATAATAATAATAATAATGATGATAGAGCTCAAACTAACAAATTATTTATTTAAGTTGCTATCCGGTGCATGACATATTTATTTATTACTGTTTTTTCAATGATACCAGTGCCATAGGGCTATGTTTTCACTTACTGAAGTGCTATCAATCCGTATTCATTTTCTTTTTATTGTTGATATTTTTTGTATATTTTGTAAGATATATGATATTTAATTCAAAAGAAAGATACAATTGCAATACAATTAATTACATATAAATTTAAATAATGTTTTTTTCTACATTGAGATATTAAATTACATGACATTTGTATAGTCTGATGATTATGCTGTGCTCTGCAGATGCAGTAGTCTAAAAATATATTGTAGCTCCAATCAGAACTTTGTGGCCACAGTTTCTTGTCCGCAGCGAGAGCCATTGGCTCCCTCAGGTCCTTCAGGTTCATCAGTCTAGCTAGTCTGTCTGCTTTTAGTCATCAGTCTAGCTAGTCTGTCTGCTTTTAGTCATCAGTCTAGCTAGTCTGTCTGCTTTTAGTCATCAGTCTAGCTAGTCTGTCTGTTTTTAGTTATGCGCATAGCACACTTAGCCGGTTTATGCAGTGGCGTGAGCTGTATAGATGTTGGCAATGAGTACAGCAAATGGGAAGGCTTTCTGTGCAGTGGTGCCTTATGGTATTCTAAGAACATGGCCAAACAGTGACCATCTTTGTTGGACCACTTTGACTGACAGTGGGACTTTATTGCACATAGTATATGTATAGCACGTCCTTGGTGATTATACTGTTCGGCCAGCGATGCTGGACTATATAACGAAGGTCTCTGCAGTGACAGGCTTAAGCTTATCTAGAACTGCTTTCACAGCTGCCCAGATGTTACAGTTGTACAGCAGGATACATCATACAAGAGTACTTTTTGGCCAGATGGATCTGTATGGCCTACTACTACCCCCTAAGTCTTTGTCCACCACATTTAAGTGATAAGAAAATCAAACCACAGACTGATAAAAAATGTTTAAAAAGTAACATGACCAAATCTGATGGACACAGACTTTTGGGACAGAGAGTAATGGTAATTTTCCTTTACAACTCGCCTCTAATTGATGCCCGGTGTTTTTTTGAGAATGGTGTTGTTAAGAGATGTTAGCCATTCTAAATATGTATATTAGTTTTTTTCCACATGATCTTAGAAAATTTATTTGAAGTGAGCGCGAGACATGGAAACTGGACATGTATTTCAAGGTACAGATCTTGTTCACCGTTTACTGGTTTAACCAACCAAACCGGTTTCTGCAGTGGTCTGGAGAAATGTACACTTGCAGATCAGCTCGGTAACAGCCAGTCATTCCAGTGGTAAATTTTCAAAAAAAATATTTTGACTTACAAATGGATGATTTCTTTTCTATTAAATAATTCAGTTTCTTGGCCAAATTTGACCATTAAAGTTTTAAATACGTAACCTGGTGAGAAATCTTACAGTACAGCTCAGAAATAAACATGTTTTCAAAACATTCTAGGCAGCAATATCTCCCAATCTAAATATGGTCAAAATATTCAACAAAACATTTACATTCAAAATTGTACTAAGATGTTTCTGGGTTTTTTGATTTTGGAGACATGTTAAATTATTTCTTAGCCATGTTATCTGGAGTTATTTTGAAAGTACCAGTACTCTGATACCAGTAATCATAGTGCCCATTTAGCATTGGGTTACTGTTATTGTGTTTGGTAATGGTTATTTTAAAGTGACCATTCAGCTTTAACCTGTCAATTTGTTCATGAAAATTAAAAAATGTTCATAGAAAATGTCCTCTTGCAGACAGAGATTATTTTTGAATGTTTACAACTGCAGTAATCTTCAGAAATGTCAATTTGCAGGGCAAGGAGGGTATTTATGAAAATATATCACTGGAATGACTGGTTCATATATCAGTCATTCTAGTGCTAGATTTTCCAGAATGATCTCTTGGCCTGCAAATGAATGTTTCTCATGACTACTGCAGAGACATGTTTTTCCTGACCTGACTTAACCCCTTCCATGCTGAAGCTGGCCTCTGCAGTAGTCTTGCAGAATGTCTATTTGCAGTCCAAGAGAATACTTTTTTTTCTCAAAATTTACCACTGGAATGACACCGAGACAATAATTCCGGCGGTAAATTTTCAAAAATAGCATTCTCTTGGAACTGCAAATGGACATCTAATAAGCAATATTATGATTTTCTTGACAAACTTTAGGCATTAAAGGGTCAAATTCCACACATTTGTCGTATTCTGTGTATGCCATCAGTATATAATTATGTTTAATAAGAACAAATACATGCTATTGTGATATTACTAACTATGAGTTTGTTTTCAATTTATATTTGCGATTCATAACTAATAAGTGTAATTTAAGTCAGGCTGTTGGTTTGTCTGTCTGTCAGATCTTTGACATTTCAGACAAATGCGCCTAAGTCGCAACTATAGCGTGTTACATCGGTAGAAAGACTGGATTTTTAATGAGCCGACAGTCAGTAAATCCAGTTTTAGCTATGACTCAACTAACTCTAGCTAAGCTCCACCCACTGTTTGCCCCTGTAAGGTATCGATCGAACCCTGTACTCTGAATCTCAATTTCCAAAAATCTATACAGATAAGCTGTTGAATATTTGGCAGCAACAGTACCCAGTCAAAGTAGTTCCAAAATATTCAACAGCATGTTTATTAAATAGTAAAGACATACAATTCGTATAACCTGACGGACTATTAAACGTTTGAGACAGACTAAATCGAGTCATTCATGCCGTAATTGATTATGACAGCAGCCTACACGTCGCGCAGTTGATCATGTCATATGATTGACTGAGAAACTGGATTCCTCAATTAGATTACAAAGGTCTCTTAACGTAAATTTTCAATCCTGACAGCATAGTATTGGATGTAACTTTATATAGGATTGTTTATTAGCATGTGGCCTATTTAACACTTAAATGGCAAAGCCAGTCAAACCCCTCCTCTGCAGTGGTCTTGAGGAATCGATCCATGTGCAGGAGAAGATTGTTTTTGAGAATTTCTCTCGATAACCGTGCCACTCATTACAGTGGTAAAGTGTAAAAAATAGTCTAATCTGCCTGAAAAAGGACATTCAATAAGCAAATATACACCTGTGCAAAAGTTAAGCACCAGCAAACACAATAGAACGTAGAAACATGATGGTACAGCTAGGCTGCCATACTTTTTGTCCCCGCGTTAGCTGACATAATTCCAAGTACGAAATGCACATGCATGCATGACTTCACGCCGCTTGATGTCCGTGCGTGGCGGGAAACAGCACACGTGTTCAGTTATGTAAAAGTCCAGTTTGAGGTGTAGAACATTACATACAGATTTAGGCGACAAGATTAGGACTTTTGTGTTCATGACCGTGGTTTATTTGTACAGAGAGAATTAGCTCTTGATTGTGAACCGCTATGGCAAGACGAAGGTTAAGTGATCGTGTGAAATGGCAAATCATAGGCATGCATACCACTGGTATGTCATGCAGAGAGATTGGCAGACAGCTGAACATTAACCATACTGTAATCAGTCGTTTGATTGCAAAACATGGGCAAACTAACGAGGTGAAGGACAGGCCTAGATCTGGAAGACCGAAGAAGACTACGGCCCGTGATGATCGAGCCCTAGTACGCCTTGTTAGGAGATCTCCATTCACCAACAGCAGAGTGCTCAGCCAGCAATGGGAAACGCGCAATAGAGTGTCAATGTGTACCGTCAAAAGGAGACTGTATGCTGCTGGCATGAAAGCTAGGAGACCTGTCAGACGTCCTCTCCTCACTGCACACCACAAAGAGGAGCGTCTGAGGTGGTGCAACGAAAGAAGACACTGGAACATGAGATCCTGGAGACGGGTACACTGGTCCGATGAAAGTCGGTTCCTGCTTCATGCCACAGTTTGTCGAACTCGTGTATGGAGGTCCAGACGCACGGCGTACGACCAACGTAACATCATGGAAGAAGTTCCATTTGGTGGAGGTTCCGTTATGATATGGGGGTGCATCTCATTTGATTGTAAGCTGGATCTGTTGACTGTACCTGGAACACTAAATGGACAAAGATATCAAGATTCCATACTGGATAGAGTTGTGGTCCCTCATTTTGTAAATCATGCACCTGGAACCCACCCTATATTCATGGATGACAACGCCCGACCACATCGTGCTAGAGCTGTGCATGAATACCTCCGCCAGAATGCCATCGAAACCCTACCATGGCCAGCAAGGAGCCCTGACATGAACCCTATTGAGCATATCTGGGACATTCTGGGAAACATGGTGAGAAGGAGGGATCCTCCTGTGCAGAACCTACAGGAATTAACAGACGCACTCCATCTTGAATGGCAACGAATACCACAATGGCGTATCAGTGGGTTGGTGACCAGCATGAGACGTCGTGTCCAGGCCGTCATCCAGGCACAAGGTGGATATACCCGGTATTAATAATGACAGTCTCAAACTCGTGCACAGATGTTAAACTTCATTTTCAGACACCATTAATACTGTAGGGCAATAGTTGTCAGTTGTGTCAACGTAACCATATTCAGGCCTCGTTTTCAAGTTCAAACAAAAACATAGTGTTTCCCCACCATCATAATCAGCATTCCTCTAGTTGCATTATTACCTCTTGCACTAAGATGGATGGGTACATAAATGTTTATGCTATTGCTTTCTTCATAGCACATGAATATACCCTCGCATGTGCGTAAAAATAGGGTGGTGCTTAACTTTTGCACAGGTGTATATTTAGATTTTCTTGACCAAAATTGAGCCACTAAATGCTTATTAAGTCAGGTTAACTTTAATAAAAAATTTTCTTAATGAATTGAATTGAACAATCAGATTACTGTATACGAGATTGAAACTTTACTACACGAGTTATTCCAGGAAAGCTTGGTTGAAATAGAAGATGCAGTTCCCAAGTTCTTAATCCTTTAACACTGAAGCTGCCCCACAAACGGCCGCTGCAGTGTTCCTGAGAAGAAATGTCCATTTGCAGAAAAAGAGAAAACTTTTTGAAAATTTACCAATGGAATACCAATTTTTACAAAATACAAAATTTACCAATGGAATAACCGAGCCAAAGTCATTCCAGTGATTAGTTGTCAAAAATAATCTTGGTCTTTTAAAGTTGGAGGGTTAATGGTAACCCATTAACCCTCCAATTTTAAAAGACCAAAAGATTATTTTTGATAATTTAGTGGAAATTTAAGAAAATCTCTGATGTTCATCTATCAAAGAAATTCACCAATCAGATTCAGGGACGTTTCCAGAAGCTTGTGTCCATATCCTTAGCAGGAGTTTTTTTATGTACACTAACTAACCATTTTAATATTTTCTTATTGAATGTCCATTTACAGGCCAAGAGAATACAATTTTTGAAGATTTATCACTGGAATGACTGGCTCGGCTATCGAGCCAGGCATTCCAGTGGTCAATTTTCAAAAATTGTATTCTCTTGGCCTGTAAATAGACATTCCACAAGACCATAGCATAGGCCGGTTTTGGCCGGTATGTCCATTAAAGGGGTAACCAACCTGTCGGACTCTCATCAAACTTAGCAAGTGACCACGTTATAGTAAAAGCTAGCTTGGAATGAGCTTCAGTAATGTCTGTTTAAAATTTATCTCTGGACGATCCAAGCAGATCTTAGCATAAGCTTTAATCAGCAATGTCTGTCTATAAAGTTGCTCGAAATATCTTCTGCAAGTCTTGCAAAATGAAAGTTGTTGCATCAATGATTTTCAGTCAAATTGTTATCAAAACATTATCTAGTGAAAATTATATCAGCAGCTGATTATTTTGAGAACAATGTGATAGAAAGCTGTTACTACTATAGGCAGCAACAGTTTTCAGTAAACTTGTTATAAATATGTTTTCACTTGTACCATAGCAGACATACAACTGGTATTGAACTATGCTAGGCACTTAGTATGCGCTCACCGTGGAAACCAGCAGAAGAATGACTAACATCAGCATTATGAGAATGGTTTTATACCAATAATTGCGCACCGGCGAAGATAAGTCTGAAACAAGAGACCCAAGGGCCTTAATGCTCACCTGAACAATTAGTATTTGAACCATTAGCATTTGAAGACAAAATATTTTTTATTCGGCAACAGGACATAAAATACAAAACTGGAAATTCAGTACAATAGATATTCAGCAGGAAATTAATGATGAATGCTGACCACACAATCGGATTGAACCTTCCATCTAGCTAATACAAAAATCCAATATGGCCATCAAATTCAAAATTTTGATTGGTCCATGACCCATGTTTTATCAATGATCACGTTCTCCTGAACAAACTTTAATCACCCTTAGTTATCGATGAAATTAAATCGAATGAGTTTCCGCCTAATCCGTACAGCAGTTCCCGTGATTTCATTTTGGAAAACAAGATGGCCACCGAAACAAGCTGTTAATGATTAGCATTTTAAGCGATTTCAAGGCATTTTTCGGAAAATTCAAAATGGCCATCAAACAAATTGGCCAATCAAAATCCTGTATACCAGCTCTAAACCATATAACTCTAGGGCCCTTCCAGCCGAGTTTGCTTGAAATCGGCCAAGTGGTTAATGAGAAGACAACCGATTTTCAGAAATTTTCTGAAAATTCAAGAGCCGCCAGAAAATTTACCAATAAAAATTCTGTACACCAGTTCTGAAACCTACTCGTCTAGTATCTTTCCAGCCAAGTCTGGTTGAAATTGCCCAAGCATTTAATGAGGAGTAGCATTTTAAATGATTTCCCACTTTTTCGGAAAATCCGAGATGACTGCCAAAAAAGTTGATCAATCACAATTCTGTAGACAAGTTTACCACTCTAAGGTCCTCCCAACCGAGTTTGCTTGAAATCGACCAAGAGGTTATTGAGTAGGCTTTTAAATGATTTTCAGAAAATCCAAGATGGCCACCAGAAAAATTAACCTATCAAAATTGTCTGAAACCTACCACCAGCTTTGAGTCGAGTCTGGTTGAAATTTCCCAAGCAGTTAATGAGGAGTAGCATTTTAAACGATTTCCCATTTCTTTAATATTCAAGATGGCCGCGAAAAAAATAGACCAATCAAAATTCTGTATACAAGTTCTGAAGCGTACCAGGCTAAGGGTCCTCCCAACCAAGTTTGCTTGAAATCGACCAATTGGTTAACGAGTAGGCTTTTAAATGATTTCCAGATATTTTTAGAAAATCCAAGATGGCCACCGGAAATATTCACCAATCAGAATTCTCATTAGAAGTGTTGAAGCCTACAAGGATAGAATTAGTCCACCCAAGTTTCATTGAAGTCGGGTCATTTATATTGGAGGAGTAGCATTTTAAATGATTTTTGGAAAACACAAGCTTGTCACCAGAAAAATTGACCAATCAAAATTCTGTATAGAAGTTCTGGATATTATCATTCTTGGTCTATCACCATGATCCTTCCAGCCAAATTTGGTTGAAATCGGTCAAAGCATAAATGAGATGCGATTTGACGGATGGACAACGGATGGCCTCCATGGCATAAGCTCACTGGGCCCTTTGCGCTATGTGAGCTAGTAATGGCGCCAGCAAATATCTATCTAGAATTCCTAGTTACTGTCCATAAATAACAAGTCCTAAATTTAGTTATAATACGTATCTTTTAACAATTAATGAGAACTTTAAGGAAATGCTACACAAATGGATGCAGATGGCAATCACTATGGCGTTGTGCTCATGTCTCTGAAGGTGAGCTAATATACTGGAATACTGTAAATAAGTTTATAGATACTGTTAAGTATTTTGATCAGTCATTTTGAATTTTGAGAAATTAAATGTAATCGTGTGATATACGATAGATTTAAAAAGAATGACAATATCTATAAAATGATTATGGTAGTCCCGTTATGCTGAGATGTGCATGGATTGGCCAGATATGAATTTTAACCCTTACCACTGGTGACAAAACTTTAAATTTTCAAATTAAATTAAAAAGATAAACTGATGTTAATTTTTTCAACAAATTTGGCGGAAGATGGTGCTGTCGTAGACAACATCTTTCACCAAAATTGTTTAAAAATATATACCAGTTTCTTTGCTTTTGACACAGTAAAAAATAGATTGACATCAGTGTTAAGGGTTAAGCGGACTTTTGTTTGATGAGAGTCCTCCAGGCTGTTCTTGATATTAATTGTAACTCTTGTACATTCTATAGATCTTGTGGGACGTATACACATTTTGAGAATACGTGTTGATGAATGCAAGACTATTCCTCAAAATGTGCACACTTTTCATGACTCAAACACCACCCACTTACACTGCTACTACGAGTTCAGATCTATTGCAGACATTTGATTCATTAATGGTTAAAAGTGAGATTTTCCCTAGTGAATGTCCATTTACAGGCCAAGATAAGACTATTTTTGAAAATTTACCACTAATGTGGTAAACTCTTAACAGTCGGTCCAAGGGGCCTGTATCGCTCACTCACCTGGACCATTGGCATTTTAGCTAGGAAGGCCATGGTGAACATCCAAAGGACCATATACATACTAGCAGCAAATAACGGATACGGTAGAGCATGGTAGCAGAAGAAAGACATGGCATGGCAGGAAGGAATGATATGGTAGCATATGGTGCAAAGATTTACATGAGTAGTCATCCAAGATGGCCGTCGGACAAACTGCCCAATCAGGTTCTCTCAAACAAACCTTTACGGCCCTTGGACAAGATGAAGTTTCTTGTGTTTCAAATCAATGCAGTTTCAGAGATCTTTAAAGGTATTTCTAAAAATAGCATGAAATCCCAGATGGAAGCTGCATTATTCAACCAATCATTTCATTTGAAAAACTTGGATCTCTGACCAAAGGATGCTTTCTAACAACTTTGGTTGAAATCGGACCAATGGTTCTTGAGAAGGCATTAAAAGGAAAAGGTGACCATAGACAGATGGAAAACAGATAGACGGCTCACTTGCCAGGCCAGTAAATGTCCAGATGCAGGTCAAGAGAAGACCATTCTTTGAAAATTTATCGTTAAACGACTGGCTCATTCTTCTGTTGGCAAATGGACATTCAAGACTATTGCAGATGTCAATGATGTCTGGATTCATGAGTGAATTTTGCCAATTGAACACACTAGGTGTTGACAGCCATACTACTGGTCTGCTATGTCATCATTCCTGGTTATTGAGTGGGTCAAATGAAAAGGTCAATACTTTGCTTTTCGTCAACAATATTGAAACCTTTGGAGATTTCTACAGTACTGACATCATTTGACCATGGTTTTCGATTGTGTATCTACTTCATTTTCATCGCTCTCATAAATTGTATTAACAGAAGGAATATATCTTCCCAGGTTAGTTTTAATCTATCAACAAATATTGAACCGTGTCACTGTTGTTGATGAATAAAGGACAGCAGATGATGGATAAATTGACATTCAATGAGAAAATAAAACAAACAAATAAACTGCATTCATTATATTTAATGCACATCAGCATTTTAATATACTGTATTAGATTTCCAATTAATAAGGCCAGTAACTTCAGTTATCAATTCCAACACTATGCAATATTGTATGCACGTCTTATTAACCCTTTAATGGTCAAATTTGGTCAAGAAAATTTAACTATCAGCCTATTGAATGTCCATTTACATGCCAAGAGAATACAATTTTTGAAAATTTATTACTGGAATGACTGGCTCGGTTATCGAGCCAGTCATTCCAGTGGTAAATTTTCATAAATTCTATTCTGTTGGCCTGTAAGTGAACATTCTACAAGACTGTAACAGAGGCCGGTTTTGGCTGGCATGACCATTAAAGGGTTAATCACATATATCTTATCCATTGAGATATAATTATCATTATTTGTTAAAGATCAATTAAAGGAACAGACAGCTCATGTTACACTAGCTATTCAGGGAAGAGATTAAGGCCAGGTATAAATGATACAGGGTCTGATAAGAGTTCTATCCTGTCGTTAAAGACACATGTTCCATGTTTAGCTGTGGGTAGCAGCTCAATAAGCCACCACATCCCTTAGTCACAAAAAGATTAGTCTAGACTGAAGTTGCAAGATTTCATATGCAGTAACAAACCTTTGAAAAAAGCTTGTTCGTGGAGCCATAACCTTTTAAAGCCTTGAATCTATTCAAGAAATTTCAATTTTTTCAAAGAAAATGTCAATTTGCAGACCAAGAGAAGACTATTTTTGAAAGTTTAGCGCTGGAATGACTGGCTCGGTTATCGAGCCAGTCATTCCAGTTGTAAATTTTCAAAATTAGTCTTCTCTTGGTCTCTAATGGACATTCCTCTAGACCACTAAGGATGACGATTTTTTTCCAAAGAAAATGTCAATTTGCAGACCAAGAGAAGACTATTTTTGAAAGTTTAGCGCTGGAATGACTGGCTCAGTTATCGAGCCAGTCATTCGTGGTAAATTTTCAAAAATAGTCTTCTCTTGGTCTGCAACTTGACATTTCTCAAGACCACTGTTGAAGCCGTTTTTGGCTGATATGAGTGCTAAAGGGTTAAAGATGTGATAAATTTGGGGTAGAAGGGTTAAAGACACCAGATTAAAATTAATTATTTTGAAAACTGTGCTTTGTCAACAAATCTGGTTCTACTGGATATCAAACTGGGGTTGAAGGTTGGCCGTGGGTTTCCGAAGCGGTGGGCCAATTTTGGCGTCAAATATCAAGGTCACCATGACACCTGCGGCTACAAGATTCTATCGACCATGTCAATACCTAAATGTTGTTTTTTCACCATTGCATGAAATCTGCCATGATTTAATTAAAAAAACCCAACATCTCTGTTCTGCAGCACCATATAGGCTCAAGTTTGTCATTGGTGTGTAACAGCAACTGTACATATAAGCTGTTGATTATTTTGAAACTAATTTGACTGAAAGCTGGTGCTGCCTTAGGTTATCCAAGATGGCTGCCAAACCATTTGGCTAATCAAGTTTCCTTAAACAAACTTGGGGAAGCTCTTGCCCTACATGATATTTCATACGTTTTGAATTGATCCCCCAAGCGGTTTTGGAGAAGATTTTGACATTTCTAAAAATCAACCAAAATCCAAGATGGCACACATTTATTAATTACAATTAATATCAAGAACAGCCTGGAGGACTCTCATCAAACAAAAGTCCACACACATTAAAAGAATACATTTTAAATTTTCCACTGCTTTAGTATGGGCGATTTGGCGAGCAAATGATCCAAGATGGCCGCTAAACCGTTTATCCGAAGTCTCGAAAATGGCAAAAAAATATATAAAACCAATTTCGGCCTCAAAATCCATCAAATAAAATAATCCAATATGCCCGCCAAATGCGCTATATATTGATAAGCCCACAGCGGCCAGTTTTTTTGACGGATCAACTTCTATTGAACAAACTCTAATCATATCACGCATTTCGGCATAATCGGTTCTGGGGAAGTTTTTTTTGCGAAAATGAGGTCATCCAAGACTATTTGGTCAATCAAGTTCCCCTGAACAAACTTGGGTCAGCTCTTGCCCTAGATCATATTTCATGAGGTCTGAATTGATCCCTCAAACGGTTTTGGAGAAGATTTTTAAAGACATTTCTTAAAATCGGCCGAAATCCAAGTCTCTATGCCCTAAGGACGCTTCCTGCCAAATATAATTGAAATCAGCCCAGTAGTTCTCGAGAAGACATTTTAAATTTCCCATCACTTTAGTATGGGAGCGTTTGGCGGGAAAATGCACAGCTTAGTCCAGCTCTAAGTTTTTCTTCCAAATCCTGTTTCCTAGTTAGGTCTCATAGTCATTAACTGATCCGTAGCAAATTTTCATAGGAATCTTAAACCCGTTCCAATCATCCCATGCTAATAAAATCCATCAAAACCAGTTCTTCCAAACTGATATTTCTATTCTCTTCATCAGTGACAGATACATGTACATGCATAATACGTGTCTACAAGCATGCACCTAAATAGTTTCTCAGGACATCAAATTTTCAAAGATTTCCATGGGTCCGGAAGAGATCCCTGAATCGCCTCTCATATGAAAGGTAGACACCTGTTCTCAAACAATGCTTATAATGGTCTTTAACCTCGGCCCTAACAACTTCCTTTATCTGTCCCTGTAAATCGCTCTATGAGAATCAATAACCATTGAAAACACATGGAAGTTATGCCTATGACAGATTGGTATGATTAATGTTAAAATTAGTGGTTATATGATACATTTCTGGTCATAATTTTATAACATATCCTTCACTCAACACGTCAGATATATTTTGTGAAAATATTAACTGTCTACCTGCTCCAAGCTACCAGATAATAGATTCAATGAGCAATAACTCTGGACCTGCCAAATATTTTGGAAACAATTTGACTGCAACAACTTTCAGCCAAATTGACTTCAAAATATTCAGCAGGTCCAGAGTTAAACCCCATGAAAAGTGTAGTCTGCAGAAATTCAACAGGCAGCCAGGTTAACTAGTCTTAGGTATCAGTCAAGCCAGCAATTTATCTAATTAACATATATTTCTATTTCAAGACACTGATGCAATTTCACAACCACATGTATGGATAAATTATGTAAAAACTTAACAAGTGAAATAATGAAATACTTTTAAAATATCAAATGAATATATATGAATAACAGGTAAAATGTTGGTCTACCCTGAAAGCATGTATAGTCTTATTACCACCACTCCATAAGGGAAAGATGGCATTATCTGGTGTGTGTGTGTGTGTGTGTGTGTGTGTGTGTGTGTGTGTGTGTGTGTGTGTGCGTGCATGCGTGCGTGCGAAGCTGTATCTCGAACTACTGATCCGATTTAGCTCAAAATTTAACACAACGAAGGAAAATGGTGCACAAGAGGATTTCCCGACTTGCAGTGATCCAGGTAAAAGAACCCGGATGCAGATCGGATCAAATTCTAGATCTGGATATCTCGGAAACTACTGGTATGATTTGACTCAAATCTTAACACAGGAAGGGTGTGCTCATACACAAGGATTCTACAAATTTGGAATATAGAATAAGTTTCTTAACCTTTTAACGCTTACAATCTCAGTATCTCAATTTCAAAACTATCCAAGAAAGCTGTTGAATATTTTGAAACTATTTTGAGCTACCAGTCAAATTAGTTTCAAAATATTCAACAGCTTTCTTGGATAGGTGTTTTGAAATTGAGATACTGAGATTGTAAGCGTTAAAAGGTTAAGAAACTTATTCTATATTCCAAATTTGTAGAATCCTTGTGTATGAGCACACCTATTCCTGTGTTAAGATTTGAGTCAAATCAGACCAGTAGTTTCCGAGATATCCACAGATCTAGAATTTGATCCGATCTGCATCCGGCTTCTTTTACCTGGATCACTGCAAGTCGGGAAATCGTCTTGTATATATCAGAAAGAATTTATCGTTTTTGGTCTGTGATGGTTAACGGGTTAGCGGTCTCAAAATAAGAACCCTCATATGATCTCAGATTCATAATGCTGCAGTGAGGTTTATTCTGGCTTTGCATACAACGTGATTAAGCAATAACTTTCTGCCAAATTATCTGTAAAATTTCTGGCACATCTGTACGGCTGACATGAAATTTAAGTCCAATAATTGTAAGGATAAAAGGGTTAAACAAATTACTAACAAGAGGATGCCAAAGGGCCTGTGTCACCCACATTAAACAGCAGTATTTGAAAAGATAGGATTTTTTTTACAAAGATTATGCTTCAGCAAAATTTGGCTAATTTTTCCAGCAGGTCAGTATTTGTATATCGATAACTTCACTGGAAATTTCAGAAAATCCAAGATTGCTTAGTCCTTTAAATGGTTTGTTAAAAATTAAAAAAAATTTGAAGATGGCTTCTGTGTTTCCTATTTAATTTACAGTAGTTCCTGTCCATTAGAAGGATTTCTGGGAAATTCCATTAACTTTCAACTTCACAATTCAGACTTTCTTTGCTCAACTGAAATTGCCATCTGATTAAGATTTATAGAGCTGACTTTTGTGGATTTAAGCTGATTTGAACAGAAGATAGGTCTAATTCCGTGTGCCTAATTTTTTGTTTTTTATTGTGAAAATTGTGACATTTTGACAACTGATAAACATATCGAAAAATAGTAAGCCAAAATGACAGTCAGAGAATGGTTCTATCTGCTATTCAAGTAGCTATTCGCTATGCCTGGAGTTGCTGATAATTTTTAGAATAATTAGACTGAAAGTTGTTGCAACAATAATTTTCATCCAAATTGTTCTCAAATATGCAAGAAATGTAACTTGATCGCATTGCCTACTCAATATTTTAACAATAATTTGATTGAAAGATGCTGCTGCCATAAACAGCACCTCCTTTCTGGCAAATGAATGTCACAATATAACACAGCTTTCTCAGAGATTTTTGAAATTGATACATTTGGAGTGAATATTATGGTCTAAGAGCAGTCAAGTTACTGACATAAATCTGCCCTACATGCTTACAAGTAAAGAAATAACTAACAAATGACCAGGTGCAAAGACTACGAGACAACTGGAAAATTCCCACTCAGTACAGACAATAGACTCAAATCATATGGCATCTAATAGTTGCAACAAATATGGTGTCTGAACATTGCACGCTGGGTAAATTTCACAGAAATACATAAATGTACAAAATTTCGTACAAATTGACGATTTACTGATGCACAAAATGGATTTTGTTCGAGACAACAGACATAAGCTATTAGATTACAGGAATATATGAAATCTATACAAAAAAAACTTGTAATAAAATCGATTTTTATGGCAACAACCAAAAAATTTAAACAGTTATTTGTAAATTTCAGTAAATATACAGCACTATCACAACTTAACCCGACAATTGATAACTTCTTCTTACATATAGTACAGGGTATGCACTATGCACATAATTATTAATTTACAATCATAATAAAAATAAACAGCGATAATAACAGATTTCTGGTAAAATTCTTTTAAATTTACAATAATATAAAATAACACGTATTCAGTTCCATTTTAACCCTTTACTGGTCATTCCGACCAAAACCGGCCTCTGTTATGGTCTTGAGGAATGCCCATTTACAGGCCAAGAGAATACAAATTTTTGAAAATTTACCACTGGAATGACTGGCTCGATAACCGAGCCAGGCATTCCAGTGATAAATTTTCAAAAATAGTATTCTCTTGGCCAGTAAATGGACATTCAATAGGCAGATATTTACATTTTCTTGACCAAATTTGACCATTAAAGTGTTAAACAATATGTACATATTTTATGAAAATTGAAGTTATGAGATTTATATCACATGATAAATAATGTCAATGAAACTACTGTTTATCACTAAAGGTATTTGGTAACTCTTACCACTCTGATGTGAAAAATTCTAAATTTTCAAATTAAATTAAAAGTTAATTTTCAACAAATTTGGTAAAACATCGTCCACCAAAATTGTTGAAAAATTTTCTGATACAGGAAAAGATAGAATATTGTCATCAGAGTGGTAAGAATTATATACATTAGAGCATGGCGACTTAATTACAATGGACCTATTGTTTTAGTTATGCTCTACCAACACTTGGCTGTCTTAGGGTCGATCGATTCCTGAGCTCCCTGACTATCAATTTAAAAATAATAAAATAAATAACTGAGCCTGTCATTCCAGTGGTAAATTTTAAACAGGAGGCCCAAGGGCCTCTGGCGCTCACCTGGACCATTGACATTTAAACCATTTGCATTTAAATAGACATGATGGATGATTTTCGGAAAATGTTGAAGCCTACCGTCATAGGATCGTTCCACCCAAGTTTTGTTGAAATCCGGTCATTGATAGGAGTACCATTTTTAAATGGTTCCGGAAAACTTTCAGAAAATCAGAGATTGCTGCCAAAACATTGACCTATCGAAATTCTGAATAGAATTTTTAGAGGATCCTTCCAGCCAAAATTTGTTGAAATTGCCCAAGCGATTAATGAGTAGCATTTTATATGCATTCCCATTTATCGGAAAACCCAAGATGGCCACCATCAAAGTCAACCCATCAAAATTCTGTATACAAGTTCTGAAATGTACAGGCCTAGGGTTCTTCCAGCTGAGAGTGGTTGAAATCGGTCAAGCGGTTACTGAGTAGATTTTAATTGATTTCCCAAAATATTCAGAAAATCCAAAATGGCAGCCAGAAAAATTGATCAATCAAAGTTCCATATGCAACTTCTAAAGCCTACCCCCCCCCCCCCCCCCCCACACCACCACCACCCACACCCAGCTCGTTCCAGCCAGTCTGGTTGAATTCGCCCAAGTAGTTAATGAGTAGATGATTTTCAGCCATTTTTCGGAAATTCAAGATGGCCACTGAATAAATTGACCATTCAAAATTCTATATACAAGCTCTGAAGCATAGCAATTTAGGACTCGTTCATGCGGTTAATGAGGAGTAGCTTTTTAACCGATTTCCCAAAATTTTCAGAAAATCCAAGATGGCTGCTGAAAAAATGGACCAATCAAAATTCTGTATACATGTTCTGAAATCTACCAGCCCAGTATCCTTCCAGCCAAGTTTGGTTGAATTTGCTCAAGCAGTTAATGAGGAGTAGCATTTTAAATGATTTGCCTCCATTTTTCAGAAAATCCAAGCTGGTTGCCTGAAAAATTGACCAATCAAAATTCTGTATAGAAGTTCTGAAGGATACCATGGTAGGGTTCTTTCACCCAAGTTTGACTGAAATCGGCCCAGTGGTTATCGAGTAGGCTTTTAAGTGATTTCCAGAAATCTTCAGAAAATCCAAGATGGCTGCCAGAAAAATTGACCAATCAAAATTCTGTATACAAGTTCTGACGCCTACCCCCCTAAGATCTTTTCAACCAAATTAGGTTGAAATCTGCTAAGCGGTTAATGAGTAGCGTTTTTAAGCAAAAGTTGATGGACAGATGCCGGACAGACGGACGGTTGCCATGCCATAAGCTCACTTGGCCATTCTGGCCAGGTGAGCTAATAATACTCTGGTCTGCAAAAATGGATATTTCTTGAGAAAATTTAAATTTTCCTGAACAAATTTGAGGGTTAAATGAATAAGACAGATCATGCATTACACACTGCAGCATACGCTATCAAGTATCACTCTTCAGGGAGACGTTCAGGAGTGCGAATATTTTCAGTTCACGGAACATTTTGCTCAGTCACATGGTTACCATGTGACTGAACAAAATGTTCCGTAAACTGAAAATATTCGTGCTCCTGAACGTACCCCAGGATTCATCCCAATAATGGATGATAGGAATGTGATGCCACGTGATGTATGCTCATGCAAAATAACCTGCACATTTCATCAGCATCAGATTGAATCTGTGAAAATAGGTTCACTGTAATATATTATAAATAATTCGTTTCGAGTTGTTCCTGTATGAGAATGTTACACTAACTTGGAATATATTTTGATTTTTTCATCTGTTCTTATGCAGCCAATTTTCAGATCAATAGGCTAATTGTAGGGAAGTCAGCATGCCCAAATGTGGTGGAGAAAAACTTTTATGATAAACAGTAAATATGATATTAATTGAACAATTTAAAAAGAATTTCTCTGAAAGTGGCTACTACCATATGCAGCAACAAGTTTCAGTCAAATTATTTTCAAAATAAACACTTGAGTATAACTACAGCGTGTCATATTAACATGGGAAACAAAATCTACAATATCCTGGTTAAAACAGGTCAATCAACATTAACAAAACAATAGTTTATTCAATTTTTTTATAACACTAGAATATTTACAAAGAAGGAAAAATGTCTAGAAAGTTGATGAAAATGGATAGTAGATCATGTAGTGAGATCTTAGACGTAACAAGAGAGAATGGAGGAATAGAGTTTTAGCTACGCTCCCCCCATCGCTAGCTAAGCTTCACCCATGCCTTGTTCATGTTTTGATCAATCGATCCCTGCACTCTCAGAATCTCAATTTTAGTCAAGTATAGGAAGTAACAGCCTCCCGTCAAATTAGTTTCAAAATATTCACCAGGTTTACTGTATAGTTACCATTAAACTGGGATTCTGGTAATTCAGGATACAAAGTATAGTAATCGATCTCAACACGTACGGGAGGAGCCTAGCTAGAGATAGGCGGGGCATAGCTAAAAGTGAATTCATCCATTGAACATCAAAGTTTCAAATGCACCAATTCATCCCTTGATTGTTTGTTAACCCTTTAACAATCAAATTTCTTCAAGAAAATTTTAATTTTCTCATAAAAAATGTCTATTTGCAGACAAAGAGACTATTTTTTTTAATTTACCACTGGAATGACTGGCTCGGTTATCGAGCCAGTCATTCCATTAGTAAATTTTCAAAAGATTGTTTTGATTTGGTCTGCAAATGGACATTTCTCAAGACCACTGCTGAAGCCGTTTTTGGCTGATATGAGGGCTCAAGAGTTAAGCAAACAGGAGCATTGAACATGAACGTTTCAGAAGCACCAAATAAGTTGACATCATGGCCATATTCACACACTCACACATGTATGCACAGCCTCTCAAGCATGCACGCACTCACACATGCACACTCACGCATGCATACACACACGGACAATGCTTGCAAAGTACAACTCCACATCAAGCGAGTATTGTCCCAGTATTATCATTTAACAAAATCCACTAACATAAAAAATATAATACATTAAACCTATTAGTGAACTGGAATTCAAGTGATGCCTCACAATTGTCATGTTCATATTAAAGCTGGCAAGCATGTTAACCCTTTCACTGATAAATTCCCCGACCTTATTTGCAGGAAGCTAGTCAGTCCAAGTAATTTCAACACATGCGACATGTCATAAACTGTTTATGATTTTATGATTTTTTTAATATTAGCATCATAAAAAATTGATTTTTAATTAAATCGAGAGACATCAAACTCATGGGAAATCTTGTATCCATAATCCGAGGCACAAACTCCAACTTCACATATGAATAAAATAACAGGCTAGAATTTGTTATTGTATTAGTCAATATTTTGCACACATTGCATGTCAACTTCAGATTTATAATCTCATAAATTTATAGAAGAGATTCGTGTCTAGGACCAGCGCTTCATCTAACTGCTGGTCTATTATTGTGACGTTCCTAATTGTCCATATCTGGAAATAATACTTCCGTGATATATTAAGTTTAACAAAACACTTCATTCAGCCAACAACTGAACGTGGTGACTTCACTCATAAGTACAGTATTAACTGGTCACTGAATCGTAAAGCTGCAATGACACACTATATTATCAGGATACGGTGCAATGCATAAATGAGCTTAAACCACTGTAAATTAATGTAGGTAGACTATTTTTAAAAACATATGACTGGTACTTGGCTGTGTCTCTACCTAGTGAGTAAATTATTTGTCTGTGACTAAATAAATATTTGTTACAATATTAAATAGCAGGATTTTAAGAGAAGGGATTTAAAATAAATATCATTTGTCAATAACGTTACATATCACCATACACAATAGATAAAACCAGTATATCGATCAATCATATGATATCACAATCAACTACATCACATGTACGCTGATGTCATAATCACTTATGTCATGAATGAGGTAATTAAGTCTATCATAAACGCTTAATAGTCCGCCAAGTTGTAAGAATTGTATGTCTTTAATATTTACTAAACATTCTGTTGAATATTTAGAAAATTGTGCGCTGTTGCTGCCATAGGTAGCAAAAGCATGCAGTCAAATTAGTTTCAAAATATTCACCAGCTTATATGTATAGGTTTCTGGTAATTGAGATTCAGGGAATATAAGGATCGATTGATCCCAACATGGATCCCAACATGGATGAAATGTGGGCGGAGCTTGGCTAGAAATGGGCAGGGCATAGTTAAAACTGGATTTATCCATTAGTGCTATAGGAGACACGTCTTTATCTCTTACTGGTCAAGCCGGTCAACATTATCCTGGGCAGTGATCTTCGTCCATGTGCAGGTCGAGATAAGCCTATTTAAAAATTTTTTACCACGAATGACTGGCTCGATAATCGAGCCAGTCATTCCAGTAGTAAATTTTTTAAAATAGCCTTCTCCTGACCGACAAACGAGTATAGACTAAACACAACTCTCACATTTCTTGACCAATCTTGACCATTAAATGGTCAAGCCACTGCAACACAATTATCACGATATATATATATTAGTATCATTCACCCGAATAGTTATCAATGCTTTGTATAATCAGCAGAAATATCAGATCCATTGAACCCGATCACAGAATAAATGAACACAAAGTACAGCCCTGTGTTGACAAGCTACAGACGCTTTTGAAATCTGCCCTTTGGTGATTTTCTTGTTTTTGACGTCGGTGAGACCTTCTCGAACAATTCGGGATGTTTATCACAGAAATTATGCAGTTTTTCTGGTGACATATCAGTTAGAAGTCTATCGATGTCTCGCAATGCCATTTCTTTGTCCTGAAAATGTTCGAACAAATATACATCATTTATTTTATATATATATAAATATTAACCCTTTACTGGTCGAAAACGGTTTCTGCAGTGATCTTGACAAATGTCCATTTGCAGAACAAACAATTAAAAACAAAATGTACCAGTAAGCGGGCCAGTCATTACAGTGGTAAATTTTCAAAAATAATCTCTTGGTCAGCAGATGAACATCGTTATGTAAAAATTGACATTTTCAATTCAAATTTAACCATTAAAAGGGTTAACCCTTTAACCCTCATATCAGCCAAAAACGCCCTCTAGAGTGATGTTAAGAAATGTCCATTTGCAGACCAAGAGAAGAGTATTTTTGAAAATTTACCACTGGAATGACTGGCTCGGTTAAGCGAGCCAGTCATTTCAGTGGTTAACTTTCAAAAATACTCTTCTCTTGGTCTGCAAATGGACATTTTCTGAGAAAATTAAAATTTTCTTGAACAAATTTGAGTGATAAAGGGTCAAACTAGTCTAACCAGTGACAATTGACATACTTAAAATATTCACCAGCTTTCATTCACAATAGAGGAATCCAAGCTGTTACTCAAGTATATGACATCATAATCAATTACCTCACATGTAGTCTGATGTCACAATCACTATGAAGCAGGAAAAATTCGTCAAGTGTATGAATTTTATATTTTTGTGGTTTAATAAACATTCAGCAGAATATTTTGAAACTAATTTGACTGGGGGCTGTTGCTGCGTATCTTACCGGTATAGTTACCTTGAAATTAGTTATCTGGGAATTCAGGGTTCAAAGTATATAAATCGATTCAAACACGCATAAAAAGTGGGTGGAGCTTAGATAAAAATGGGTGGGGCATACATAACAATGGATTCCTCTGTTGCCATGGTATTTGAAACTGAGATACTGCCACTTCAGATTTGAGAGTTAATAAGAAAGTCACATGTTTACAACATGAGAATATTCTCCTTCATGCCGTTTATGTTTCGTTTTTTCTACATGCATGCCGCTGTGCTTGACAATGATTTGAAGAAAATCTTTGCTCAGTTTACCGGTATGGGTACTAATACTTTCCCAATGGCTCAGCTAACATTCCCCCACAAGTTTACTTATTTCACACTTTATGGTCAAATTTGATCCAAAAGGTTTGAAGTATATAATAGATGTTCATTTACAGGCCAAGATAAAAAAAATTCCCCATTGGAATGTCTGGCTCGTTTTTCTTGTCCAGCAAATGGACATTCCTCAAGACCACTGCAGAGGCTGGTTTTGTTTGGTTTAACAATTCAATGGTTGATTTCCAGTCTAATTGCCTTCAAAATATTGATCCAACTCGAATCACTCACCTTAACAGTCCTATGTAAACTATGAAGACGCTTAACTTTATCTACATTTTCAGATGCCATCATTTGTGGGACAAACGATTTGCGCCTTTTATCATCAAGATTTGTGCCATCTAATGCGACGTCAGCTTTTTGGAGCGAGCGCATGACTATAGAATATTCATCCAATGAGTCAGAATGGCTGCCATCAGGAGAGCTATCTGGGTAATCTACAACAGAATATAAAACCATGTTGCATATGATATAGACATACTCTTATATATGTTATTGTTCAATAACTGTTGATTATTTTCAAAACATGTCAGACTGTTGTACTGGGTTGAGAATTATACATGGTTCTGATAAGGAATTGGATAACTGGGGATAATTGATCTCCATCTCCTCACAAAAAATTGGGCCATCTCCTGCAATTTCAGAGTCAATGAGTATTATGAGCGTGGTCATCTATCTTTTGGTGGGGTGTGGGGCATTCATCCTTGTGACATATTGCAGTTGTCATTGCAAATTTCTTAGTGCTGTATGATATAAGCTAGGGCTTCATCTTGACACAACTTAGGCACATGATAGATTCGAAGCAGGCAAATTGCTTCGCAAATTACGATAACCTTTTTGTCGCCACATCAGGCATTCTCAGGTGTGTGTGTGTGTGCGTGCATGCGTGCGTGCATCTACATTTGAATGGAATGGTGTTTGTGCAACTACGTCACATGTAGGCTGACGTCATAATCAATTACGTCATGAATGACGAGATATAGTATGTCACAAAAGCTTAGAAATCCGACAATTTGTACGAATTGTCGCTACAAATTTAATAAACATGCTTTTGATTATTTTGAAACTAATTTGACATATATGCAGCAACAGTACCCAGTCAAAATATTCAACAGAATACCTGAATAGTTTTCTGGTAATTGAGATTCAGAGTGCAGGATCGATTGATCGCAACATGCGCAAAGAGTTGGTGGCGCTTAGCTAGAGATGAGCGGGGCCTAGCTAGAGATGGGTGGGGCATAGCTAGAGATGGGTGGGCATAGCTAAAACTGGATTCCTCCATTAGGGTTACAATGGTTAATCAAAAGATCATCTTTCATAATCACCATAATTTCCTCACACACAGCCCCCCCCTCCACACATCCACACACACACACTTAAACCATATCTGTTATAGACCTTTAAAATTGTATTTGCTTAACTGTTGTGAGCACACCCAATGTCTCTTAATGGATCCACCATTGCTTATTGTACAGAAATTACTTACCTGGACTGGACTCTCGCTCACTGTCATCATCGCTATCACTGAACTCTGCATCTGTAAGAATAGAATTAATCGGTCATGTGTGCAAAGGGAGATAATTCATGACTACAGAAAATCATCATCCAAGTACAGGTATTAAAAATGTATTTTTAACAATCTTCCACTCATATGACTTGCTCTGTAAAGATTTGGAGGCAGGCAGACTAGTTGAAATTATAAGTTATTTTTGGCGATCGTGACGATTAAAATGATTAATAAGGTTGACAAGCTATAAATCATATTAATTAGGCTAGAATAATCTAGAATGGCAAATTGAACACCCTTAGACCTATTAGAAATCGCAGCCATTACAAAGGAAAATACAATTTTAAACAATTTATTTACAAATAAATGACAAAATGCGAAACCTTTTTCCGGAATGGCTGTCTTGGCTAGAACGGACACGGCGGTGGATGTTTTAGTGTTATAAGAAATCGCTGCAAGTCCCATTTTATTCATCCATCTGTAACATAGAAAAACAATTATTCGATGGTCAAGTCAGACAAAAAATACCTTCTATATCTTGAGAAATATAAATCTGGAAGCACAAAACTGTATTCAGATTCAGATCAATGTTTTTGCGACACTTTTACGACATAAAGTCCCAAACGTGTGGTCAGAACAGACGATAAATTCATTAATCCAGGAGCAGGGGGCCATCCAATCCCACCCAATATGGGTAGGTAAAGCAAATTCATACAAGAGTGGTTTGGGAGAAACAACAGAAAATCCACAGATTTATTCACATGAGAAACCCCTGGGAGATGTGGTCTTGGGTACAAATTGAAATAGCTATAGATATTAGATATTAAATGACAATATCAGAATCTATGGTCGTCCCAGATATCACCCAAACCGTAAATTCATTATGATTTATGGAATATTTTGAAACTAATTTCATTGGCAGCAACAGCTCATACTCAAATTAGTTTCAAAATATAAAACAGCTTTGCTGTATAGTGGTCTTGAACTTGAGAGATTGGAGTTTCAAAGGGTAACTGGTTAAAAATGATGGCACAAACTAGAATCATTGAGTCAATAACATGTTAGAATACAGTAATAGGGGGGATTGTACTAACTGACAATCGACTAGATGAAATCACAGATTTCCTTTTTCACGAGAGTTGATACTTACCACCCTGATACTTTATGATATTTCCTAAATATCGACCTACCTTCAATAATACTCAGAATTAAAAAGAAACCACCCCCACTGGACAGGTTACACAACTGACAGTCCAGCGAATGTGCAGCCCAAACTCGCACATGCGCGGGGCTGACTCATTCTATTCCAAAATATTGACTGACCTAATTGCAACATAAAACGCCGATAGACTGAGCCTCTGTAGGGCGGAGAGGCCGGGATCGTATCAGGGTGGTAAGTATCAACTCTCTTGTGAAAAAGGAAATCCGTGATTTCATTTATTTCACATCAAGAGTATACTTACCACCCTGATACTTTATGATATAGCCAGAATTCCTAAGAGAATTCGGCGGAAGACCGGCTCATCCCTGGAAGAGCAAGCTTTTGCTTTTGGAGCACAACAAACATCTGAAAATTGCATATGTAAACACAATCAGGAAATGATTTGGACATCGGATAACACGACCGATGTTGAGAGTAATGACCATTTCACATCCGCCCCCCCCCCCGCTTTTAAAGAGGGAGCGATGACCTCAATGTCCTATACGCTCTCTATGTACTCGTGCTAAAGTCCTATATGACATCGGACGAAAGCTTCATTTCGTATACTCTCAGATGGAACCACAAAGAACACAAAACCATCACCATTTTAGTAAGTAATATAAAAAACGTGACAAAAAATAACCATCACCAAATATAGGACTAACCTATTTTGACGAGATTCCCCTTTGATCACCGCTGGCGATGATAGGTACGGTATGGAAAAGCGGGGATTCCCCCCACTAAATTGCACTGTGTGTGAGTCAACGGCCTTATGTACAATATTTACAAATTTATATACAGATTTAACATTTATGTAAAATCGATAAGGCAAATGGATTTGACGTGTCACATAAGTAATGATTTGTAAAACTAGACTCACAGTACCATTGTGCTACTGAGATGATGTCATCTCCTGGCACTCCGTTAAACAGAGCCGTGGATGTCACTACGCCACGGACACTGTGAGCCTTGGCCATGTCAACTTGTTTACCCGTGGCGGCTTTGTGGCAATGCTGGATGCATTCCACAATCCACCTAGAAATGGTATCTTTAGAAGCTCTCCCATGGGGTTCAATGTAAGATAGCCATAAAGCTATAGGGTCCGTCCGCCATTCCCGTGTACGTTGTTTATAACACGTTAATGCACGGACTGGACACCAAGCCTTTGAATTAGGATCAAATCGAGACAAAGCGGGTAAAACCATAGGCTGACCAGGATATTTTAAAGACTGGTTCTTCGCCATAAAGTTAACTCTATGTAGAAGCCTAAGGCCTTCCCCTGTCACCACAAAACGGTCTGGCTCTGCTGACAAAGCATGTATTTCACTTCTTCGTCTGGCTGAAGCTGCAGCAATTGGAAAAACTGTTTTAAGCATCAACATTTTCATGGAAATGGAGCTTAGTGGTTCAAAGGGTTTATCTGCTAATATTTGAAGTACTAATGATAAACTCCAAGACGGGATCACTGGAGGATTCATTGGTCTTAGATTACCCATGCCTTTAATTAAAGTATTTAAATTACATACTTCATCACTTCCCCTAATAGTCAAGCAAGGGATAACTGACATTAAAGCTGACTTATAGCCAGCAATAGAGTTAGGCTTGAGGCTATAGGCATCAAAAAGGTGACAGAGGAAATCGGCTACTACCTGAATAGATGCTTCTATTGGATTAATATATCTTTTTGAGCACCATTCAGCAAATCTGTTGATTTTATAATTATATGCTCTGGAGGTTGACCCCTCCTGGCTTTTGCCATAAACATGGCTGCTTGCTCAGAAAAACCCTCCTTAAGTGCTGATTCCTTGACAACATCCACGCAATCAATTGGAACATTGACGGGTTGTTGTGCAAGGCCCTGGAAGATTATGTTGTCCATCAGAGGCAGAGGAACAGGATTGCAGACCAGAAGGTCCAGCAGATCTGTAAACCATGATCGGCTTGGCCAATTTGGGCCGATCAGAAGCACTTGGCATTCCAGCTTCCTGATTTTCTGGAGAACTTTTGGAATCAGGATTGCTGGCAGGAATGCGTATGCATACATTCCCTCCCAACTGATAGCTAACGCATCTATTGCGATAGCGCTCGGATCTGGAATCGGAGAGACGTACGTCATCATCTTCGCATTCTTGTTCATTGCGAATAAATCTATGTTGGCCTTGCCCCAGTGGTTGAACAGGCGATCTGCCACACATTGATTTAGTTGCCATTCCGTGGGAAGAATGTTCATTCTTCGGCTCAATGAGTCTGCTAATATATTTAGTCTTCCCGGAATATGAACTGCTTTCAGGGAAATCCCATGATCTAGGCACCAGCAAAGCAGTTTCCACGTCATCATACAGAGACTGGGCGACTTCGTTCCGCCCTGGCGGTTTATGTAAGTCACTACTGTTGTATTGTCTGATCGAACCAGAACACTCTTGCCCTTGACCTTCTCTAGGAAGTGTTCCATGGCTAAGACTACTGCTCGCATTTCCAGCAGATTGATATGTTCTTTTGACTGATCCAGATTCCAAAGCCCTGATACTTTGTTTTCTTCCAGGCAAGCTCCCCATCTCTCCATTGATGCATCTGTGTACATCGTTAACTGAGGGTGGGGAGGTGACAACGTCATCCCCGCCAGATTTTCTCTCTTCATCCACCATTGAAGGTGGTGAATAAGAGGTTCCAACACTGACAACTTTGAGTCCAGGAAACCTGTACTCTGGGTCCACTGTGTCATGAGAAATAACTGGATCGGCCGCCGGCGTAAGGCTGCCTGAGGAACGACTGGTTCCAAAGAAACCATCAACCCCAACATTCTCAAGTAGACCCATGCCAGGACATGACGACTGTTGCACACTGACTGTATGACTGAGATGAGTATTTCTACTCTCTCTTGAGATGGATAAACATATCCTATCTCTAGATCGAAGAACATGCCCAGGTAAACAAACTTCTGGGATGGAGTCAGCTCTGACTTTTGAAAGTTGATTATCCAGCCTAGATCTGTAAGAGTTTTCAAAACTATCCCCAGATTTGCTGACAGACTTTTTTGAGTGTGTGCCTTTAACAGCCAGTCGTCTATGTACGTGTGGATTGCTATGTGTCTCCTGCGGGGTATGACATCATAGCTTGGACCACTCAAGTGAAGACGCGAGGAGCCGTCGATATATCAAATGGGAGAACCCTGAATTCCCATTGGCGGCCCTGAAATGCAAATCTCAGGAATCGACGAAAGCTCTTTGCAATGGGAATGTGAAAATAGGCATCTTTTAGATCTATTGATGCTGTCCACATTCCCTTCCTCAATCCTGCTAACGCCGTTCTCACAGTTTCCAATTTGAAACTTGGTGTTAGGATAAACCTGTTGAGAGGTTTGAGGTTGAGAATTGGTCTCCACCCTCCAGTGCTTTTTGTCACTAGGAACACAGTTGAATAATAACCCCGACATTTTTGTGCCAGTTTAATAGCGTGTTTTAGTATGAGGGATTGAATTTCTTCCTCTATACACAGCCGTTGATCAGGATCTCTTGGATTTTGAGTCCAGATCTGAACCAGAGACAGGCGCGATGGCTGATTTGAAATCCAGTCGGGATGGTAACCGACTGAAAGCCATCACAAGACTGAGCGGTCCTGAGTAACCCGCTCCCACTCTTGCATGTGGAAGGCCAGACGGCCTTCCACGGGTGCACCTAAGGATTGAGGTGGACTGGAGAAGTGCACGAGAAGCCCTGTCTCTGGTAGCTGTCCTAGCAGCACTGGTGCAGTCTTTTTGAGGCGACGCATCAGGTTCGGCTCCCATGACCAGAACCCCGCACTCCTCTACCAGTGCACGCGCACCTCGGTATGCAGGCTGTCTGGCGGGTTGCGCTGGAGGAGCCTGCACTCCCCCCTAGCTGGCTTACGCTGTCGTTGCCGTGGCCGACGCTGCGTAGGTGGTTGGCCTCTGACAAGGCCACCGCCACCTCTACCCTGCTGAGGGTGGAAGGCAGGGGGCGCTACTCGAACACGCTCCCTGCAGAGCACTTCAAACTGCTCTCGCAGCGCCCTCTGGTTGTTCACCAGGTTTACGGTTTGTTGGAGGTGCAGGCATCCTTCACCTCCAAACAACCCTGGACCTGCCATCGGCGTCTGAAGAAGCCAATTGTACAGGTCCTGCGAGGGGCACAAATTGTCAAGGGCAAATGTGTGCCTCGCCCGTAACCTCCTGGTTACGGATCTCGTCATGCAGCCCAGGGCCAGGTTTATGCCATCCTGCATGGCTCTCTGGACTGCAAGAGAAGTTTGGCGGGCCACGGATGCTGCTACTACCCCCTGTAGCAGCTGGGAAACGTGCGAGAGAGTCGAGACGGCTCCTCTCGTACTTTCCTCCGTGTCCCGCAGCGCGGAATTAGTGTTGCGCAGGGCGCTAGTGCACAAGGGTCCCGTGTCAGACTGGGACCCAGGCCATGTGTCTTCGCCCAAAGCCGCACGGTCATCCGTGCAAGGCTTTGGAACGACGCCATACTTCTGATATAGATCAGAACTTATACAGTAGCGCCGTGCCACCTCGCGAGGGGCCTTCGCAATGCGTCCTTTCGGCAGAATGGACGTCTCTGCCACAGCGAACATATCAACGATATGCGGAGTGTCCTCTTCTTCCTGCCCAGAAAGATTACATGCCAAGCTTGAAAAGGGATCAAGCTCGGCCTGGGCAGGAGGGATATCGCGTGAGGCGCTGATACCCATAACCTTAGGCTGCTCTAGAGCACTCGATAAGCAAGCGCCCAAGGCCATGGCTTTCGCTCCTGGGTCCACGGGCGAGGCAAGCCTCAGCGCTGGACCAACGGGAGCTGTCCCTGGGTCTATAACAAAAACTGGTTTGCTAAGAGAACCAGACCCAGAGACGGGAAGACTCTGTCTCGGAGCAAATGAAGAAGACAATGACGAACTTGACCCGGGAAGCAAGCTGCGAAGCAACTCCGGGACAAGATCCGTGATCGTCTTATTCATTTCTACCATCATTTCAAGACAGAAGGCCTCCATGTCTGCCTTCCTCTTCTTACCACACTCTTTTTCCAGACGCCTCTTCTTGTCTGCTGCCTGGTCTTTTACCTGCTGATTTAAAAAATCAGTTAACACCTCCACCAGCCACGACTCACACACATGGCAATTTCGAAGAGGCCTGCATGTACCGCACCTAGTGCAGTCATGAGGGAAAAAGCGGGCCTTCACAAAACGGTGGCAGGAAGGGTATTTGTTCTCAATAACCCTCTGAAAAGACACAAATGGAAACAATGAGTTTTTAGTTATGACGAACCAAAAAACCAATTGCAGAAGGCTAATAAGATCCCTAAGGAAAACTTTTGACCATCAAATGAAAGATAAGCCATGCCCATAGAAAAAACTATAGGACTGACAAAAAGTAAACAAAGCCTAAAACCTTGTTATACTTCTTTAAGAAGACAAGGGAGACATAAGAATTTGAACTTGAATACTTGAGAGGCGAACTTTTTTAGACTTCACAGCTCAAAACAAAGATTCATTAGTAATTGAACTTTATAAACACAATGAACCTATGCAAACCATCAAGAGAGATAAATAACTCAACACTCAGTCAAAAAACTTCTAAAATATTTAGAAATAAAATGACTGAAATTTTTTCTCTTTCCTAAATAACCTCATAAGATGACTCCTGAGGACGAGTGAAGTCTGATAAACAACACAGGAATACCTGATCCTGAGTCCAAAACCCTGTGGTGGGTGGAGAATGCAGAACAATTACTTCTTATGGTAATAATTCCCTCAGCAAACTCATAATAAAATAGAAGGACCCAGAAACCAAGTATAAATATTGTTTAAATAAAAGGATACCCTTCAAATATCAGCTCATGTGTCTGAAACATAAAGTACAACATGCGTTAGCTAATATATAGGCCTCCACCATAAAAGAGCTAGCCTAATAAAGACGTATCCACGAGATAGCGCGAATCCCAGAAATATCATCCGAGTTAGCACGTAAATTTTTTATCAATAAATTTACTAAAGTACACCTGATGGCTTGGACCGGGAGCATCCACCGGTGACTTGGCAGCGTCAGACATACTAATAATAAGTCAAAACAAGTTGCAAAACAACTCAAAGCTTCAAAAAGAATGAAAGCAAAAGCAAGGCAAGAAAGCGTGTTGCAATGGCAGGTCAATATTTTAAGAAGAGAATGAGTCAGCCCCGCGCATGTGCGAGCTTGGGCTGCACATCCGCTGGACTGTCAGTTGTGTAACCTGCCCAGTGGGGGCAGTTTCTTTTTAATTCTGAGTATTATTGAAGCTAGGTCGATATTTAGGAAATATCATAAAGTATCAGGGTGGTAAGTATACTCTTGATGTGAAAAGGGTGTGTGCTGTTCCTGCCTTCCTTGAAAACATGCCAACTTATGCTTACTTGGTTCTATCTTCCTGTCTGTCTGATGCAAAAATGAACGTCGTCCCAGTATTGTATATCTTGAATGCACTGGAAAGACAAATATTAAATAAATGTTATTGCAATGGGCAGCAGGGTTCGGAACATCAGCTCATTAGTTTTCTGCATATAAGACTTCAAGCAAGTCACTCTAAGATTCTTACAGTCAAGCTTTGCTCAAATCAACTATTCGGTTAACGAAAAGTAGTCTTTTTATTGGACATTTTCAGAAATCTAAGATGACCATTACAAAAATTGACCAATAAAATTTTTGTATATATACTCTGAAGCCTACCACTAAAGAGTCCTTCCAGACAAGTTTAGTTGAAATAAGTAAATTTATCAAATTTCTTTTTCACGAGTGAGATGACATACTTACCTCCCTAACACTCTTGATATACTAGTATATCGGCTCTAAATTCAATAATATTCAGAATTATAAAAAGTTAGGTGCCCCTAATGGGCAGGTGGAAGTACACAGTCATGCACATGACAAACACCACCCTCTGCGCATGCGCACACTGGTACTTCCGTTACTAAATATTGGCTGACCTAGAAGCAACTATTCAATAGCCAAAGGACCAGGCCTCCGTGGGGTGGCGAGGCCGGGATCCTGTTAGGGAGGTAAGTATGTCATCTCACTCGTGAAAAAGAAATTTGATAAATTTACTTATTTCACATCATGAGAACATACTTAATTTGAAAGTAAATTTTGGTGGGAGGGAGGCAAGGTCCTGAAAACCCGCACACCCTCGAAGAGGCTAGGCTCTTTGAATTCTCAAGAGATTTAAAACATCTGAAATTGTGACTGAAACCACAACCAGGAATAGAATTTTGCATCGGATAATCGACCGATGAAGAGAGATTGATCAAAAGGCAAATGCGCTCCCCCCCCCCCTCTTTCTGAGGAAGGTATAGGAAAAAACGCTGCTCTAAATGACTAGCACGTTCTCTAATACTTAATGAAAGTATTACTAGACATTGGAAAAAAAAGAATTGCTTCTATTTCAAAAACTCTCTGAAAAACCACAATTAAGAGACATCAACCATCACCATATTAAAAAATAAAATGACACCATCACCAAGACAGAAAATCAAAAAATGGTCATAACCACTGACCTTTGATGTCTTGGACGCGGCACTCATCTCTTCCCCCACCGGAAGAGGAGAAGTGTACCAGCTAATAGTAGGAATACCATACCAACAAATGTGATATTTGCAAATAGCAGAGGAGGCAAACTATTTACAAACATAAACCTCTGCATAACTATTTTATTTCCTGAGGACTGAGACGGCGAGTGGGTTAGAAGTGTCACGAAGGTAATGGTCGGTAAAACTTGACTCACAGTGCCACTGGGCTACTGACATAATGTCTTCAATCGAAACACCATTAAATAATGCCGTGGAAGTTACCACACCACGGACACTATGAGCCTTGGCTCTATCTACCTGTATTCCAGTGGCTGTCTTATGACAGAATTGGATACATTCCACTATCCATCTGGAAATAGTGTCTCTTGACGCCCTACCATGGGGTACAATATATGACAACCATAGGGAACATGGGTCCGTCCGCCAAACCTGAGTTCTTTTCTTGTACTTATTCAAAGCACGGACTGGACACCATACTTTAGCACCAGGATCATATCTGGTTAAGGCAGGTAAAATAATAGGTTTACCCGGATACTTTAAAGATTGATTCTTAGCCAAGAAATTCAATCTAGGTCGAAGCTTAAGGCCTTCACCTGTAACTATATAACGGTCAGGCTCAGCAGACAAGGCATGAATTTCACTCCTGCGTCTGGCTGAAGCCGCCGCCACTAAAAATACAGTTTTAAGTGTCAATAATTTTACAGATATAGCACTAAGTGGTTCAAAAGGCTTACCACTCAAAACCTGCAGAACCAGAGAAAGACTCCATGACGGTGTCAGTGGAGGATTTCTAGGTCTGAGATTGCCCATACCTTTAATAAGAGTATTTAAAACACTTACTTCATCACTTCCCCTCTTTGCCAAGCAAGGGATAACAGTCATCAATGCTGATTTGTATCCAGCAACAGAATTAGGTTGAAGACTATAGGTATCATACAGGTGACATAGAAAATCAGCTACTACCTGAATAGATGCTTCCATCGGATTGATACATCTCTTTGAGCACCATTCTGCAAATCTGTTGATTTTATAATTATAAGCTCTGGAGGTTGACCCCCTCCTGGCTCTGGCCATGAAATTGGCTGCTTGCTCAGAAAATCCCTCCTTAATTGCGGATTGTTTGACAACATCCATGCAGTCAATCGAAACATTGACGGATTGTTGTGAAGGGTCTTGCCCTGGAAGATAATATCGTCCATCAGCGGCAGAGGAACCGGATTGCAAACCAGAAGGTCCAGCAGATTCGTAAACCATGATCGGCTTGGCCAATTCGGGGCGATCAGAAGCACTTGGCATTCCTCTTGTCTGATCTTCTGAAGGACTCTTGGAATCAGGATTGTTGGAGGGTATGCGTATGCATACATTCTCTTCCAACTGATAGCTAGCGCATCTATTGCGATAGCGCTTGGATCTGGAATCGGAGAAACGTACGTCGTCATCTTCGCATTCTTCTTCATTGTGAACAAATCTATGTTGGGCTTTCCCCAATGATTGAACAGGTGATCCGCCACACATTGATTTAGTTGCCATTCCGTAGGCAGAATACTCATCCTTCGGCTCAATGAGTCTGCTAACAGATTCAGCCTTCCCGGAATATGAACTGCTTTCAAGGTGATCATATGATCCATGCACCAGCAAAGCAGCTTCCATGTCATCATACAGAGACTGGGCGACTTCGTTCCGCCCTGGCGGTTTATGTAACTCACTACTGTAGAGTTGTCTGAACGTATCATCACAAATTTTCCCTTCACCTCCCCTAGGAAGTGTTCCAGGCCTAGAACTACAGCCCGCAGTTCTAGCATGTTGATATGTTCCTTTGACTGTTCCAGATTCCAAAGCCCTGATATAGTGGCTTCTTCCAGGCAAGCTCCCCAACCCTCCATCGATGCATCCGTAAACATCGTTACTTGAGGGTGGGGAGGGGTCAGCATGACCCCCGCCAGGAGATTTCCTCTCTCCATCCACCAATGAAGGTGATGAATGAGAGGGTCCAACACTTGAATGCGCGAGTCCAGTGATCCTGAACTCTGTGTCCACTGGGTCATGAGAAACAACTGAATCGGCCGCCTGCGTAAGGCCGCCTGAGGAATGACCGGTTCCATTGAAACCATCAGACCCAACATTCTCAGATAGACCCGTGCTAGAATATAACGACTGTTGCACACCAACTGAATACACGAGAGGAAACTTTCCACTCTCTCCTGGGACGGATAAACATATCCTATCTCCAGATCGAAGAACATACCCAGGTAAACAAACTTCTGGGATGGAGTCAGCTCTGATTTCGGAAAGTTGATCATCCAGCCTAAATCTGTGAGAGTTTCCAAGACTATCTCCAGATTTGCTGTCAAACTTTCTGGGTTGTGTGCTTTTAGCAACCAGTCGTCTATGTAAGTGTGAACAGGTATATTTCTCCTGCGGAGGTATGCCGTGATAGCAAGTACCACTCGAGTGAAGACCCTTGGAGCCGTCGAGATGCCGAATGGAAGAACCTTGAATTCCCATTGGCGTCCCTGAAAAGCAAATCTCAGGAACCGACGAAACCTCCTTGCAATTGGAATGTGGAAGTAAGCATCCTTGAGATCTATAGATGCTGTCCACATCCCCTTCTCTAACCCCAACAACACCGATCTCACTGTTTCCATTTTGAAAGTCGGAGTGTCTAAAAACTTGTTTAGAGGCTTGAGGTTGAGAATTGGTCTCCACCCCCCGGTGTTCTTTGCCACAAGAAACACGGTTGAATAGAAGCCCGGGCAATCCTGCGCCGGTTGAATTGCTTCTTTTAGAACGAGAGAATCTATCTCCTCTTCTATGCACAACCCCTTGTCTGGATCTCGTGGAACTTGAGTCCAGACCGGTACCAGAGACAAATGCAACGGCGGACCTCTTATCCAATCTGGACTGTATCACTGCGAAAGCCATTGCAACACTAAGCGGTCCTGAATTAACCGCGCCCACTTCTGAATGTGACAAGTCAAACGACCTCCCACTGGTGCACCTAGGGTTGACGGGGTGCCCATAAACTTCAGAAGTGGGTGTGTCTCTGATACGAGTGGCAACACCCCAGTGGTACTTGTGATAACCGGAAAAAATTCTCTTGCGTCAGGCCCGGTTACCACGCGCCGCTCCCCGCGCGCCGCGACCAGCGCCACGCGCACCACGGTGCGCGGGCTGCTGCCTGGCAGGCTGCGCTTGAGGCGGCGGCTGTCGCACAACAGCACGCTGCTGCTGGCGTAGCCGACGCGGTCTCTGAAACCGGCCGGCCTGCTGGCCTCTGACACTGCCAGCCCCGCCACGAGCGTACGGCTGTCGAGCAGCCGAGGGATGAACACGCACGTGTTCCCTGCGCAGCACTTCAAACTGTGCCCGCAGCGCCCTCTGGTTGTTCACCAAAGTCACTGTCTCCTGCAGGTGCCGACAACCTTCACCTCCAAAGAGTCCAGGGCCCGCCATCGGCGCTTGCATCAAGCGCGACTTGAGCTCCTGAGACGGGCACAAATTGTCCAGTGCAAAAGTGCGCCTCGTCCTCAGCGACTTCGTGACCGACCTAGTCAGACAGTCCAACGCCAGGTTGATGCCATCCTGGATGGCTCGTTGGACTGTCACGGGACTAGGATGTTGCTGCACCGACGCTGCCACCACCCCCGACAGCAGCTGAGAGACATGCGACAGCGCACTGATCGCTGCTCGCGAGCTCTCCTCGGTGTCGCGCAAGGCGGCATTCGCCGAGCGCATAGCGCCCGAGCACAAGGCTCCCGTGTCAGCCCGGGAACCCGGCCGCGTATCTTCGCCCAGAGCGGCGCGGTCATCCGCGCTCGGTCTGGGCGCCAGGCCATACCGAGCATACTGACTGGCAGTAACCCGACATCGCCTAGCTACCTCGCGGGGGGCCTTCGCGAGGCGACCTTTCGGTCTGATCGACTCCTCTGCCGCCGTGAACATATCTAAGATATGTTCAGCATACGGCAGAGACAGAGCCGTGCTGGCCAACGGCTTCGCCTGTAACCATGCCCGCGGGTTACCGGCGACCGTCTCGTCCACGGTGAGCTCTGGTCTTACAGCGAGGAGCCACGCACACGCCTCTGACCAGTCTTCATCCGTGGCTACCTGCGAACTGCCGACGAGCAACGGGCCCTCGTCATCCTCAATGGCATTCGCAGGTATGGCCGAGGAGGAGGCTATAGACGAACCTGGCTGCCCAGGGAACATATACGGGCCCGCGAGGGCCGGCATAGCATTCTCCATAGGCAAACCAAGCTCCAAGGCCGCGCTTGTGCGAGGGGGGTTACACACACCAGCGCGGCCCGGAACGTCCGTGTGAGATTCCACGTCCAACCGTGGAATCTTATACGGCCGGCCGTCTGCTCCAAAGCGGGCCACAGGCTGAACCATGAAACCTGCTCCCGAGGGAACAGTGCCATAGGTGCGAGCGTTCACGCTCCCCAACAGAGGAGTGTAGGCGCTCACATCCATGTCTTCATGATCCACCTGTGGACCGAGCAGGTAGTCCTCATCATCTTCCTGGTCAGGAAAGTTAGGCTCTGGATTAGTGAGGAAAACTAACCCAGACTGACCAGGAGACTGCTCAAAAGCAGATGACGAGTTTACTCCGCGAGTGATCGTGGTCAGGCCCGTTGGTCGGGTCCCGCCTGATGCTTCTCGCGCCGCTGGCACCCCAGGCGATGCGAACATCAAGCCTGGGTCCAAGACGGCCGCCCCTGGATCACTAAACGCATTGTCCGAGCTAATAGGCCATGATCCAGGGACGGGGGCTACCTGCACCAAGGTCGATGCGCAGGAAGTTGAAACACCTGTGCCAGGCAACATGCCGCGAAGCATGTCAGGCATCAGGTCTTTCAAAGTCCTGCGCATCTCACTCACCAACTCACTCTTGAAGGCCTCGAGACCACTCTTCTCCGAGGCCTTCTTCTTACCGTCCTTCTTTGGTTTCTTCCCCTCCTCTGCCATCATCCTCGCCTGTAAAGAGAAGAATTCAGAGGTTAGATCCACCCCCCACTTTTCACAAATAACACATTTGTTGGACAGCCTACAACCTGAACACAGATGGCAAGGGTGGTGGAAGAATCTAGCCTTCATAGACTTGAGGCAGGACGGACACTTCTGAAAAGACGGATACGAAGACAATGAGTATGACAGTCTCAAAGCCTTGATAATGGATCTTTTAAGAAGAAACCAAAACAACCACGAGAGAAGACATCCACTATTACGACCACCCTGACGGGACAGGCGACTTCTCTAGTTAATAACTCCAAATACAACCAGAACCCCACTCTTTTTAGATTAAGAGAGAGAGAGAAAGAACATGACTATCTAGATATCTCTCTACACTTCTTAATAAACAGGGGATGAACACATCACCGACTTCTCCAAACTAAGATTATGACATCAAGGAAAGAGAAACTCTGGTTGATTATGACATCAAACCTCACTATGCAAAAGCTCCTACCAGGAGAGGGGACGTCAGATTTATGTAAGAAATATCTAGATCTCCAGACATTCTCAGCTCTCGACTAATATAATATTAAATTATATATACTCGAGAACCCATGCACACGCAAGAGAGAAAATAGTGCAATAGCAAACGGCAGCAGAAAATGTAATTATTTTCAAATAATCATGCGGCATAATTAATAACTCCCTTAGCCTGGGCACAGGCAACCATCCTCTTGTGCAGGAAACACGTCCATCCATCCGCCGAGACTCCTCTTCCAGAAGAACTGATGAGGGGGGATGGGACAAAAGGATGGAGATATTTTATTTATTAATATATTATATCTCCAACCCTTAGACATATCACGCTGATAAGTCATCCTGGGACGTGAACACCTTCCAGAGAAGACCAGGCAACCTTGTATAGACACAAGACCGACCTGTAAGCATAAAACACAAGAGTTTATTAGCCCTAGGCGATGGGAAAAAATTTACAAGGATTCCCAGCGCCTGAAATCGCGGTACCGCCGAAAACGGCCGCTACGAAAACCGGTAACACACGAAAGTTACAAGTCTCAAATAAAAGCCAGGAACAATGTCACCTTGGATGATGACGAGGAGGGCTCCTCTGACATTTTCGCATCAGCCATGATAGATTTGGATGTATTGTTCTCTTATGAATTCAGAAAAGCGCCTGTAAGGAATTTCCACCAGTTGCTTCCAGCCAATATATTAGAAAACGGAAGTACCGGTGTGCGCATGCGCAGAGGGTGGTGTTTGTCATGTGCATGACTGTGTACTTCCACCTGCCCATTAGGGGCACCTAACTTTTTATAATTCTGAATATTATTGAATTTAGAGCCGATATACTAGTATATCAAGAGTTAAACGAAATCTAGGATTTCTTTTTTCACGAGAGAGTTGATACTTACCTCCCTAATACTTTTGATATTGCTAAATATCGGCTTTCACTCAATAAAACACTCAGATTAAAAACAGTTAGGTGCCCCTACTGGGCAGGGAGTCAGAGGTAGTCCGGCGGATGCTCGCCCCACCACCGCGCATGCGCCGACTACTACTTCCTCTGGCTCATTTATTGGCTAACACATGCAACTACCAAGAGCCTGAAGACCGAGCCTCTGTGGGGCGGAGAGGCCGGGTCAGTATCTAGGGAGGTAAGTATCAACTCTCTCGTGAAAAAAGAAATCCTAGATTTCGTTTATTTCACATCAAGAGTATACTTACCTCCCTAATACTTTTGATATTGCCAGAATTCGAAAGTGAATCTGGCGGGAGGGAGGCGAGGTCAAAAGACCAGCTCTTCCCTATACGCTTTCAAGCGTTTTAAGGCACTTATGACGTCTGAAACTGTGTGAAAACACAGTCAGGATTTGATAAACCATCGGATAACACAACCGATGGCTGAGAGATGACCGATTTGTCATATGCGCTCCCCCCCCCTCCCTTGGGAGGAAGATTAAATGACCTCAATGTCCTACACGCTCTCTTCGTACTAGTGCTAAGTACTATAGGACAGAGACGAAAAGGCTCCATTTTCGTATACTCTCTATAAAGAACCACAACCCACATAAACCATCACCATATTAATAACACTGGGTAACGTGACAATACAAACAATGAACAACACATGAACAAGACTGACCTTGTTGTCCTAGGAAGCTGTCATCATGACTCCAGCAGAGAAGGATGATACAGTCCCGACAAGTGGTTGTCACCGTCGCTGAATGGCGAAGTATATAAGCAATGCGGAGGCACTCTTCACAAACATAAAGCGGTTATTGTTTCAAAATCGACAAGGCGAGAGGGTTAGAGGTGTCACGGAGGTAATGGTCTGTAAAACTAGACTCACAGTGCCACTGAGCCACTGACATAATATCATCCACAGGGACCCCATTAAAAAGGGCAGTGGATGTCACGACACCGCGGACACTGTGAGCCTTGGCCACGTCAACCTGTCGCCCGGTGGCGGATTTGTGACAAAATTGAATACATTCCACAATCCACCTAGAAATGGTGTCCTTAGACGCCCTACCATGGGGTTCAATATATGACAACCATAACGCTGACTGGTCGGTACGCCACTCCGAAGTACGCTGTTTGTACCGGAGCAGCGCCCGTACGGGGCACCATACTTTAGAATTAGGATCATATCTAGTTAAAGATGGCAAAAAAATAGGTTGACCTGGATATTTCAATGACTGATTTTTAGACAAGAAATTAATCCTAGGTAGAAGCTTAAGGCCTTCCCCTGTAACCACAAAACGGTCAACCTCGGCTGATAAGGCGTGAATTTCACTCCTACGCCTAGCCGAGGCCGCAGCAATTAAAAATACAGTTTTAAGAGTTAACATTTTCATAGAAATGGAACTAAGTGGTTCAAAAGGCTTATCACCTAGTACCTGGAGCACCAGTGATAAACTCCAAGACGGAATCAGTGGAGGATTCCTTGGTCTTAGATTGCCCATGCCTTTAATTAATACATTTAATGTACTTACTTCATCACTCCCCCTATTAGCCAAGCAAGGAATAACAGTCATTAAAGCTGACTTATAACCAGCAATAGAGTTAGGCTTGAGGCTATAGGCATCATATAGGTGACAGAGGAAATCAGCCACTACCTGAATAGATGATTCCATTGGATCAATACATCTTTTTGAGCACCATTCTGCAAATCTGTTGATTTTATAATTATATGCTCTGGAGGTTGACCCCCTCCTGGCTTTGGCCATAAACATGGCCGCTTGCTCAGAAAAGCCCTCCTTAATTCTAGATTCCTTGACAACATCCACGCAGTCAATCGGAACATTGACGGATTGTCGTGAAGGGCCTTGCCCTGGAAGATAAGGTTGTCCATCAGAGGCAGCGGAACCGGATTGCAGACCAGAAGGTCCAGCAGATCCGTATACCACGATCGGCTTGGCCAATCCGGGGCGATCAGAAGCACTTGGCACTCCTGCTGCCTGATTTTCTGAAGCACCTTTGGAATCAGGATTGCTGGGGGGAATGCGTATGCATACATTCCCTCCCAGCTGATAGCTAACGCATCTGTTGCGAAAGCGCTTGGGTCTGGAATCGGAGAGACGTACGTCGTCATCTTCGCATTCTTCTTCATCGCGAACAAATCTATGTTGGGTTTCCCCCAATGGTCGAACAGACGATCCGCCACACATTGATTTAGTTGCCATTCCGTGGGTAAAACACTCATCCTTCGGCTCAATGAGTCTGCTAGCAGATTTAACCTCCCCGGAATATGAACTGCTTTCAAGGTGATCCCATGATCCAGGCACCAACAAAGCAGTCCCCATGTCATCATACAGAGACTGGGCGACTTCGTTCCGCCCTGGCGGTTTATGTAAGTCACTACTGTTGAGTTGTCTGAACGAATTAGAACAATCTTGCCCTGAACTTTCTGTAAGAAATGTTCCAGGCCCAGGACTACTGCTCTTAGCTCTAGTAGATTGATATGTTCCTTGGACTGATCCAGATCCCAAAGCCCTGATACTGTGGACTCTTCCAGACAAGCTCCCCACCCCTCCATCGATGCATCTGTATACACAGTCACCTGAGGGTGGGGAGGGGTTAGCAAAACCCCCAGCAAGAGATTCTCTGTATTCAACCACCATTGCAGGTGGTGAATCAGAGGCGCCAACACCGGCACGTTCGAGTCCAGCGAACCTGAACTCTGGGTCCACTGTGTCATGAGAAACAACTGGATCGGACGCCTGCGCAAGGCGGCCTGTGGAATGACTGGTTCCAAAGAAACCATCAAGCCCAGCATTCTCAAGTAAACCCGTGCCAGGACATGACGACTGTCGCACACCGACTGAATTACCGAGATGAGTACTTGAACCCTCTCCTGAGTGGGGTACACATACCCCGTCTCCAGATCGAAGAACATGCCCAGGTAAACAAACTTCTGGGATGGAGTTAGCTCTGATTTCGGGAAATTGATTATCCAGCCCAAGTCCGAGAGAGTTTTCAAAACAATCACCAGATTGGCGGACAACGCTTCCCGGGTGTGTGCTTTCAATAGCCAGTCGTCTATGTACGTGTGGACTGCTATGCTTCTCCTGCGGAGGTATGCAGTGATCGCGAGAACCACACGGGTGAAGACCCGAGGAGCCGTGGAAATTCCGAAGGGTAACACCCTGAATTCCCACCGCCGGCCCTGAAATGCAAATCTCAGGAATCGACGGAAACTCCTCTCTATGGGAATGTGGAAATAAGCATCCTTCAAATCTATCGACGCTGTCCACATCCCTCGCTCTAACCCCGCCAACACCGAGCGCACAGTCTCCATCTTGAAACTGGGTGTCTCGATGAACTTGTTCAACGGCTTGAGGTTGAGAATCGGCCTCCACCCTCCGGTGTTTTTTGTTACTAAGAACAGGGTTGAATAGAAGCCCGGGCACCTCTGTGCCGGCTGAATGGCTTCTTTTAGTATGAGGGAATTTATTTCCTCCTCTATACACAACCTCTGATCTGGATCCCGTGGAATGGGAGTCCAGATCGGCGCGAGAGACAGTCGCGATGGCGGGCCTGTCACCCAGTCGGGACGATACCCGACCGAAAGCCATCGCAAGACTAAACGGTCCTGAGTCAACCGCTTCCACTCTGGCAAGCGGGCGGCCAAACGGCCGCCCACCGGTCCACCTAGGGATAGAGGTGGACATAAGGAGGGCCAGAGTGGCACTGTTCTCTCGGCCTGTAACACCGGAGTGGTTCCCACCGCGGTAACCAGGCCATCAGGCCCGATTACCGCGACCAGATCCCCGCGCGCCCCGCCCAGCGCCGCGCGCACCACGGTGCGCGGGCTGCTGTCTGGCTGGGTGCGGCTGGGGAGCCTGCGCCCCCCTCACTGCTGGCCGAATCGCCCGTGGCCTAGGCCTACGTTGCGACGGTGGCTGGCCCCTGACCTGGCCAGCACCACCTCGAGCCTGCAGAGGACAACACACGTGTCATGCG